>CATIUR010000001.1:140397058-140762058 GCA_949592205.1 Helichrysum umbraculigerum | reverse complement strand
CACGAACAGAAACAATTATAAAACGTGCCTAAAAGTCAAAAATAACAAAAGTGTTATTTTTGTCATTTATGTTTTAGTATTTGGAACATTACCTCAAAATATGAAATCATAATTTAACTGAAATTTGGCACCCAATTGGATGCGCAGTAAAATGTACAAATTTGTACAACAGTCTAAAATAATGAGAATCTCATTATTCTAACTTTAAATAACGAACCAGGAGAACATCTACAAAATAAAGATATAAAATAATTAAATTTTATATTACACTAATTATACCCGTACTCAAAGTTAACGGGTCAAAAATAACCCACCAACCTTCAATAATGCAACGACAGATTGTTTTTAAACCCATACCTCGTCTACTACTTGATCACTTCACTGATCATTTAATTTCTTCATCTCAATTCATATTCATTTCATTCTCTCTCCATTTCATCATCTTCATAATCAAATTCAAAGGGAAGTAAAGAGGTAAACAACAGGAAGCAATAATACATTCATGATCATCATCATCAAACAAACCTTATTATCTTGATCCTTGTAAGTTTTTATTTCTATTTTCTTGTATAAATTTCAAAGTCATTTAAGTATATATATGTTATGATTGTATGTGAATATGATTATGATGTTAGAGATGAATTTGATGATGATGACGAAACTTATAAAAAAATCATGAAACATATAAACTCAAAACTTTGATAAATTTAGTAAACATGTAATTGTAATATGTAAAGTGATTATGCTAAAATCTTGAACCAAGGACTTGTTTTGTGGTTTGTTTTTGCGATCCAGACTAAGAACCACAGTAACCGAATGGGTCTAGTTACATAACTTTCCTAATAACTTTCTTAATATAGGCAATTCTTTTTATAGTAAGTTACTCATTTTAATGCACATTGTACAAGTTGGTAGAACTTAACTTTGATTAAAGTTTTACATACATGGATCTATGCAATATTTAGAACCTTTTGGTATAAGATCAAGAGTGTATTAGTCATAATTTTAAGTTGGGAAAATTACAAATTATACTAATTGTTTTATATGAAGATATTGACTATGCAAATTATTAGATTACACAATGGTTAACTGGAAAAATCAATTTTATGTTTTATAAGTGGTTTTCAAGTCATTAACTCATTTTTCATTTAAAATGTATTACTACTATGAAATGAAGTATCAGGTTATTTGAATCTTCTGAAATGAGTTCTTTTGAAAATTTCCCTTAGATGCTAATCCGTATGTCATCTAAACATTCATTTGCAAAAAGGAAAATAAATGATTTCGAGTATAAAGTACGGGTGGAACATTATATATATAACGACCAACGTTTATTATATACATATATATACACGACGAATATATTTACTAAAAACAAACTAAGAAATATTTTTGGAATATAATTTCAATCCGCCGCCAACGGATCGTACATATTTTATAAACTTCAAAAATAAACACAAATCGAACACTTGGACTCAATCTAGATACGATCCAGATTTAAACAATCTCGAGATGAGCTTCAACATACTTTTAAGCTTCGAGCTCGGAGGTTTTAGTAGAACTTGATTTTGATACAACGATCCAACACATTTTTAAGAAGTAGGATCGTAAGATCTTAAGATCAAGATCGCGATTTTGATAACCTTAGATATTTTTACTGTACGTGTTATATTTTGTTTGATTTTAGCATCATATATCGATCATGCGTCATGGTGATAACTAATTTTATTTGTTTATTTTGGTAGCCAAATAAATAAAGTGAGTTGGATCAATTCCTTTGGCATGAGTTAGTTGTTGCAAGGTTGACTTTAGGGAACTAATCGAGATCAATTTAGACAGAAATTTGAGATGACAAAATGTACAAATTTGTTTAGGGGTCAAATATATGCGTTTGACCGATTTGAAATGACTAAAATGCATGTGTTAAAACGATTGATCAGGTTGGATATGACAAAAAGAATTAAGTATTCATTGTAGACAAGTATTCGAATAGTACGTATCTTATTACTTTATTATTTGCCATTCAATTAACTTTTCCAAAAGACTCATGTGATCGAGGACGAATAAATTAAATTAAATGAAGCATTATATTATATTAAAGCGAAATGCTACTACTTCACGGTTATGCCACAGCCATCTGTATCATATTTGGTCGACACAACCATGGATGTTAATTGGTGGGGAAAATCACAGAAATGATCCGTTGACCATACTTATTTAAACAAATTAATCCGTTGACCGAAGGTTTTAACAAACTAATCCACCATTTGGCGCCAAAAATGGCGCCCCGGCGCCCCACCAATTTTTAATACGTTTTTAATCCGTTAGTCAAAGATTTATTAGTATTTAAACCTATTAATCACATTAATTAATCCTTAAACGCAATTAATTGATGGGCCCGACGCCAAATGGAGTGGACCCTACGCCAATTCCTTTAAACCGCACCACGTGGATAATCCCTGCACCAAAATCTGAAACTAGCGCCAACAAATGGACCCGGCGCCCCACTTAATGGGCCCGGCGCCCCCACCTTTTGCAGTCCTCGTGTTTGGGAAAAGGCAACATCACATCGGCGCCCCATGGTTGTCACATCCGGCGCCCCACTACTCACAAACATCACCATCATTGGCGCCATAACCCTAAATACATTCGGATTCCGCAATTACATTATTATATAATTCAGGGGCGCAATGCATTCATCCGGCGCCGATGGTTTTTATTTTTCACATTATTATTTATTATTATTATTATTATTATTATTATTATTATTATTATTATTATTATTATTATTATTATTATTTTCACAGATTTTATTATTACTAGCTATTATTATTTTATAATAATAATAATAATAATAATAATATAATAATAATAATCCATTTTAATAATAATAATAATAATAATAATAATAATAATAATAATAATAATAATAATAATAATTCATGGCAGATTCTTTAGCGCCATATTTTATCAAACTTCGATCAGCGCCCTATGACATATTTTATTTATATCAATTGCGCCCCTGATGTCATTGGATTCTTGATTTGTGGACGGTAGAGAGGGGAAATTTAGTACATTATTATTATTCGCTTATTGTTGCGTTCTCCTTATAAAAAGAATGACTGTTAACTCCTTTCAACCCGTCTCTCAAAAACGTGTTATGTTTGAAAAAATGAGTTCAGAGAGTGTTAAAATTCTTTTGTGTTGGGGTGGATCGTGGGAAATTGTAAACGGCGTGTATGAATATTTGCCGGTAGGATTACCTAGACGAGCCATTAGTTTGCCAGAAAATGTAAAGCATTCGAAGTTGAAAAAATTGATAGCTAAAAAGGCTCGTTTAGATGTTCAACTAGAATTCAAATTATGTTATAAAATGTCAACTTTCACACACCCGGTTGATATTTTTGACGACGAAGATGTCGGTTTTCTAATGGAAGTCGTTCGTAATAACCCATATGGTGATCTAACATTATTTGTAGTTCATCAAATGGGTCTCGGTAGTGGAAGCAATCAACCTCATGTTCTCGGTCCTTCAACGGGATATCATCCCCAACAGATCAACGATTACCCATCCCAACAAATAAATACATTTGACCTAAATACATACCCTACCCCAGAATTAAATCAGTATCACACCCCTCAAAGTAGCCAGTACCCAATTCATAATCCATTCGTTTATTCACACGATCACATTTCTCAGCATGTTAGTAACTGTCAAGATTTCTTTCAACCTTCGTTTGAAGTCGAAAATGAAAAGCCTCAAAGTACAGTTGAACGGTTTGGGTCTAATAAAGAACATGTGGTTTACGTCGATCTAAATTATAACCCTTTAACCGATCCAGAGGTGGCAAAGGAACTTGGTATATCCGAGTCTTCTGGCAGCGAACGAGAGGACGATGTTAAAAAGGGTGATGATAATGAAGATGAAAATGATGTTGGCCAGGAAGAAAAAGTAGGTGTTCCTCCTCAAATGCAACCTAACTACTTCTGGTCAATGCCCGAATCACTAAAATGCCCCACTTTTCAACAAACACCCGCAAAACCTAGGAGCTATGTGCCATCTGCAAAAATTTATGAAGGTCAGTTCTTTAATAACAAAGACGAGCTAAAAGTTTTTTTAGGTATTAAATGTCTGGAAGATGGGCGTGAATTCAGAGTAACTCAATCATTAACCACAAGATTTGAAGCACATTGTGCCAAAAAGGGTTGTGATTGGTTCTTTAGAGCTACAAAGCTACAAAATGATGATTCAGTGTTTCAAGTTAAAACCCTAAAAGACCACCACACATGCTCTAAAACGCAAACTAATCCGAATCATCGTAATGTAAACAAACATGTATTGGGTCACATACTTCGTGATCAATTGAAAGATAGCAGTAGGGTATATCGTGGGAGCGACATCATGATCGATTTAAATCAAAGATTTCAAATAGATGTGTCTTATTCTCAAGCTTGGCGGGGAAAGTGTCGTGCGATAGAATTGTTAAGGGGGACCGATGAGGAATCATTTTACAAGCTACCAATTTATTGTCACAATTTGAAGAAGGCTAATCCTGGTACGGCGACCGAAATTAAGACCGATAATCTAGGGAGGTTCGAGAATATTTTTGTTGCTATTGGGGTTGCGGTTAGTAAATGTTTATCCTTGTTGTACTTTTTTTTTGTATTTAATATAACTAACAAATCTGAATTGCAGCTTCGAAGTTTTGTTTACTACTTAAGGCCAATACTCATTATAGATGGTGCACATTTAAAAGGCCGTTACTTGGGAACAAATTTCTTAGCAGTGGGAATGGATGCGAATAATCAAATATTTCCTGTGGCATACGGAGTCGGTAAAACGGAAAGTGGCGAGACTTGGATATGGTTTTTGTCAAAGCTTAAGGAGTGCATTGGTGAAATACCTAGTTTGGCATTCATATCTGACCGTGCAGCATCCATCGATCTAGCAATAAGGCAAGTTTTCCCGCATGCTTATCATGGTTTATGTTGTCGACATTTGATGGTAAATTTAGGGTTAAACACAAAAAAGAAAAAAATGTTCCAAAAATTATACTGGAAGACATGCAAAGCATATAGGGTTTCAGACTTTGAGGAATGGAAGGCGCGCCTTGAAGCAGCGGTCCCTACTACTTCTCGTATTATGTTGCAAGCCGGTGTGCATAAGTGGTCACGAGCACATTTTCCTGGTGAACGTTTTAATATAATGACTTCAAATAGTGCAGAGTCCATTAACGCCTTATCTAAATATGCACGTAAACTTCCAATCATTATGCTAGTAGAATTTTTTCGACAATCTGTGCAAGATTGGTACTTCGTTCGCCATGAAACTGCAGGTAAAGTTTCAAAATTAGTTAATTCAGTTTACTGTAATGTGACCATTTTTATATAATTTTTGTTTGTTCAACATGTTTGCAGTTCAACTCCCAAGTGAATTTACACCTTGGGCAGAAGCTAAATTTGAAAAAAGAAAGTTTCACAGCTTCAACTGGAAAACACGTGGCATTAGTCAAACACAATTTGAGGTTGATGACGGAGGTAAAAAGGGTCTTGTTAACTTTGGTGATGGTACGTGTAGTTGTAGAAAGTGGCAACTTTCTGGAATACCTTGTGGACATGTTATTTCGGCTGCGCGGTGGTTGCGTATTGATGATTGTAATCAATATTTCTCGGGTTGGTATTCTAAACGCGTATATCAACAAACATACGAAGACAAGATTTTTCCATTACCGGCTCAATCAGAATGGGAACAACCAAGTGGACTGATGAATGTGCATCCACCAGTGATGGATAAAAGACAGAGTGGTTGACCACGTGAAATAAACCGCATTCTATCCCGTGGAGAGGAAAAAAGAGAGATTGAATGTAGCAGGTGTCATAACAAAGGACATATGAGAAATAAATGCACTGCATCCGTTCCAAGCGAGTCGAAATGGCTATCTAAGACGCGCAAGTTCTTCGGGAAAAAGAAATCACAGCCATCCGAGAAAGCACATCACCAATATGATACCAACGAGTCAGATGACGAGATGTATGATCCCGTTAATTTGGGTGATTTGTAGATACATATTTGTGAAATTAGTTGGATTACTTTGTGTGTACCATGATGTTGTTGGTTTACGCATGTAAAATAATGTTGTTGGTTTACGCATGTAAGATAATGTTGTTTGATATATTAAATAAACTTTCAAATAAACTAAGTTTGTATCCAAAAATTTTATACAGTCCTCTAGAAAAATATACCCCTCGTAATACATCAACTAACACCAGCTTATTCATCTTTTTTAACACGTAGCTTATATAATTCAGTTGCCATTCTTAGTCGATAGTTTCTCGCCCAGGTAGTGGAGTCGCCGTCTATATGAAGTGGTAAATCTTCTAACAATCTTTCTATAAAGTGACAAACAAAAACCCCACAATCCACTGAATTTGACTGCTGTGGCACATTAACGGCATACCCAATTGTCACCTTGATCTTCTTTTTCGCTGTCTTCTTGATTTGTTTCCAGTAGCCTATGCTATTTAAAAAACCTGGAAGATATGTCTCGAAACTTTTCTTGAGAGTCGTTAGGTATTTGCTTCGAGCGGATGCCATGCTGTCATATACAGTCAACGTCCACGTCGACAACTGCATCTCCCCAAGCATCCAGTGACCAGTAGGGTGTAAAGGGATGAGAACCTGCAAATATAAAGCATTTTTATATATGTTATTTATGAAGTAATTTGTTATTTATGAAGTACTTTTTGTTGTATAAAGAATATATAAATTATATATATTTACTTTGATGTTCTATATTTACTTACACGATCGACATCCCACCATGCATGGTATATATATCTACTACCGTTTGCATAACTGGCAACCTCAGCAGGGTTAGAGTCTTTTTTAAATAATATGTGTAGGAAATAGTCTGGAACCACAGCGCAACGCTTGTCTCTTGAAGTCGAACTAAGCATCAAATACTGCATCCATGCGTTAATATGTTGATACAATTGCAAAAAAGAAACAAGTTTAAAATTAATATTAAAGCAATGGTAAAAAATTATAAGGTAAACGAGGCTAAGAAATTACTGCGGAATCGAGCCAACGACTTCCATGTACCCCAAAAAGTAATCCCCAAAAGTCCTTATTGTATGGAAAGTTCGGGGGAACTAAACTAAGATAGCACTCTTCCCTATTTTCGAATGAATAAAAATCCGTGGGAGTTTGTGCCCAAGTTTCTTTTTCTCTGTCGAGATCAAACGGCACTGTCTCAATATCAGGCCGGTCTGTGGTATACTCTGGAGATCGGATGGCAGCATTAGTAGACTGGAATGCCATAAAAGGTGTAGAAATTTGTCGGCCTTTCATCTTCTCCCTCGGACTTCGTCTCAGTGGCAGGGGAGGTGTCTAAGAAGTTGAACAACTTACAAATATTAGTGAATTGGTAAAACTTAGTAATATATGTTCTACGTACTTAATAGTGTGTATATATATATATATATATATATATATATATATATATATATATATATATATATATATATATATATAAATATAAATATATATAATTAGGTTAACTAATATACCTCCATGATAGTCACGGACGGTGAGTGCAACCCTTCTGTAGCATCATAACCTGCAAACCAGTCGTGTGTTACATTCTCTTGCGGCACCACGTTGTCGAACGGGTTGGCACCAAACCTAAATGCTGACGTGTCCTCAGGCATAGGGCCGTGACCGGTGTGAGAAGCACCGCGAAATTCCTGTACATATATTACAAAAAATAAAACATAACACCTTTTATAACAGGTTAAATAAAAATAACATTGAAACACTTACATCAAACTCAAACCGCAGATCCTTAAGCTGTTTTTCAAGGGTCGACACCCTCAAGTCAAGGCTTGGCTCACTATATGTCGGCGGGGGGACGAAGGATGATTGTTGAAACCCAGGCATGGTTCCGTATGACTGTTGAAAACTAGGCATGGGGGCAAATGATGGTTGAAATCCTCCCATTGGTGTGTACGAATCCCCAAAACCAGGCATGGGGCCATAGTGAGATTGCTGAAATGTTGGCTTGGGTGGCGACTGGGGTCTAACATCAAAGTCTGTTGGTGGGGGCCGTGGCTTCTTTGAACGAGGCCTGACGTCCACACCATTAAAAAAACGTTCACTAGCTATCCACCAGTACGTCTGTTGCTCCTCACGTGTTGGCACCAAACCCAACACTGGTAAACGTCCAGGCTGATTACAACCAATTTAATGTTAAATGTGTAACGTAGGTTTAAATATTAAATCTGAAATTTTTTTTTTTTAGAATAACCTGAAAAACTGTAGTAAGGAAGCTCCGTTAACCTCCCACGGACAGCCAATGATGGTCCTCCTCCAAGCAATGGCTCTAGGGATTACACCTTCACTTTTGGTACAATATCCAGAAAGTTGGCCGTGTGGAAATACCTCGTAAATCCATATCTATTATAGTTTTTGCAAAAATATTAAAGGCAATTATTCTTATAATATATACGTACTAACAATTAAATTCATCAAGTATAAAACATACTAATAAGTAGATAAATGTGGATATAACTAAACAAATATGGACATGGTACCTTAAAGGCCCAAACAAATCCGGCTAAAGAGTAACAAGTGCGCGACTCTGAAGTCTTATTTTCATGATGTAACTTCTGACGTTTTCCTAGAGCATTACGTAGTTTGGGGAAGGTTTCATCCCACAAGTAAGAACCCCATGGAAATTGGTTCCATGCATTTAAGTCTTCCAGAAGGACTAAGATGCTGTCTTTAACTGTATTTTTAACCTCGCCACCATAGAACCCAAAATGAAGTAGGTACAATAAGCACAATCGCACGTGATCAACATCACCTAACGAGTCACTATCTGACAGTAACACAGATCTAATATCACGACCCTTAATTGAATGACCAACTCTTAATGGAAAAACTCTATCTCTAAATGGATTGCCAAATCTGTCAGGTAACCAGTCCTGGTGACCGAATCGAAATCCTGTAATGAGACAAAAGTCCCAGCGTGTGAATGTAAGTTGCTGGCCTGCAATGCTGAACATCAAACAATCGACTTCATGTTCTGGAACAGACTCAGTCTGTAGTATCAAATGTATCAAACTCGGGTCTCGGTTATCGCATTCAAGATCCAGCCATCGTCCGAAACGCGTACTTCTAAATAACTGTAGTCTTTGTGGGAATCTAGATAAGCTTTCTTTAATTACTTTGACCGACTTCCCAGGATTACATCTAACAGTTACGTGTGCATCGTAATATATCCTCTGAAAACCCAAAAAAATCACGTAAAATGTGTTAGTTAATAAACAAACAATATACAGAAGTAAAAAGAGGGGATATAAATTAGCTATAATGTGTTAGTTATAATCATCATTATTATTATTACTACTACTACAACTATTATTATTATTATCATTACCACAACTATTATGCCTACTACTACTACTATTAATATTATTATTATTATTATTATTATTATTATTATTATTATTATTATTATTATTATTATATTTTCTACTACTATTATTATTACTACTATTACAACAATTATAATTGTTATTCTTATTATTATTACTACTACAAGTGTTATTATTGTTATTACTATTATTATTATTATTATCATTTCTACGATTACAACTATTATTATTATTATCATTTCTACTACTACAACTATTATTGTTACTACTACTACTACAACAATTATTATTATTATTATTGTTACTACTACTACAACTATTATTATTATTACTACTACAAATATTAAAATGGATTATTATTATTATTATTATTATTATTATTATATTTTCTACTACTATTATTATTACTACTATTACAACAATTATTATTGTTATTCTTATTATTATTACTACTACAAGTGTTATTATTGTTATTACTATTATTATTATTATCATTTCTACGATTACAACTATTATTATTATTATCATTTCTACTACTACAACTATTATTGTTACTACTACTACTACAACAATTATTATTATTATTATTATTGTTACTACTACTACAACTATTATTATTATTACTACTACAAATATTAAAATGGATTATTATTATTATTATTATTATTATTATTATTATTATTATTATTATTTCTACTACTACATCTATTATTATTATTACTACTACAAATATTAAAATGGATTATTTATTATTATTATTATTATTATTATTATTTCTACTACTACAATTATGATTATTATTGTTATTATTTCTAATACTACAACTATTATTATTATTACTACTACAAATATTAAAATGGATTATTATTATTATTATTATTATTATTATTATTATTATTATTATTATTATTATTATTATTATTATTATTATTATTATTATTATTATTATAAAAACAGGGGATTAAAGTGGTTATCAAAAAGGCTTAGTCAGATTAAAACTAACATCCATAAATATCTAAAAGATTAAAACTAATAACTTTTCTTAATTCTCATAATTAATTTATTCTAATATCTACCTTCTAAAAAGAAATTGGGATATAATCTAACATACATAAAAACATCAATGACTTACTAATATAAAAACATATAAATATATGTAACTGTGACAGTAGGAAAACATATAAATATAAAAACATATAAATATATAAAACATACATAGAAACATATAAATATATAAAAGCATCAAAGAAACTTACATTAACATCAAAATTAAGATCAAAATCATCAAGTCCTTCCATCTTCTTGTTGTTTTCTTCTTCTTTCCGTTAAAAAAATCCCTTCCTTGCTCTAGTGTTGCCGGCGTTGATAGTGAAGGTACTGAAAGAAAAAAAACCCTAGCGCCCCAATTCTCTTTTGATGGTGACGGTACAAAGTGAAAGAAAAAAACACTAGCGCCCCTTACTATGAATTGATGATGATGGTGACGGAAGGAACAAAGAGAAATAAAAACCCTAGCGCCGATTGAAAAAAAATACAAGGTGTAAAAAATAAACCAACGCCCCCAATTATTTAATGGACCCGGATGTAATCACGTGATATGAGGGGCGCCATTGATGGTGACGTTTGTGAGAGATGGGGCGCCAGATGTGACAAGCTAGGGGCGTCGATGTGACTTAGGCCTTTTCCCAAACACGAGGTCTGAAATAGGTGGGGCGCCGGGCCCATTAGGTGGGGTGCCGGGTCCATGCATGGCGCTGGATGTCACGTCCTTGTGCAGGGTATGAACACGTGGTGCGATTTAAATGAATGGGCGCCGGGTCCACTCCATTTGGCGCCGGTCCCACGTATTAATTGCGTTTAAGGATTAATTAATGTGATTAATGGGTTTAAATACTAATAAATCTTTGACTAACGGATTAAAAACGTATTAAAAATTGGTGGGGCGCCGGGGCGCCATTTTTGGCGCCAAATGGTGGATTAGTTTGTTAAAACCTTCGGTCAACGGATTAATTTGTTTAAACAGGTTTGGTCAATGGATCATTTCTGTGATTTTCCCTAATTGGTGATGCTTAGTTTGATATCTCTTTTAGCTTCACTAGGTTGTTTGTATTTTGTTCAGGAGTGCAAGCCTAATGCCATTTAGTATTGAGATACATGTAGTTTATTAGGCATTTGGCATGCTCTCATTTTTGTTTGTATATAACTTTCTCACGAGTCTTTTCAACATTTTGATGAAAAGACTTCTTATTTATATATTTCGTGTTTTTCGCAAAAAAATAAAAAATAAATAAAAATAAATTAAATTAAAGCGAAATGAAGACAATACTCCAATTGAACGTACAAGTGGTGATCACCAATAGCACGCACTAACATTCATTTATTCATTATCCTAGCTACTATTTTTTTTTATCTATATTTGTCAAAAGCAGAGTTGAAGTTAGTGTTGTGTTTCCCCTAAAATGGTTTCTATCCAATATTAATTTACACTCATATATATTTACTTTATAATAAAATAATAATATTAATGTCATGGAGTATATGATTTTTGATATCGTATTAATTCTAATGAACTTATCTTAAGTTTATTTTTCACATAGATTTCTATGAATTCGAATTAGTTATAGGATTTCATATTAACAAAAAAACTTTTTGTTAACTTTTACCGTGCATCGCACGGGTCAAAAACATAGTTTCGTATATTGAACTTGTTAAATTGCTAACTTAATTTTTTTTATCGATATTTTATATATCTAATAGTTTTGAAATACTTTTGTAGACTATATTATTATCATTACTCTATTATAATAAATCAAGGTGTTTTTTTTTCTTCTACTCCGTATAATTTAGTTCATAGTTGTTAAACTCTTACGATTCACGAATCGACTCTTACGAGTCGGCTCAGAAATTCAAAAAACGAGGCGACTCGGACCCCGACTCGTAAACGAGGCGACTCGGACCCCGAGTCGGCTCAGAAATTCACGAATCGACTCTTACGAGTCATTTATTGACTCTTCCGAGTTGTGGGCGACTCTTACGAGTCTTGAGCGACTCTTACGAGTCAGAAACCAGACACACGTTTAATGTAATCTAATAAAAATCATAAAATGACAAAATATGATAGGAAATGATTAATAATCCATTATAAATTAAACATTTGTGTTATTTAATGACTTTTATCATGTTTTACTTCAATTAAGGATAGAAATCGAAACAATAATATACATATAGATATAAATATATGTATTTATTGTAAAATTATGACTCTTACGAGTCGAGTCGAGTCACGAGTCACGAGTTAAAAATCAATACTCCGAATCACGAGTCGAGTCACGAGTCGAGTCACGAGTTAACAACTATGATTTAGTTAGCAACTTATTTGTATGACCCTAGCTAAAAATGAGAATGAGAAAATGAAGGCAAACAAGACCTGTCCGGCTGTCCGTTATGTTTTTCGGAATTTGAAATAATGTACGTGGCAAAAAGGTTTTAGTCTACACACGTAAAAGGTTTATATGCAAACTTTTTAAAAGCAAGTTGACTAAGACTTACGTATATTGATGATAAAAAGATAATTGATGAATTGCCTTTATGTTAACTAATTATATGGAGTGGCCTGATATATGATAGTAGATAAAATAAAATACACATTTGGTTCTTATTTGCATCCATACACTTTATGTAAAATTATTAGTAGTATATATTAATTAATAAAGCCACGTGGTGTGTGTGTGTGTGGGGTGGGGGGTGGGGGGGGGGGGGGGGGGGTTGGGGGTCGAGTAAACTAGTAGTCAAGTATACTTCCTTTTTTCTCCCATTTTCGTTACTAGTTTATTGACCAATGAATATACGGGTTTGACGAAAAAATAGAACTATATTACTCCGTATTACATTCTGTATGCTATTTCTAATGATTATTTATGTAATCTTCAACAAAAAGTAAGAACACAAAAGTTAACACACGTCTTTATGAAAAGAAAAACAATACTTAAGGATTTATTCAATAAAAACTTAGCCATACTTGCAAAATATTACATGAAAACATAAAAGGAAAAAAATCTACTTTGAAGCACTCAACACAAAAATTTTGTGCTACAACTTAAATTACAGTTCGACTTTTAGGAGTCAAACTAATTTTCAAAATGGACTTGAAATACTCTTGGTAGCCATATATTATTGCCACATCCTTCCTTCAGTTTCTTGAACTTCGTAGCATTCTCTATTTGACTTTCACTTGAATTACCATTAAAAGCCCACCATCCTTCATGATCTCATGTACACATTTTGTACCGTTTGAAAAGAAGTCAAAATGTATAGACACTGAATGGAAGGAAGAAGGAAATTTACCATTGAAAAATTAACCATCCAAACTTATAGCTTCAAAACATTTCATGCACCAAGATACATATCTCCCAACCTAACAATTGACTTTTGTACAATTTAATAAGTTGTCAGCAGTGGTGGATGTGTGTGGAACCAAGGGTATGCACTTGCATACCCTACGGACAATAGAAACAGTGCAAAATTACTGACTTTTTAGATATGTTATAAACTGTAATAGAGAAGTGCACACCCTATGAAAAAACTGTGCACACCCTCTTGGCAGATGAGAAATTAAATTAGCTACCAAGAAGATTTGGTAACAGAAAGAAGCATCATCATATCACCAATTGGTATCTTGATCCTAGCCATTAACCAATAGTTAATGCATCTCCTATGTGATTCTTTACCTATATATCTTTATCCCCTAAAGAAAATAAATTGTTTCCCTTTGTTTACTCTGTCAAGCTAGTCCATATTTTACCTTGAGTTGTTTATCCTTTAGGTAAGGTTAGTTACAAGACAATTTCCTTCAATTTAAAAGATTTTGTGTATCTATTTTTGAAAATGGTGTTTTGAACTTCCCATTGAGAAAGCTAACATGGTAAATTACATAAACGGTTAACAACTTGTACTATTAATTTTTTTTACCTATTTTATCTTGAAAGGTTAACTTAATAAATTAAATTAAATACTAAGGCTTAACTATCCAAGTGAATTTAAATTACGCTTATATGTGGTATGTTTTGTAGCTCCTTACTTCCTTATACATATTAAACTTCGTCCATAAAATAACGGATTGTCGGATTGACATAATAGAATATCTTTTATCCATCATTTTACTATCACTATATGTATATAGATAGAAGTTTAAAAGTCTTATTAAGGTATTAAACATGTCAATGTTGTTGTAAGTGATGATGTAATTTATTTTAGATAATTGGAATATGATCAAATTTGACTGACCAAAACCTTAAAACAATTAGACCCATACTCCAAAGACCTGAACCGAAAAATTAAACCGTAATCAAATTATTGGAAACCGAAAGATCAAACATACCAATATACTCGTTGAAAAATCAAACCTTAATCGAATAATTCAAACCCGAAAAAATATACCATATTGAAATAACCCAAAGCCGATTAGCCGAATAGTTCTTGTCGGCGCAATTCTATTGTGCATACCCAATCTAGAAATCCTATATCCGCCACTGGTTGTCAGCCTGTATATATGACCAAATAAAGATTACTTGGACATACTTTAGGAAACCAAAGACAATAATAGAGATAAACCAACTAGGACATATTTTTTAAATTATATTGAAAAAGGAACCAACTATACATCAGTAAAAATTTCCAGAACATCACTAACACTTAATACCTTGAACCTTCTATACATTGCCCTTGAGAACCCTTGCGCATTAGATCAAACAGCACATATACAATTGAAAACCTCTTAATAATGCAAACTCATTGTCACATAAGAACTAATGCCTGCGAAAATCCATTATCTAATAAGAATCAAAGTATGCAATCCGTAAATACGTAGACAAATTATAATTACCATTGAACAACCATACATATTTTGAGCCAAAACACACTGGCAATTGACCGTAGTGTTAGTGACTATATGTCCATCAACGTCTCATTATACTAAATTCAAGAATTATATAGTAAATTAGTATAGGTAGAGAACCTTTCAAAAAGATCAAGACAATCTTGATTGCTTTTAAATGATTATCCCCTCCAAGGCTTGGAATGCCATAATCTGCAAAATGTTAATTAGTGCAAAATTTTCAAAGAATCACTATATAATTGGATCCAAACAAAACAAACATCAGTAAATTAACGAATGGACATACACTTATCTCTTGATGGACCTACCAAAACTAAATAAATATTACTCTAGAATGGAATCACCACAGATCTGCACAGAACACATGACCCATTTAATGGTTTCAAAATATATAATGCCGATCATACTGTAACTATGTAAGCTCTTTGCTAAGAAACACATAAAAAAGGAAGAATCGTTACCATTGAGAAAATAAAATCGAATATTTGATTAATGAGCTTCCTGCTTTAAACCTGCACTCCTTCAAATGATCCGCCCATCTTTCCCTTACTTGTAAAGATTTATAGAATATTATTTTTAGAGGAAAAGAAAAAAAGAACATGCTTTGAATCCTTAGTTAGTCCTTCTAACATGCCACCTATAACATTTGGACATAAAAACATAGCGTATCTTCTTCTGTAAGACCCATTTTTAGACCTCGTGCTTTATACTGAAATTTTACTCACAATCGTTGTAGTACACTGCCATGACAAAACCATTACTCATAAGCATTTATAACTAAAATTTAAAATTTCCAAGAAAATATAATGAAAACCATTCTCCCCAAGATAACCACAACTCACTAAACAATTAAGACAACATCATACTTAAGTCTCGAGAGAACTGTGTACAGGATAACATGCAACAAATCACTCCTTCAAGACATATATCAATATTCAAATTTACAATTTTCATTGTTTTCAAAAACACCACTGATAGCTTATTCATATTTTGTGTAATAGATCTGTATATTAAATATTCATCAAGTCTTATCATCTATATTAATATCTTTTAGTTTCACTACCATGAACCATTATAAGCTACAACAAACACCGTTTACATTAAAAATACCAAAACAGAGGCAAACCTTTAGTATACTTGCATAGACAATGAAAACACACCCAAAATGGAGAACCTTATACTGAACATTGCTTCATATGCATTGGTAATTCGATTTTAAGGAATTTTGATGACTTGGGAAAGCTTAAATAGGCAAAACATAGCATAACTTTTACTTCAATATCCCTATCATATTGAGCATAAAAACGTGTATGCAACAATAACAGCCATATAGAACTCTTTAAACACCAATATTAGTAAGATTTCATACCAAATGCTCACATTGTCAAAGCCCATATTTGTAAAATTTAACACCATTATGTCCAAAATCAGAATATTCAACCGTGTTGGTAGCATGTGGTGATGAACCTAAAACAAAAACTGCATATTTGAAAATATCAAGTACCATTAAATTTCCAAAAACAAAAACTAATAAGCCTTCTTGTTTACACCCCTTTGACATATATTAAGAGCAATAATTCAAAAAAATTGTACCTTTAATAGTTTTTTTTTTTTCCTCTTGGGCATATCATCAAACGGTTTGTGCTCTTCATAAGAAATAAACAACTTGCAGAGATTCAAACATATACAAAACAATAATTGATATTGAAAGATGAATATTGAAACAGAACCACATATACGCGAAAACATAGAGACTTACATACAATTTTACGTTAGCATTTTAAACACTTTCAGTATAAGATCAAACACAAAAAGCTCCAAAATACCTGGATCAAAAACTACAATGCAAACAAAAAAAGTCATGAATGTAATTTGAAAATCAAAACGTATTACTTCTAAATCCAGGTTCCAATGGATTAAAAAGACTGAGATCGAAGTATATGGCTGACCTGGAAGTATTTGATGCGAAAGAGATGATAGAAAGAACTCTTGATGTTTCTTTGAAGAAATTCTACGCAAAACAGATAAATGGAGGCTGTTGTAGAGCAATTTTTAGATGCAGGAGATGGATTAATCGGATGGAGAGTAGGATTGCAAAATTAAATTCTTGATGGTAGAGCTACCAATGAGCAGAAATAGGCGTGGGGCTCTATTTTCAAAAGAAGCAAACTCTACTGATGAGGGAGTGTAATTATTAGACTCCTCCCAACAGTGACTAACTACTGACTGGTCAGTTTGTGCCACGTCTGCGCCACGTTAGCTTTTTTCAAAACCGACACAAACTGACATAAACTGACATTTTACTTCCTACAGTAACATCACTTTCTCTTTTTTCCAGGGCCCCACACACTAATTTCTTTATTTATTTAATACACAAACTTAAATAAAACATTTTCATTATAAATAAAAAACATTACATTGATATAAAATAAAAGAGTACAATTCCTAAAAAAAAATTACATTTATTGAAAATTAAAACATTTATTAAAAAGAAAATACAACTAGCTAACGCGTTCGAAAATTTGGTGGGAGGCCCGCAATGTGTTCGATGAGAGCTTCACGAAGTCGATGATGCACAGCACAGTCACGTAATTCCTTATCCATACGTATGTGCGTTCCAACCCTTTCTTCCCACGATCGTTGAGGCATATTATCCGGGTTTGCCAAATAGTCTTCCTCATTTGAACACATATTTCGTCCATTGTCTTCGGTTACCATGTTGTGTAAAATTACACAACAATACATGATGCGATGTATTTTGTTGACGCTATATGGTCTAGCAGGGTTTTTGATTATTTGCCAACGGCTTTGAAGTATTCCGAATGCCCGTTCGACATCTTTCCTTGCAGATTCTTGGTATTTCTTGAACCTTGTCTCTGCTTCTGATATCGGAAACTTAAATGACTTCACAATCGTCGCCCATTCTGGATATATTCAATCGCCGAGATAATACCCTTTGTTGAATTGTTGACCGGCAATAGTAAACACAACTTCAGGAGCTCTATCTTGTAGTAAGTCTTGGAATAAATCAGATTCATTAAGAACGTTGAGATCGTTGCTCGATCCCGCAGGTCCAAAGAAAGCGTGCCAAATCCACGTGTCGTACGAGGCAACGACTTCAAGCATGATTGTTGGATGGCCGTGATCATCTCGAGTGTATTGACCTTGCCATGCCGAAGTCCGTAGTCGGCGATGGTCTTTGTACTCCCAAATCTGAACAGATCCAAGGGTTATCGTAGTACCACGACTGTGACACCCCGCATTTTTGACTAAATTATAAACATAATTAACACGCATTTCTAGGCTAATTCCCTACTTTGAGTGAATTCACAACTACTTTTAGAGGTAAGTCTAGCAAAGCCCAACTAGTTAATACGCGTAGTATTACATTTCGTAATATGTTGTAATTAGGTACTTAAACAATTGGAACAAACGCGACAAAAACATACGACTGTTGGTGAACAAAATTATTTTAATAAAACGAAATTATTAAATAACATTAACGTTTATTAAATATTATATCGATAATATTTACAAGTATTTCGTAACAAATAACGTTTGTTTCGTACAATTAAAATAAAACAAAGTTTGAAATTTTATAACTTAACTAAATTAGTTTCATAAAATTCCTCAATTAAAAATATAAACGAATACGCATTTAAAAATTTATAATTTAAAAACAAATTAATAATTAACGATCGTGTAAACGAACACCACACGGAACGCAACCACGGGGGACGAAAAAGGGAGACAAAACCCCCTCCTCATCCCCTCCTTTCTTTCATTTTCACCATCTCGTTTCTCTCTCTTTACTCTCTTTTCTCTCAACTCTCTATCTCTCTAAAAATCACTAAAAACAACTACAAAATCAACAAAAACAACTACAAATCGGACACACAACATCATCAAACTCGTCATCATCATCATCTACACAAAGATTCAAGCTCAAAATCACCATTTTCATCATCATCTTCATCATCCACCTAATTTTCGGATCTAACACTTTTTGGGTAAGAAAACACTAAACTTTTCACTTTTACTTCATTTTAATAGCTTACAATCATGTTACAAGTCATTATATGAAAGATTTAAGCGTTTTTGGGTTAAAAATCTCGATTTTCGGATGAACAGACCGTAACGTCGCATTAGTCCCAGGCGATTTGCGACGTTACACGCGACGTCCCACACGACGTCCCACGCGACGTCCCACACAACGTCCCACGCGACATCCCACGCGACGTCCCACACAACGTCCCATGCGACGTCCCACACAACGTCGCAAGTTTCAGAACCTTATAACAATACTTTGAAATATTTTTTATAAAACCATCACCAACGAGTCGTACGAATTTACAAATAAACAATGATCTTTCAGGGATGAACGAGTAACATGGTTTGGATTGTTATCCAACCACTTATACGACTATTTCCTACGTTTAGGACGTTAGTGACTTACCCGGACTACGCTTTGCTAGCACTTACACATTTCTAATTAACTCAACAGGTGAGTTCACACTTTTACTGTTTTAACTGCTTTTGAACAGGGGTGGAAAACATAGTCAACGTTTTTGCTACAGGAGCAAACTTTTATATAACTATTGTGTTATACATTGTACAATTGCTATAACTGCTTTCACTACATGATTGTATACGTGTTTACTCGAACGATTAGAGTACTTTGAACTGTTGTACAAACTAATGTTTATGAAATAACATTTTCATACTATAAACTAAAACAAATGTGGTAAATTATTTGACAAACCGTTTTACTAGACCGGAGAACGACCGATAAACTGTTTTGTTTGGACGGGAGAATGACCCGTGCGTATTTAGCCGGAGAACGACCGATACTTTTTATGAAAACGCTGGAGAACGACCAGCAACGTATTTTAGTGCCAGAGAACGACTGGCCAAGTGGACGGGAGAACGACCCGTGAGTTTTGGATGGGAGAACGACCCATGCGTCTTTGACCGGAGAACGACCGGTACTATGTTTCACTGGAGAACGACCAGCAGTGTTTGGACGGGAGAACGACCAGTGCGTATCTAGACCGGAGAACGACCGGTAAACTGTTTTGTTTGGACGGGAGAACGACCCGTGCGTATTTGGCCGGAGAACGACCGGTACTGTTTGTAAAACGCTGGAGAACGACCAGCAACATCTTTTTAACTGTATTTTGGGTAACATCCCAACGTAAACTGTGCTTTGGGTAACATCCCAATGTAAACCGTATTTTGGGCAGACATCCCACATAACTTGTATTTGGATAACATTTCACTAAACTTACTTAACTGTTATGGCAATAACTATTGTGTACGTATTTGGTTTAACAACTGTGCTTACAAACTTAATCCAACTATTGCAAACATAAAACCTGTGAATTCACTCAACCTCGTTGTTGACTTTTACTAGGTTTTTCAGGGAATTAGCTGCACACGTAAGGACCGCCTGCACAAATGGAAATCTAGGCGACCCTTGAAGATTTAGGATGCCAACTTTTTGAAACATATGGATTTCTTTTGTATAACTAATCTGTTTTTAGTCATATTTACGAAATCCGCTTTTGTATAACTTAACTACTTATACGATTCATTGAATCGTAAACTTTGTAACTAATACTTTTGGCATCTTAATATATGTTTGGTTGTAATCATAAGCTCTGATACGTATGCATGTACAATGTAAATGTGGCATCCACAGCTTATACCAATGCTTCCGCTAAACGAATATGGGGTTTTACAACGACGGACATGGCTATATTACCAGTTACTTTTTCAGATATAATATGCAGTCAACCATTACCACATACACTCAGAAGGTTACATTTTCAGATCTGATCTAGTTTACATTTCTGAAGCCATGGTACTGTATGTTTGTAATTGGTAGCTAAATTGGTGTTGTTTTTTTTTTTTTTTGTATCTGATGAATTGTTATAGATTTGATTTGTAATGAATCAGAAATAACTAATTGTAATTGGTAGCTAAATTGGTGTTGTTTCGAAGAACTAATAAACGATATGGGGTGTGTGCTGCTATGTGAAGGAAAAAAAGAAATCAAAGATCAAAGAAACCAGTTGAAATAATAATATAAAATGAAATTAAATAAGTAAGGGTATTTGGGCCATTTAACTTTAACTTTAACGGCTGAATCGTTAAGTTTAACGAAAAAGGACGAAAATTGCAAAAATCAAAACCATAGGGAAAAAAATGCAAAAAAAAAATTAAAATGACAAAATCGGCAAATAGACAAGACCACGTGGAAAAAAATTACAGTTTACCCTTAATTATATTATATTATATTTCATATCATATACTGTAGCATAATATTATATTAAAAAGTAATTTCATATCATATCATATCATATTAGTATATTAAACCAAAACACATACTCACCCTCACTCTCAATCTGAATCTGAATCGGTGTGTTAAATGTTGAATAACTTTCAATCGATTTCATCTTCGAAAATTTGATGGCAAAGTAAGTGTTACTCTATGTCTTTCATTCATCTCTCAATTTCCATCTTCTTTTTTTGGGGGTTTAAATCTAGTGATGATGATAATTAGGTTCATTAACTTCTCAAGAAATTATATGTTTAGTTGTAGGGGTGATTGTGTTTGATTCAATTGTGATTGAATAGGTTTAGAAGGATTTGATTATTATTATTGATGGGGTTTAGTGATGATGATAATTTGGTTAATTAACTTCTCAAGAAGTTGTATGTTTTTTTTGTAGGGGGTGATTGTGTTTGATTTTAATTGTGGTTGAATTGGTTTATTGATGGGGTTTACTATATGATGATAATTTGGTTAACTTCTCAAGAAATTGTATGTTTTGTTGTAGGGGTGATTGTGTTTGATTTTAATTGTGAAATGGATTTGATTATTGATGGGATTGGTTCATTGGCAACTAGCTATAACACCCCTTAATTTTCAAAACCTATTTTTATTAGATATCGGAAGCGTTTGGTCAAAACATATACTGATATAATACATTACGCATACAAGATAATGGTTATACTGTTCACAACCAAATGTACCAACCGGGTGTTACATAATACAAAACACATAATATTAAGTTATCAAAATAACATCGGAGTGTCAGGGTCGTCAAACATTCCCATAACAAAAGTTTCTTGCCCCCAATCAGTTATATCAGAACATAACCTGAAAGAAGTATTAAAGTGGTGGGATTAGCGTCAAAGAGGATCGGTGGTCCTTTAGGCACCCTCATGCCGCGGTGGCCCTCAAGCAACACTTAAAAACCAACTATAAGCCACTACAGTCGTTAATTGATAGCTTACTGCTATGCCCCACACGACATAGGTTTCCATTAACGATATGTACATGGAACCCCCAGTCAGTCAAACAATAGCAACTAAGCCCAACCAGTGTTGACCTCTGAATAAATCACATAATCCATAATCATCATGGCGTCATATCAGACTAAACAGTCTATAAACAGTAAAACTACGTTTACTCGTTGTAACCAAACCTATTACAACCAAATCACACTGAGAGTTTCAGATCCACTCACCTGATTGTCTCAGCTGTTAACTCAGAATTCTTATATTACTGAGTCTTTTCCGTATCTGAGAACAAAACATAACATAAGTTAATAACTCAGTTCATAACTGATAATACATAAGCAAGTACACATGTGTTTAGGCTAAAAATCAAAAATCACATAATTGGGTACTACCCGCTGGGTAACCCGAGTACCAGCCGGGTACTCATACCCTACCAGCCGGGTACAACGAGTACAAGCCGGGTGAATTATTTTTTGTGGTAACAGAACCATATTGCGTTTTAAAGCCTAGAGTAGCCGCCGGGTGGCCCGTTTACCAGCCGGGTACCCTGTTTTACCCATTTACCCGCCGGGTAAGAGTTGTACCCGCCGGGTACAACCCTTCTTCCAGCGCCTTTCAACCAGACTAAACCCAAATCCGATTTTTCATATACCAAACTCATAACTCAAGTTCTATAGGCATTTTAACATATCAACAATAGTAACTAACATCCTATAGCATCAAACATCATCATAGTTAACTTCAATTTCATACATGAATCATTAACCTAAAACTTTCATTTACATCAAATTCAAGAATACCAAATCAAGAATTTAACTTACAATTTGAAGAGCACAAGGTGGTGATGATAGTGAAACTAGCTCAAGATCAAAATCACAGCTCACAATTTAGTTTCAAACTTTGTTTAGAATTCTTAGGTTTTAGTTTTGTTGTTTGAAATTCAAAGAAAGGATGTGACTTTCCATTTTGGGAAAGTTGATAAATATAGGTCGGCCAACTTTTTAACCGACTCCGTATCCACCTAAAATTAGTCCCCTTCTAAACCTATTGTCCGGAACCTAAAAACCATTTACGATTCCAACAATTTTATTTTTCCGTTAACTATAAAAAGTTAAAACAAGAAATAATCTACTAGTCAAAATAAGTCAAGCGACTTTTTAACTAGTTATTCACAATCAACAAAATAAATAAACAATTAATTTCCTAACATATTAAACAATTAATATAAAGTCAGGAAATTTACCAAATTATTATTAGGTCTCTAGAGTGGGTGTTACACTAGCCATAGCTCTGTAACCGTTGTTGGGATTTAATCGAAAGGCTAAAAAGCGACTGCCTAATTCGAAACCCCAAGAATCCACATCTTCATCACATGTGTTAGAAACGTCAAGTGACAGTTCGTACAAAATCACTTTTGATTATCCCAAAACATTCTCTATATTAATATTAACCCTATATTAATATTTACAATTATTCAAAATTAATATTACACATAAAGGGAGACGTTTTAGTTCCGATCGAACATATTTTATTTTGATACTAATTTATAATAAACTAACTCAATTCAGGTATTAGAAACAATTAGAAATAACCAATTTAGATTGAAGATTGTACTTATTTTAGATTAGTTCTACTTAAACTTTATAGTTTTCCTTTATGTTTATTTTATCGTTGATTAATCTATTGGTGAATTAACAAATATAGATAATCTCCTTGGACAAGGTCTCAACTATCTTATTAAACTTAGGAAAAGCACTAGATTCTCTCGAATATACTATAGAGAGGTCCTCTTCTTAGTATTGTTCACCCAACCTTTCATTCAATTAAACCTTTCATCAATCTATTATAACTTTGTAGGCAACCTTGTAGTATACAAGCGTTTATGATTACTACATTAATTATATTTCTAAGTCTTAATGTTCTCAAACTATCTCCTTGGACAAGGTCTCAAGTTCATAATTAATTCTATATAGCGAAAGTATAAACCAATTAACTATGTTAAGAACAACTCAAACATATAATTAACACAATTATCGGGAAAGTATAATAAACATTCAATAAATCAATATCAACGTAAACATAAATTTAAACTATAATTCAAGTAACATTCATCTAAATAAACACAATAAGAAACTTAATTCATAATCAAAAGCAAGTAAACAGAATCCACAGTATGATTAAATAGTATATTTATAAAATACAAGGATAAAGAAACCAAACCCTAATGATGAACAAGCTCTTCGTAGGGTTTAAAACCTTAAAACACTAGCTTCCTAGCCCACAAATTTGCACCTCTATTCGTATTCAAAACCCCAGAGTCGAATTTAGAATATCAAAATCGTATATCAAAAGGTTTAGCCAAGCCCTCTATTTATAGTTTCAGAATCGACCATTTAACCGCCGGTTAAACCTCATAGCCGCCGGCTAAAGGTGTTTGTCTTGGACTCCAAGTCTGCGATTTCCACCGCCTCAACCTTTCTCGGTTTAACCGCCGGCTAAATGTCTTAGCCGCCGGCTAAAATGCAATTCCAGAATATTCTTGAATACGGGCTGGATCTTCATTTGGGCTCCATAACTTCATAATCCGACTCTAATCCTCTTTAAAGCCCAATACTTCATTTAATACGGATTTGATCTTCAATTTAAGCCAAATTATCTTAAAGTCTTGGTTTTAGCTTCATTTTCTTCCGTTCCAATCCTATTTTCGTTTCTTTTCTTCAATTCTTGATTTAAAACTCTTTTCTGCAAATATAAGTTAAATCAGTATCGAAAATCATATAAATGCAATAAAAATGTATAAAAACTAAGGGAATTTGTTATATAAATATAGTATTATTTGATGTTATCAAATATCCCCACACTTAAATTCTGCTTGTCCTCAAGTAGATATATATATTTTCATCATAAAAACTCGATAACATCAAACTAATATTTAATAAATCAGAATACCTAAATTAAAAATCTGTTTTATACTTTAAATCTTTAAACAATTTAATTAACATGGATGACTATAATGTACAAATAAAAATTATTATTATCAGAGCAATATATAGTTCATGAAACTGATGAAGTTGTACACTTTAAAATAGGGATGGGTGGAATAGGGGACGAGGACATCAACGCATCAGTTGAGAAAAACAAAACCGTCACCATCATTGGGGAAGGTGATGGAGTGTTTGAAGCCGAGTACGGCTTCAAAAAGTATGTTTGCTATATTGATTTACCGGATATTGATTCACCTGTTAAAATGTATACCACCCGCGGCATCAAGGCTAATATGATGTTCAATATTGGATGTGTTGAGATCATTATTCCCAAGTTGAAACAACATGAAAAACCAGATGATGAAAATGTGAATGAGAGCAACTTTAACGTCAAGGTCAATTGTACATATTATGAGGATATATACTGCGATGAGGACAATGACAACGACATCGACGACGACGAGGATGACGAAGAGGATGACGAATGCTACTGTGATGGACGACACAACTTCTCACTCACAAGATTTTATGCTCGTTTAAGACAAATATTATTTTAAACAATATTAATAGTATTTTGTGGATTTGCTTCCTTCAAAAAATTGTTTTGCAATGCAGTTATATAGATGATTGTTGCTGAGTAGATACTCTAATTTCGAATTTACTTTCTTCTCTTGCAAATTGCAGTACTAAATTGTGTACATATTATTGCTTAAATGTATGATTGTTTATTAGGCCTCTTAACTAATTAGTAAACAATTGAACAAGCAACTCTGTCGAAGCATATAAATGCTACAAGTTCAATGGGACGTTTTGTAATGACATTTGTTGTAGTTTTGGTGAGGCAGAATGATGATTTAGTTTGTTCACTTGCATACCCAACCATATTAAGTTATGCGGGACTAGAAAATGGAGATTTTAGCCTGTGAACAACAATAAAAGTAGTCGTTTCTTAAAACAATTAACATAGGATATACACCCTAGGGTGAGATTTTGTCACTGTGGACGTAAATGCACCATGAGTGATGATAATTAAGTTATCTTGAACAAACCCCACATAAACAATCCGTTGTATACATTCAGAAGACAACTATACAGTCACACTGAACAAATATATCTTTAGTACAATAGAGAGAGCCAACTGCAACAGGGTGATTCCAGCAACAATCCAAAACCACCTTTCACCTGCAGTTACTATGTGGCTTCGAAGATTTGATGCTACAAACATTGCTGACATGAATCCAGCAACACCCGCAACCATCCACCTGAATATTTCCACCGGAATGATAGACAGACACTGCATTTGAATCCAAACAATTGTAAATGAGCCACAAAAAGAAACTAATCATTGCACAATATTAGGCCTATAAGCAAACTGAACGTTCGGCGAACTATTCGCGAACCGTTCGGCGGAAAGTTCGTTTATGTTCGTTTGTTTCGTTATATGAACGAACATGAACAAATTTTTACGTTCGTTTAATTATATGAACGAACATGAACACATGTCTCGTTCGTTTATTTACGTTCGTAAACGTTTGATAACATATTCGTGAACGTTCGGTTAAATGTTCGTTTATTAACTAATAATTTAATTGAATTAATACATACTTGTATATCTTATTTTGATTAAGCTAAATATCAAATAGAATATTATTAATATTTCGATATTTTCATTTAATAGTATTAAACATATAGATATTTTTACGTTACAATTTTCCTCCACTCCAAACGCACCTCGACTAGTTTCAGATGTGTTGCTCTTTCCAACGATCGGACCAAACAAAGGAGTTTATCTTCATATTGTGATCGTTTTGTAATGTTGAATGTGCATCGCAAAGTTTCAAGGTATATACTATATATGTGTAGATGTGTATATATATATGTTCGTTTATGTTTGTTGAGGTTCGTTTAAGATATTAATGAAGAAATGCATTAAATTATGTGTTTGTTCGTGTACGTTCGTTTGTGTTCGTGAACACACAAATTTTCTTAATGAACGAACATGAACAACAAAATCTGTTCGCTTATCCGTTCGTGTTCGTTCGTTTGTTCTTCAAAACCTTAATGAACGAACACAAACAAACTCCGTTCATGTTCGTTCGGTTCGTTTACAGGCCTACACAATATGTTTCCAAGAAGCCGAAAAAAAATCATATTTCGAGTATAAACCAACTTTCAACAAAACTTGTGTAACATTACAGATTCAAGATGTTAAAACTTACCACTGCTGGAATAAAGACAAACAGGGAATATCCATAGAGGCAGAGGATTTGAACAAGGCCCAAAGGTGCAGATATGTACTTAAGTAGTATATACAGAATGATAGGGACAATAAGCGCATATCCATACAACAGGCTAGCAGACCAGGTCAGCAAATGTATATCATAGTCCCATTTCTTATTGTGTAGCCTATCAGCAAGATAAGTAACAGATGTACCAATCGAAGCAGATACAAAGATCAGTGTGGTGCATATCCAAAAGGGTCCATATGTAACATCCTCATTACCGGTCTAGGAGAAATTAGGTAAATTACTTAATTCATTCGATTATTTAATTAAGTTTAGAAATAATTCGTATTAATTGCCAAATTGAAATTAATAGGGTAAATGGTCAAACGAGTTATTGTGATACATAAATTATTACTTGTTTTAAATAAATCTAGTTGACGGTATAATAAAATATATTTTCATGTAAACGGTTTTTAGGTTCCAGACAATAGGTTTAGAGCGGGTATAATTTATACTGAATTATACCCACCCTTAGTTGGGGATCGGCTCATTGTTTTCCCATCCCAAATTCATTATAACCTCTCAAATACAAAAACACACACCTAACAATTAAGAGATCAAAGATTAACAACTAGAAATCGATTGAGGCTTTGGATTGGTACTAGCACGTGATTATCTTCATCTTTAACGGATTATCATCTTGATTGTAAGTTCAAATTACCTTTGATTATATGTATGCATATGTTAGGGTTTGATGAAATTAAGTAGAAATGAGTAGATTTGATGATTGATGAGATTATTGTTGTTAGAACTTGATATATATTGATGCTTTAAGTTGTTTTTATGTATAGATCATGCAAAGTGTTCGAATTTGGTTAGTTGTGGTTTTTGGTTCGAGTTTGGTTTTGCAGAAACTGGGCGTGCTTGATGTTCTTGGGAATCCGGCGGATTCACGGGAATCCGGTCGTATTCCTTGGAATACGGCGGATTCAGGTACCGGATTCATGGGAATCCGGCGTATTCATGGGGCGTATTCCTTAGTTATGGTTCTGTCCCAAATTGGAGCTGAAAGGAGGTGGGAATACGGCGGATTCATGGGAATCCGACCGTATTCATTTGAATCCGGCGGATTTCCATGGAATCCGGCGGATTCCCACGGTTTGCAGCTTTTGTCATTTTAGATGCTAGAACTTGTGTTAATCAACTTGTATGCTATCGTTATGATACTTAATGTTTGTTGAACTGATATTAAGTGTTAAATGAAAGTTAGATATCATATGAAATGAGTATTAACTTGTAATCTTCTTGTGTTCTCAGATAAACTGAAGACTCAATAATATTAGATCTTTGAGTGAAGACGGTGACTGTGAAGGGTGAGTGGATCATTGACTTTCAGTCTAAATTAGTTGTAACAATCTGGTTACAACGGGTAAACATGTTCTACTATTATACATTGTATAAATTGCATATTGCCATGATGATTATGGAATGTGCTATCTTGTCAGGGGTCAATATGAAATTGGGTTTGGATACTGTTACTTTGGACGACATGATGACTTTGTACATGTGTTGTTTATTGAAATCATGTCGTATGTAGTAATGGTACTAAACTATCAGTAAGACCACTGTTTGGCCTTCAGTGGTTATAAGTGTTACTTGGGGGATCACCGCGGCATGAGGGTACCTCAAGGACCACCGATCCTCTTTGATGTATTTGTTATGATGCTTTGTGGTGATCAATTGCTATGATAGTTTAGATTGATAGTTGTGATCTATTCACTTAGCTTCGTGCTAATCCCTCTCCTCACTTCTTGCAGATTACTTTTGTTGTGGGTGGGCAAGAAGTTAGTTGGAAGAATGTTTGACTGCCTACTCTGACTATACGACATGTAGTCGTTTATAAACTTATGTTTTGGAATTTAAATAACACCTAACTTAATGTTGTAGCTGATGTGGTTATTGTACCAACTTATCATGCAGGCATAGATTGTGTTTTGGGGAATTATGTTATACGCAATCTATAGTGCATGATTTGTATTTAATCGCTTCCGATGTATGATTAAAAAAAAAAAATGTCTCTTGAAATATTGTGGTGTTATACCATACCTGCAAGAACATTTCAATTTCCAAAATGTTAATGCATGAACTTTTGTGCTTGTTTTCAGTTATTGTTGATCTTTTGAACAAAATATTCCAAGGAGTCAAACTGTCAAAGTGAACTAACAAGTCAGGGCTGATAGCAGTCTTTTCGCTGAAGGTCCCATTGAATGGAAAGAGAGAATCTTTAATCCTATCCAAAATATCAGATGTGTCAACATTGAAGTAGGGCTGATAGGCAGCGACCGTGAATGCTTTAAGCCAACCAGCAGTTGGTTGTTGTTCTCCAGATCTTGGGTTTGAGAATGTAACTGCACCCAAAGATTAATCATCATCTTGAGTGTAAACTAATTAGCTATCCTTATAGAGTTTGAAAGACAAAGTTCACTAGTTTCGCTTCATTTTCAGTTCTGTAAGTTTGAGGTTAGGTGGATCAATTATATAATCCAAAACGTGCATTAAAATACTAGATTAATATACATATATATTTGGAGAAAACGTACTATCAGCATCACGAGGTGGTCCAGAACCTGCGGTGATCTTCCCTTGTGGTGCAGAAGGTGGAAATGTTTGAAGTGTCGATTCTGCAATGAAATACGATATATCATGATCATATAAATGAAACAACAGCAATGTAATATGTTTAAAATTTTGCAAGCGTTACGGTTGAATTTAACGGAGACTTGTCCTGGTGGATCTTGTACAGGCTGAAACATGAACGAATATCATAAATTATTAAGGTTACAATGATGTAACGATCAATGTGATACAATGCAATTGAAAAGAAACAAATGTACCGGAACAGATCCTGAGGAATTTAGCTGATTATCAATGCCTGTGTAATTTCCTGACATCATTTTGTTACCTTTGTTTTATTTTAAGAAATACGATTATTGTAATTTGAAGATGGATGATTTTTTTTGTTTGATGTTTATCAATCCAATTAATGAACTGCCTCCCTCTTTGCAAACATTATAGTAAATACATTTCTAATAAAAAATTGTTAAAATATTTAATATATAATCCAGATTTGATCTGTGTGCTTTTGTGCTATTTTATTTGTTATATATATAACATCAAAATGAAGATTTAATCTGTTAACATCGAACGCCTAGTTAAGTTGATTTATGCGATGAGGTAATTGAAAGAGTTAAAGTAAAACTTACTTATTTTTTTTTAGTTGACCCTCTATATGAACGATTACGTATATTTACCTCTCATCTTCGAAAGATAGTGGGTAATTGGGTTACTCCAAGTGCACGTATGGTTAAGGTGGTTGTTTTCTTGATCGATAAATGACATATTTTGATGCACATTATTGCTAACCATCCAAGCGTTCCCTCCTCCCTAGCAGACTATCCGTCTTTAACTCGAAGAGGTGCAACAAGATTAGTGTCAAGTGGAATTGCCTTTTTTCAATCTTAAGAAAAAAGCGTAAGCTTAAGTGATTTACTGAAACGACGAGACCTTAAAAGCAACTTTTTCAAGTATCAATAGCGTAACGTTTTGTCAATCGGGAAAGTGTATAACCCATAGCCCGAGTTAGTTGTTTGTAGCTAGGGAAAGGATAAATTATGAATGATCTAGTGTGAATATGTTGTAGTTTTGAAATATTAACCTTTTTATAAAATTCCGTAAATAATTAGTGATACTTTGATCGTTAATGTATATGTATGTAGGCATGTCAAGAGTAAAAAAAATTTTGATTTACAAAAGAAGTTTGTGAACGTATTCAAATAACCAACTTAATTGATCGATGCTCATTATTTAAGTAATTGCTTGATAAATTAACTATATTTATAACGGAGGTTGTTAGTTTTTTTTTATTATAGTTTCGATTATGGGGGAAATAGTTGATAACTTACGAGAACTACTAATTATGTATTTGTTCACACGTAATTAACTTAATTCACTTGTATACGTTTGATCGAGAACTGGAAAAGCAAAAAAATGTATAATAACAAACAACATGTATATATGTTCACATGTGAATGACCATATGAATGAATAGGTTAAAATGTGTTTAAGATATAAATTTTAAGGTTTAGCTTCTTCTTTAATTTTCAATCGAATTACTTGAATATTCATATGAGTTCTCAACTGTTCTATAGTTCTCATTCGACCTCCATAGGATTCTAAATATAATTCCAAGAGTTATGTTTTAGAAAGTCTTTATATATATTTTTTAGAATGACAAACCTAGAATTTAATACACGATTACGTAAAACCATCGCGAATGCTTACCGTCAGTAGAAAGTCTTTTTATATGGAGTTTCTTTTCTTTCTTTTTGGCACGATTATTCCACTTTCTTATTTTTTTTTATCGTTGTTTATGTTTAATGTTTGTTTAGTACGAGTATTTTATTTAAATGGAATCGTGAAATTTGAAGTTGACGGATAAATTTAGCGGCTGAGTATCGAAAAAACCCCAAAATTTCACAAAGTCGTCTCCGTCATTGGCATATTTCCGTCGTCAAATCACCTCCTACAACCACCGCCACCACCGTTGTATATTCCAAAATTAACCATTCTTAAACAATGCAACCACCAAACCCTACCTCATCTAATCTCTACTCTTACCGTCCTCCCCAACCAAACTCCCAATTATACTCTCATTTCCCTCCACAAAACCCTAACCCTAATTATCCCCCAATTCATTACGAACCACACTATACCAGAGCTCCAATCGATCCCAATCCGCCTGGCGTTGACTCCTATTATTCTTCTTCTTCATATCCGGTCAACCACGCCGGCGGAGTTTACAGTGATCACCGTGCCGCTGCCCTGACTTACTCTCACGCAATTAGTGCCGCACCACCGTCTACTTACGCTACGGATCCGGTGGTGTATGATTGGGCAGCAAAGGAGCCTGTTCTGCATTATGATTATCTAAACACTATATATACAACTGTAAGTGATATGCATTTGTAATTACTCAAGTTTTGATATTTTAATCATCGTAGATTATTATGATAATTTTTTTAATACTTGTAAATATTGATGACAAGTTTCTGCTAATTAATCATCAGTTAGTGATAATGATATATGGTTAAATTTTAGTACTGCGGTATACCGGATGAGCTTCCCATGATCGTACGTTTAGTTGTTTCCGTTGCAACAGTAGTAGACAGTTGCTAGAACTAAGAATACCAAAGTATGGCATTTGATGCCTTCCATATCCTAGGTTTAGTTTCATGGACGAATTATAACCGTAGGTTTAACTAAAGCTGCTAAAAATTTGATGTCTTTTTAGCTCTTAATATTGCGTTCTAGCAAGATACAATCCACTGGTTGCAACAGAACTACCAAAATGGTTAAAGAACACAGTAACTGCTGTGCAGAATTTTGGTGTTCTTATAGCTTACAAATTACAATGTAGATACCTGTATGTACGATTCAATAAGTATTCATGTCCCCAATGTATATGATCTCAAGAATTTAGTATCTGATAGTTTGCTATTTATCATCCAAAGCAGAAACTATACTCTTAAGATATAAATCTTTTTTATGCATATGATAAATCTTAAGATACTTATCTGTTTGGTGCTTGGATGAGTGAATTTATTAAGGTAGCCTTTGATTTCTCCGTACACTACCTGATGCTTCTTTAGGCATAATGGAAAATTGTGACGGTTTTTAAGATTGCAATACTCTTTACAAAATAGTAGTTTTAGAGGCCTCAATAATGCCATTTAGTCTTGCATAGGTCAACTTCCCAAAATAAGTTCCAAAGAAGAGGCCATTATAGATAGAAAATATCCCTATGGTTTTGTATTATCCCCTATGCCGTTGATTACGGAACCGAGTTGTAATAATATGGTTTTGGACAATTGTGTAAATGGTGCAACTTGGACATGATGATAAAGTTAGGACTTTACTGGAACCTTTTTAGGGTATGCGAACCTCTATGGATTAATTGCCCCGTTGAAACCTCTTTGTTTGTAACGATGATATATGCAATCAGAATTTGTAGTTTGGCGACCTCCTTAAGTTCCCATCTATATTGTTGACATATTCTAGCTTTATAGAAAAACTTTGTGCATTTGATTACTCAACTATTCACACAACATTTGCAGGCTGCTACAGTTCCTCAAGATGCTTCACAGCAGCTGACACCTGCACTTCCCCACATCAGTTGGACCGATCTAAATCCAAACACCCAACCTCACGTTGCATGGAAAAAGATTCCAAAGAAAATAAAAATTGCTCAGTCTGCGTGGTGTGAAGTTTGTAAACTTGCGTGCAACTCCACAGAAGTTCTTTCTACACATAAATTAGGTAAAAAACACCTGAAAAATCTGGCAAAATTAACCAAAGCTGCTTCCATTGCCACTACTTCCACCACTACAAACATTAATTTAGCTGTGCCAAGCAACACAATCGTAGGACCAGTGGCCACTACTTCCGCCACTGCAAACGTTAATTCAGCTGTGCCAAACAACACAATCATAGGACCCATGGAAAACCCGAAGAAGGGTAAGTTGGGGAAAAAAAATAAGGCAGAGACTCCGCAAGACTTGGCCAAGAAGAAACGGAAGGTATTGGAAGGCGGGGCAGCTGCAAATCTCATGAGAACTTGTCAAATCTGCAATGTTGTTTGCAATAGTGATACAGTTTACAGATTCCATATTGCAGGTCAAAAGCATGCTTCCATGTTAAAAAAATTACAGCAAGCTGCTGTAGTTTGAGCATGCATATTCTTATTCTTTCCCCTTTACCCTGTAGAGATGATTATAAACTATTTAAGTGCTTTTCCTCTAGCTTGCTATGGTAGTGAATTAGTTATTAACACCTTCGAAATCTTCTTGTTATTATTTAATAATCTGGCGGTTATCGTCAAGGATGCATGCATGAGACTATGAAGAGAAGTGAGGATGTGACATTGTCTTGCAGCTGGGTGTCCTGGTGATGCTGGATCTTACTCAATTGTTTAAATTGTGTTTGAGTTGTATATTAGTTTATATAAAATATGAAATGTTGTAGCCACATATAATTAACAAGGGAGAATTGCATATATGCCATTCATAAGCTTTAAAATATCAAATATGACCACTAAATTTGATAATATCATATATGCCATTTTTAAGTTTAGAAAATATAGAATACTCCAAATAGAGTTATGAACCCAATATATGAAATAATATCCTGTTCGGCCTATTGATGCTATACATATGTACCAAAACCTTAACATGAACACTTGTTTACATAGGGACAAGATACATTCCTTGTACTAAAGAAACAAGAATAACAAGAAAGGTATAGCATTTAACCACCTTTGAAGTCGACTATTGTCCACTTGGCATTGACATGTGTTTATAATGAACTTTTGGGTATCAAGTAGTAGTAAGGTACTAAAAACTTAATATTAAAAAGCATACATACAAGATTGGAATCAAAATACCCAAATATAAAATTTTAATACATGATGTACGATAATATTGATAATATGAATGTCTGCTTGGGTATATATGAATTTTGCAAAATGTTAGGGAGAAATATGTAATTGACCTTTTGCAAAATGATATGGTAATACCTCTCGGGTCCTCATACTCGTATCCAAACCCGCACCCGATGGTGATTTTATCGGATCCCTAAATTCATACCCGAATTATATATATTATACAAATATCAAATAGCATAAATTAGATACATTTCTATTATATAACTATATGTATATGTATATGTATATATTAAAGCTTTTGATTTGCAACATATTATCATATTGTACGCTTCATTTTCTCAATCCAAATCTTTGTATTGTCAAAGTCCATTCTACTAATGTGCTACTCAAACTTGTTTCAATTCTTCAATAAACCTTAGAGACATTTTTATATGTTTATGTTGTAATAAGTCGATGTCGTATTTAATCTTGCAATAAATCATAAGAGTTTATATGATATATGTTATTCGTTAATGTTATCATTTCCGTAGTTTTGTTATTTAATTGAAGTTAAATTGAGATCAGGGAAAGAAATCCCCGAATACATGATGAGGATCGCCGATCACCATTGGGGATAGGGATGCCAAATTAATACTCGACGGGGATGGAGTATGCCCAACGGGGATGGAGATGAGAGTGGGAAACGGGAATGAGATCTCGGATAATCCCCGCGCCCATTGCAAACCATACTTAAGGGAATCTATTATGGGTTTCATCATGATATACAATAGAAAACTAACTAAACAATGACTTTATCACTCTCACCATCAAGTGTATTATTCTTACCCTTTTGCAATAACTACAAGTTTCAAAAATTGAAATATTTTTAATAGCAAGATAAAACAACGCAAACAAGGTTAGCATTGAAAGCTATTGCTTCATCAAATCCAATAAAATTTACACATAACCTTAAATAAGAATTTGAAAGTAAGAAACTAATATAACTATAATTTTTACGTCGATTACATGTTAACTAAAATTAAACAGTATAAAAACTAAGGGGCATTGTTAATTACACTTCTATAGTTGGTCAATAACGTGTATAGATTGGTTGTACTTGTACTTATGGGGTCAACAAAAATTCAAAGGTCAGATCGTTTATTAGAATACCGGTACTAATATTAATTACTGTATTATTTATTTTCTATAACTAAAAAAAAGGTGAAGGAAAGTTCGGCACATTTGATTTGGCCACACATTTCCAAGACTTTCGATAACTCCCAAATACCTCCATTTTCATTTTCCCCTTCTTTCTTTTTTTGCATCCCCATTTCTTTTCTTTTTTTCTCTCTTCAGATTGACTTCAATTTTTTAATTAAGCATCCCACCAAAGATTTTAATTGCTTTAATTCGTGGATTATTAAGATTCCTACAGTCTTTATTCTTCATCAAATTTCAAGGGTTTGAGAGACAACCTAGATCATTTCCTGATAAAAGTAAGGGTTTTTATTTAATTTCTTTTCTCAATCTTCTAATCATCTTATCGTCATACATGTTAAATAAAGTTTTAATCTTGATTTTAGTTGATTTATAAAGATACCCACTTGAAGATTTGAGTAAAAGTTTCAAGTTTTGGTGTTTGTTGACTTTAATTTAGATCAATTTCTGTGATCCAGTTGAAAGGTATTTAGTGTTTGTGTTATATATTTATATTGAAATATATCAAAAAAAAAATTATGGGTATTAGGTGTTTTGAAGCTAGAGGGATCTTGATTCTGGTATATAGTTTGCAGTCAATAGATTTGATTGATTCATGCTTGAACTTATTATATACTCAGCTTGGTTGTGTTTATCTAATTGGTAGGTGATTGGAAATCAGCTAAGAGACTATATAATTTCAAACATTTGAGGATTTCAGACTACACAATTTGTGTCATCTTTGATGGTCTTGATTTTAATCAAGATCATATTCCTATAGCTTTTTGGGGTCAAAAATTAAGTTTGTAAAGAATTTTTGTTCCGGGTAAATAGTAAATTCCCAGAAAGTTGAAGAGTTTGGGTGTTTGGATACTGGGATTTTTGTGTCCTAGAGAAGGTGGAAGATGTCTGGAGTTCAAGATTCGTTGGAGATTAAATTTCGTTTGATAGATGGATCAGATATCGGTCCGAAAAGCTTTCCAGCAGCTGCAAGTGTTGCAACCTTGAAAGAAAGCATACTATCTCAATGGCCTAAAGGTCAGTTAATTGTACTTTGAACATTTTCTTTTATGAGTAATTAAGCCATTTATTATGTCAATCTAAATTTGTATTATCGAAAATGTTTTCTGTGAGTTACCTTTTGGGATTGAAAAGGCCTTAAGTTTGGCTGAACAAGGAAGAAACTTTACCCCAGTGTTCTTGTTTTTGTTTTTATCCAAGCCATTATCCAATTGGTTTGTCATCTCAAAGTGTAAACATCGCTAATCCATATTCGTTATAAATATCACCTTATGAATAGTTATTTTCTTGCAGTACTAGGTTCTTGAGATTAATTGTTGTAATGAATAGTTATTTTATTTAAGAATAGCAATCTTATTAAGGCTATGTTCGGCAAACTAGCTTGTAGGAGCTTGTTGGAGCTTGAGCTTATTTTTTCCAAAACAAGCTTTGTTTGGCATACAAAAGTGTAGGAGCTTATTGGGAGCTTATTGAAAAAATAAGCTCTAGAATAATAAGCTACTTCAACTAGCTTTTAAAATAAGCTACAAGCTTATTTGGTGTGAAATTACATGAATACCCCTCTCTACATGTCTTTGATTTAAACTTTTTGTCCTTTTATGTCTATTCACATATTAAGCTCCAGCTCCAGCTACTTTAACAAACACTTCTAAAAATTTATATAAGCTCCAGCTTCCAGCTCCAAAAATAAGCTCCAGCTACAAGCTCCAACTACAAGCTTCCAGCTCCAGCTACCAGCTAGTTACGCCAAACACACCCTAAGTAGGAGCAAAGCCTAATGATTTTTTTGTTGAACCATATTATGACGATCATTGTAAACACTACACGCCCATGGAGTATTTTCTTGAACTATATATGCTAAGATATTGTATTGATTATCTGATATCTGTTATTGAATTGGAGCACTTTTATTTTTTGGTGTAACAGATAAGGCTAATGCTCCAAGGACAGTAAAAGATATAAAGATAATTAGTGCTGGAAAAATATTGGAGAACCATAAAACAGTAGGAGAATGCAGGAGTGCATTATGTGATGTGCCTGGTGGAATTACAACCATGCATGTCGTTGTTAGTCAACCTCCACAAGATAAAGGTATCACTAAAACTGTTATTAGCTTTGCATAATAAGCATCACTAAAATTGTTCTCGGAATTTTTTATTTGTGCATAATCATCGGTCTCCTTAAAATGCAACAATTTTTTCCCCATTTTTTTTAAGAAACATATATTGAGTTATTGCATAACAGTTAATTTAAAAGAGATCCCTAGATTGTATTATTTGGATTTTAATCAAAATCATTTAACACATGGTCAAATAGTAGGAAGAACTACGTCCAATGATACATGTGCAATTCCAAGGAAATCAAGGGCATAGTCACATGGATCGCGGATCGCTCCGGTACGGGATCGCGGTACGGGATCGCGATTCGCTAATTCTCAAAATCCGGTACGACAGGGGTAGGCTCATTCTGGTTCGCTTCGGTACGATGTACCCTATATTTAGGTTCGGTGTACCATACAAGTTGGTGGTACAAGTAGTAAGACTGTAAGAGTCATAGTAATTTAAAGTATTTTAAAGTATAGTTGTAATAAAAGTATAATCTTGTACTCCATATCAGGAGATGAAATACCAATATTATAAGGAAAAGCAATAAATATAAATTTAAAAAAATATAAAATCGAAAAAAACAAAACAAAAAGTTGCTAGCTGTCATAAAGCATTTTCACAGTACATAAAGTCAATAGCCATTCTCTCACATCAGTAAAGTTAAAATAAAAAAATAAAAGCATTTTCTATTCTTCTTCTTCAACACATCTCTGTGTTTCATCATCTTCTTCACCTACCATCTTAGATAATAGCTTACTTGAAATCGCCAGTGATCCATATCCCATTTCTTCAAATTCCCACTATCTACATAATATTGGAACACGTTTTTCAGCCATTTAATTCGCCGATTTGGGTATTATTGGATCGCGATCCGGTGACAAACGGAACGGTATTGAAGACCGATTGGGAACGAAGGCTTTCACGATTCAGATCGCGATCCCTATCGATCCGGATCGCAACCGTACCGCGATCTGGTACGCCCGATCCAGATCGAAATTCGCTGCCGGTTTGGCGATCCCTGTGACTATGATCAAGGGTACAAGTCTATGGGAGGTTATATTTATACCATGGTTTAAGATTCGTTCACCAAAAGTGTGTATCAAGAAGTTGTACTTAGTGAATAAACAATGTAAAATGTTGGTCTATTAATCAAAATCATGGTGTAAATATCACCTCCCTGAGTTTTTTACAGAAGGCCTATCATGTTTATAATTGAAAAATTATATATTTTTTTTCTCAAAACTGGAATTGTGCAAAATTGCAAATGATATTTGCAATGTTATGTGTAGACGTGTAGTGCTCTAAACAATTGGAAAATGCTTTACTTAAATCGATATCATTTTATTGTTACCATGGTAACTACTTTTCGGAAATAGAAATCTTTGCTATTTCATGAGACATAGAGACTATATGAAGAACTATATATGCGATTTTGATCATATTCTTGTTCTAACATTACGCAACCTTCTTATTTTGGTCATTTACCAGAAAAGAAAGCGACAAATGAACTGAAACAAAACAAATGCGCGTGTGTTATATTATGAGAAGCAACCGCGGGTCATGGCGTTTGCAGGTTGGTTATCTTTAATTCCTTAATTGCAGTTGACACAAAAAGAAAAAAAACGTACCCGTTTTGAAATCTTGTAACAAATTTCGTGTTTCAGTTTGTTGCAGATAAAAATTATTGGTGTAGTTTTCAACATTGATGTACTCGAGGGTATGCGAGTGGTGTGATTGCAGAAGACTTCGAAATATTTGGAACTTCCAAATCTATTACTGATACAAGTATATTCAAATGTGAAAGAAAAAAAAGTTACCGTTCAATATATGTTGTTTGACGAAACTATTAGTTGTCATAGTAATTGATAATACTTTCATATTATCTTTTTTATATTGCTTACATGTTTGTGACATCTTTTCATCTTAAGACTCAACTTTTTGATTAATAGGTTCAATCCTTATGTGTTGAACTTTAAGATCGAATAAGCATTTGATCTATAAAACATCATTAAAAAAGTGGTTTATTTTCAAAAAAAATAAAAAATTAGGGTTTTGTTAATGGACCTATTGAGTTGTGGATAAAAAATAACCAAGTGCATTAAATAAAGTTAAACATTTTTTTTTTTTTACAATTACATTACATATAATAAAAGTAAACTTTCGTATTTAAAAATGTATCTTATTTTCAGTGTTTTGAAAACCGGTTTTTTTAGTGAATCGGTTTTCCAACTGATCTCGGTTTAATCCGGTTGAACTAGGGTCCTGTCCGGTCAAACCGGAAAATTTACACTATATACCCATTAAACCGGAAAGCTTGCCGATTCCGGTTTAACTGGTCCGACCGGCTAAGTTAAACCGGTTTTTAAAACATTGCTCATTTTAGATTATATTAGATTCTTTGATGAAAGTCAATCCTTTATAATCATGATGGTAACTACTATTTTCAACACGCACAAATAGCCCTATTTTCATTTTATTAACGACACCATAGATTTATATGGAGTATTATTTGCCACAATAAATAAAAATAAAACAGACACAAAATTCCAAGTAGGAAAATCCACCAAATGGTCCTCCACGTGTCAAAAGCTTAACCTCACCTTTCGAACCTTGTTTATTTAGTTTTTTTCTTTCTTTCTTGTGGATTCTTCAAGCTTCAGTTTCTGGTTACTCATCAATTTCAAGAGAAAATTGAGATAAAAGATGGCGGCAGCCATTTCTGTGCTTTCACCGAAATCAACCATAATTACCCTTCAAAGCTCAGACCTTTTTAAACAACCCAATTCAAAGTTCCTTAATGGGTCTCCATTACACTGTTTTTCTTTGAATTTAAAATCAGTTACCTGTAGTAGTACTAAACCTAGGGTTTTTCCCACTTTGGTGGTTTCTGCTTCTACCAGAACAACCACAACCACCACCGCCGCCGCCGCCGGCGGTACATTTTATTTCAATATTACTGGTTTCCCTTTTCCTCTTGGCCCTTTTCTCAATAGGCGGACTACCAGGACTGAGGTAAATTTTTTAGTTTTTTTGCTGTTGTCTTCAATAAAGTTTTCATCTTCCTTTCAAATTCATTTAAATATGATCTGGGGTGTATTTGTATTTTTTAATGGAAATTGATCTTTGTTTTTTTGGTTCATGATTTCAGGCTGTAAAAGACTGCATATGGCTGTTTGAGCAAGAACAAGCATTAGGATTCAGCAGTGTCTCAACAAACATTAGGATGACTGTCATTAAACTAAAATCAGGTGGATTATGGGTCCATGCACCAATAGCCCCTACTGAAGAATGCATTCAGGTCTTATATTTGATCTGTTTGTTTTCTGTGACATTTGAAGATATATTAATCTAGATTTTCCATGATAAATGTTTGTGTTCATTGTCCTGCAATTTTTCAGCTTGTGAAAGAGTTGGGAGCTCCAGTAGAATACATTGTCCTGCCTACATTTGCCTACGAGCATAAAATATTTGTTGGTCCATTTTCCAGAAAGTTCCCACAAGCTCAAGTATGGGTGGCACCAAGACAATGGAGTTGGCCTTTGAATTTACCACTTGAGTTTTTCGGCATTTTTCGTGCCAAAACACTCGAACATGAAGACCTTTCGACCCCATGGGCTGCAGAAATCGAACAAAAGGTTCTAAGCTCTCCTGAAGTTGGTAATAGAGACTTTACACACCATAATATCGATTTTTTCTTAATTTCAGTTTTAGTCCGTTTTAAATATTTAGATAAGTTCTTGTTAAATGTAGGAATTGGACCATACGTTGAGGTTGCCTTTTTTCATAAGCGTTCAAAGACACTACTTGTGACGGATGCTGTAATATTTGTCCCAAAACAGCCTCCTGAGTGTATAAGCAATGAGTCATTGTTGGCATCTGCTAAAAACGGGTTGGCTGTAAAACTTCTTAGCAAAGGGAAGGAAGTCTCTCAAGAACCAGTTGTTGATAACATTGTAAATAGACAAAAAGGTCTGTTATTGTTAAAAGAAAATATAGCTCATGGCTTTTACTTGTGATGTTGATAGTTTTATGCATCTGATCTGTTGAAGACCTTTTGTCTCAGGGTGGGAAAGAATGGTTCTTCAAATTCTATTTCTTGGTCCATCAAATCTTTTGGAACCAAAAGCTAGTTTCTCTCAGATGTCACAGAAATTGATCGTTTCGCCCATTGTTAAAACATTGGTCTTCAGCAAAGTTCCTGAAAAGGCATGCTTTTAAAGCCATTAATACATATATTTAAATCCATTAAATTTGACTTCTGAAGTCAAACTGTTGGCTTTTTCAGGTGAGGGATTGGATTGATAGCATTGCAAGAGACTGGAAATTCAAAAGAATCATTCCAGCACACTTTGCTGCTCCTGTAAACGCAAACAGGTCTGACTTTATAGCAGCTTTTGGGTTTCTTGATGATCTTTTAGGCGAGCGTTATGTTACTCGCCCTTCACTTCAACTTCTTTTCTCATCCATTATGGGAAAGGCGGCAAGTTACTTCCCTCCAGATGACATGAAAACTTTGTCATCACTTGATCAGTTTCTAGTCTCGGTTGGAGCAGTAAAGAAGACCGTTTCAGGTCGAAAAAGATGATAAAATGTAGATAAAAAGAAGAGAGAATTATAAAAAAAAGATGCTGGAATGTATAGTGTAGTTGTTGTATCTATATATATATATATGGTATACACAAGCTCTTTTTGCCCTGCTTTATAGGTTTCTTGTTTTATGCAAGAAAGTAAGCATCTTGCAGTTGCACATAATCGAGAATAGTGTGTGTGTGTGTTGTGTTGGTTGGGATTATTTGAAAGAATATAAAGTTCTGTTGACCTGTTGTCTGATTCAAACTTCATATATAGTATGGCATTTTCAGTTGATCATCAAAGATTTGCATAATACATTTTCATGATAAGAAATATAATATGAAGATGTTTTGCAACAGTTTTTGTATATGAAAGATCTTTGTTCAACGACCTGTGATTTAAAATCTCAGTAACCATTAAAACGACACACTCACGAATTTATTCAATATTACTTGTACTGGTTCAGGTCCCATAAGTTGACCTGTTGGGTCCATAACTGATTCACATTCATTCTGTTATTGTTTCCCCGCCAAATTCTCTGGCCAACAAACCCAAAACGTCTTTGCTTTATAGTACAAAGTATATTAATATTCAAAATATCTGTATAGCATAATGAAACTGCTAAATTGTCCTTAAAGTATCGAAACTTTTTCTTTTAACAAATACAAAGTAGAATAATATTTTAATGTTGTATTTACAATTGCTTGCTTCAGTGGAAATTATAAACAAAATAAGAATATTATTAATCTAAAGAATCCAGTAAGAGCTACATATCTGTGAAAATGTGGTAAATTTTGGAGTGTACAGCAATAAGCCTCAAAGCAGCAATTGCTGCTGTGCTGCAACAGCCATAAGACTCAAGAAACAAACATTGAGCCAATGCCACGACTTCTTTGAAGAACTTAGCTTCGTCTTCTTGGCCACTAGATACATGTGATTCGCAATAATAAATGTAACTGGGAAGGTGCTGATTGCCCCTGATAGGCTCATGAAGTCTCCAAGGAATGGCAATGCAGCTGATACGAAAGTAGTCATAAGAATGTAACCCCCTCTCACCATGAGTCGGAATGACTTGTTTCTAATGGCTAATGCACTTCCTTTTATTTCATATTTTGTGTCCAAATGCTCGTACATCGGGCTTGCAAAATATCTAGAACCAACAAATCAGAACTGCATTAGCCTAAAGTAGAAACAATATATAGGGAAAGAGTATTAAGTAAAATATTACATGCAGAGCTATAACGGACTCGAAGGAGGCTGATATGTAGGCAAACGTCTTCACCCAAACCGGACCATGAACACTGTTGAGCAAATAGGAAGATGCACCATTGCCATGAGCCCAATACCCTATGAAAGCAACTGCACATAGTGGCAAAACCCCAACTGGAAACTGCAAGATAACAACTGGCGGTCATTCCTGTTAGTAACAACTGGCGGTCTAACTGTTGCCTGCAAGATAAGAATGTACCAGTACATAAATCATCATTGATCATTTGATCTTCATATTGGAGTCATGTATTTCTTGATTTTACCTGTATCTCTGGGAGCATGCCTGTGTTAAACGCAAACACGAGACTTGCAGAAGCACCAATAATTGTAAAGATCTTACCTGTATCTCTGGGAGCATGCCTGTGTTAAACTATTAGAATGTACGTGGAAAGAAGTAGGTATCTTTTATAATAATTTCAAATAATGATAAATAAATTCTTAGCCAAAATAGATTAAAAATAATGTTAGTTTTTTAGATATTTAAATTTCAAAAACGTGAGGAAAGTATGAATTTTGTTAAATGGAACTTCCTGATTGATTTTTCTATTCTCATCAAAATAGTTTATATCAATTTTCAATTATTGTGTACTTAGATTAGATTAAAAAATACTAAAATTCTTAAGTTAAAATCTACTAATTCAATTGAGTTGACATAATAATCGACTAAATAACGAAAATACTTTTTTATTTACATTGTATTTTGTAGTTAAGATATATTTTTTCACTTTATATAAAAATATATTATTCTTCACTTGAACGCGTTCATTTAATACCAATAAAACTTCGGGATGGAAAAACCAATTAAAATGCTTCAAGTTATTGAAATCTCAAATTTAAAAGCGTAAATCACACGTGTGTAGAAACGGGTTTAAAAGCTAGTAAAGATATACACAACATGCTTTCTACACATATTAATTTCATTAATATTATTTATATTTATTTATACTGGTCTGGGTCCCCACAAGAAAACCGTTGGGTCTATAACTAATTCATATTCATTCTTTTTCCCCGCCAACTTCTCTGGCCAACAAACCCAAAATGTCTTTGCTTTATATAATCCCAATTAAGGTTCTTGATTAATCTACGCACATTACCTTAAAAACGACCCCTTTTCTGTTACACCCCTATCTATTTTTTCCTCATTTAAGAACAAAGAGCCTGAAGTAACAGAAAGGTATGGGATTATATACATATATTAATGATCATATTTGCAAATGAGATGTGAAACATAGAATCCATAAGGAGATCATTGATCATATAACCTTAACTACCTTTTTGAGTTTTCAATCTATAACAACATCGGTCTCTGAGACTCTGATAGATTAGTCAATGAGTAACGCCGACAACTTTGTTCCAAAATGGTGACATTTCTATGAAATTTATTTTAATCTTTGGTTACATGTTTCGTTTGTTATCAGGTTTAAGATTTCTTCATATTTGTAATGGCTACCCGAATTAAACAGACCCCGGAAAATATAAATACACCGAGGACATCTGTATCTATATCAGGACCTGCATACATGGTTGCTGTTGGGTTCTAAAGCCAAAACCAAAAAGTACACCACAGAAGAATGTCGTGTCCAATCTCGCTATCTCAGACCTCCAATTGGTTCTTGTCATGATTTGTGTAAAAGCGGTATGAAAGATGAATCGTTGGAATTGAAAAGATCTACACAAAGTTTGGGATCAAGAAAAATGCCAGTCATCAAGAAGAAAGGAGTTAAAACTGATGTGATTCCTGTGGAGAGAATGAAGATGAAAAATACAAAGCCTATAACGTCTCCAAATCCCAAAACCTGTGTACCTAAGGAGCCTATTAAAGTCATCAACAGGGGAAACTCGTTGCCATCTAAAGTCAGGGTTCCAGAACGTGGTTTATCAACAAACAGAGATGCAACTCAAAATGAGCATAAATTACCTAAAAAGCGTCCTACAAATGTGAAACGAAAGCCAATTTCTTCTTCTACTATTAATGCTTCAGAACGCTTAGTTGGTCAAAAATATGAAAAACGCATTAAGACTATAAATAATACAGCTACGGTACATGAACCAACTTCGTTAAAGAAAATGTCTCGTGTAAACGATCATAATAGGATGACAAAAACCAAGCTAAAGCAGTTGATCTCCCAGAAGGTTCAGGAAATGAGCTTGCATGAAGTCGAGAATGCAGAGTTGGAATTTGTCACTCCAGCTGTTGAAAGAGATCAATCTCAAACTCTATCAATAGAATCAACCAAACTTTCGAATTCTGAAAGCTTTCAATCTTCAGACAAACAGGTATCAACGGAAGAATCTGAGCATGTTAACGATAAAGAGGTTCTAGGAGAAGAATGTGAATATACTAATCATGAAGAAGTTATTGTCTCTGACGATGATTATGAGATGGAAACTTCAGAAGGGAATTGTAATTATAGAGTAGTAATTTGTGAAGACAAAGACGGAGGGTTTAAAGTAAAGTTCAGAAGGGGAAAGGTTGTGAAACCCGAGTCTGAGGATAATGGTCCTCCAAGGCTCAAATTTAGGAGAGGGAGAGTGCTCGACAATGATTCTCGCAATGGCTCTGGAGCCGTAACTTTAAAGCATCAAGAAATGAAAGAAAAAGAAGCCCAGAAATTGCTTAATCGTGTAATAGAAGAAACAGCAAGTAAGCTTGTGAAGAACAGGAAGACGAGGGTAGGGGCTTTGGTGGGTGCTTTTGAAACAGTCATCTCTCATCAAGAAGATACTCCTTATACTGAATGATGAGCTTCGTTTTTCCCAAGAATTTGACTTGGACAGTTGTACATGAACTATAGATGAGGGTACGACATGTAACATGGAGGATTTATATGGTTGGTTTTGGAATGGATTAAAGGTTGATGATTTGAGGAATTGTATGTGTTTGTGCTTACACCAAAACCTAATGAACTAATATAAGTACCAACAAAGTGTGTGCTTCGGATTTTACAAGATAACCTTGATTATAATGATATTTGTTTATATATATATCAAAATCATAAAATAAGGCCGAAGTATACAGGAAACTGAAACACAGAAACAATAAAAAAAAAATTACTTTCCTCTCATCATGCAAACTTGGACATTGAGCTAAACTGAGCTGGAAATTAGTTATCAATTCAAGTAAATAAAAAGCCATAATGACAGATGCATTCAGTTAACAAATTATGTCCCTTCAAAAACTACTCGCGCTATCAATTAATAGATATCCTAGCTAAGTTTAAAATCTACTACACTAATGACAAGGTCAACATAAACAACAGGGTCTCACATGGTTATAGACTCGACCAAAGATCAGCTCAAAACTGCGCCTTAAATCACAAGTTTAGGAACTTTTTTCTATGTACATCCCACTTCTGCTTTAAAGTCCAAGCCTGTGATACTCATCTTGCCAATATTAACTGCGCATTCAAAATCGATTATCGATTATTGAAAAGAGAAAACTCACTTCTTTTAAGTTATATTCTACATTAGAATTTGGAACTATTATAAAAGATACTACTCCGTAAAGAGACTTCTTTTACAGCTTACCAACAGCATCCATGCCAGTTAAATTAGGCATAAACCGCCTAACATGCTCTTCCGCTGCTTCATCCGCTTTTAGTGTTTCACATTCGAAAGAAATCACAATCTTACTCTTTTGGTGCTTCTGGTCAACCAAGTTAACAACGTCCTTCTCCCATCTGTCAACAAACAGACCACGTCAGCGATACCAAAAACTTTCTGATCACGTATCCATGATTAATGATTGTTTGCAACCTAAAGTATCCTGTAAGATAAGGTGAGTAGGCTTACCCATGAGCATGCTCAACGTTACATAATCGTGCAGCATCATGGCCTCTTCGTTCAACCACTACCTCACATTCTTTCTTGCTCTACACATATAAAAACTCATTACAACCAACAATTAAAGGCTAAACCTCAAATTAATCGACCATAGAAAGCTCACATTGAAGTCAATAATAGTCAACTTGACCAATCGATAGTCCTCACCCCTGCTACATTCCCTTTCACATGCTAACTCTGAATTCATGGTGACACAATTATTAACAAATAAAGTAGCATTTTTACATTATATACTTCTCTTAGAATAGCATCAAAGTAATTAGGATATACCAGTGCCTTGAATGCCATAACAAACAGAATGAGGAAGATGAACAAAATGACCCGAAATTGACCCGTTTGGTAACAACGCTATTGATGCTATTCCTTCCATTTTCAACCCCTCTACTGCTACGTCTTCTTCTTCACCATCTTCTACTTTTTCTGTAATTTTACATTTTTAAAAACAAGAAGGTAAAATCATACTAGGGTTATTATTATATTCGTTATTATTATTTTATTACGAGTATTTTATTTAACAAAATTGACCTAATTCATCATTGCCCAGATGATTACAAGACCAATAAAACTTACCAATTTGTGAAAGCTCATCTTTTTCATCCATCTGATAAATCTTGGGAGTGAAAAGAGGGTTTTAGGGAAACTGGGAGCCCTTTTAAATGTTTGAGATTAAAGTTTGTACATTAGGGTAGTACGTTGTGCAAAACAAGTTGTACCCTTGCTTCATAACTACTCCGTAAAAAGGAAAGATTTTTATAAAAATATGCAATTCTCAACCATAAACCCTTTTCAGCATATTGTCTAAACAGGTCTCAAATTTGCTGACTAAACCCTGCTTACTTCTGGAAACATTCTTGAAATTTGGTGCGTTTGTATTACATGTATATATATCTGTATCTATATACTGTTTCTTTTCTTGGTTGGGTTGTCAATCTCTGTGAGTAAATAAGTGAAAGTTGTATATTTGGAATCGGTGTTTGATTTATGGCTGCATCTTTGGCAACTTCGGTGGTATTTCATGTAACAGATCTTGGGTTTTCTGAATGTTGTCAGACTCGGGTACATGTTTCGAGATTTTTGGAGAATTTTGGTTCAGACATTTCATCAAACAGTTGGAGGACGAAAACAAAAGTCATATCTAGAAGTACCAGACTTGACAAGTCTATACCCAAGGTTTCGATTGCATACAGGTCAGATTCTAAAGAACGTGCCACGTGGGACGATGAAAGCGAAGAAGTTGTTCATGATAATATTGAGCCTTCAATTGGTTATGAAAATAGGCTGCATTTTTTAGAAGAAAGAGATGAAAAGAACCTATCGTGGCGCCTTTTGAAGCTTAGCAGGGCTGATAAGGTTCGAAGCGCGCTTGAGCTTTATGTGTCAATGGATTACTTGGGTCTTAGACCTGAATCACACGCGTTTAATGCTCTCCTCTCTTGTTTGTTAAGAAATCAAGAGCTTGATGATGCTTTACATGTATTTGAATCGATGAAATCGAACGATCGAACAAGTGGACATAGTTACAACTTAATCTTACAAGGGGTTGCTAAAGCTAGAGGCTTTGAAGCAGCATTTGAAATGTTTGAGGAACTTGTAACAGATGACGATCACAAAAAGAAAGTTGATCAAGTTTTGTTTAACATGATGTTAACATTGTGTCGTGACGAAAAAGATTGGATTAAAGGCGAGAAAGTATGGAAAAAAATGAGGGATAATAATTGTGTTGGTAATTCAACTACTTATCGGTTATTAGTTGCCATATTTCTTACGAATAGTCGGTACGGATTGGCTATTGAGGCCTATCTTGAAATGGTGCAACACGAGGTCGAGCCAGATACTCGTACCATGGAAGGTGTTATAATGGCGTTTGCAAAAGATGGGAGGTGGGATTTTGCGTTAAGTGTTTTTCGTGGTATGATGAAAAGAAAAGAGAATCCGAATATTATCATATTTAATGCGTTGATTCATTCGCTTGGGAACAATGGTCAGGTTGATCTCGCCTTTAAAGTCTACGATTGCATGAAATCTTTAGGGCATGTTCCAACATCGTACACGTGGAATGCGCTGCTCGTTGCTTTATGCAGAGCAGATCAATACAGCGACGCACTTAGGTTATTTGAAAGGGTCCAACAAGGGAGCCCAGATGCGCTCGGGTTGCCTTTATATAACACTGCATTAACGGCGTGCAAGCAGATTGGTGCTTGGAGAAGAGCGTTGCAGATTCTATGGGAAATGGAGAACTTGGGAATATCGATTCCTGTTACATCGTATTGTCGGGTGATTGGAGCTTGTGAAGTTGGAAACGAGCCGAAAGTTGCGTTGCAAGTGTACCAACGCATGGTTCATCAAAAGCAAACTCCGGATACTTTGACTCTGCTGTCACTTATTCGATCTTGCATTTGGGGCTCTCTTTATGATGAAGTACATGAGATCTTGAAAGTACGTGCAACCTTTTTATAAATATATAGTTAGAATCACTTGCACTTTCGTGTCGTTATTGTTATATGGTATTAACCAGGAGCTTACTTTGTACAGCTGGTGCCACCAAACGCGCATCTTTACAATGCTGCCGTTCAGGGTTTTTGTCTAAGAGAAAAAACTGAGTCTGCAACCAAGTTGTATCAGGAAATGCGTGAACTTGAGCTTACGGCTGATCATAAAACGCGAGCAATGATGCTGCAATTCTTACCAAGAAGCTAATGTGTCAATCCTGCTATGATGCAATCAACAGCAGTAGAAGTATAGAACATCACAGCTTCCGCATCAAATGAATTACTGAATTGTTAAATATTCAGCTTAAAACTTTGATTTGTTCAACAAATCAATATATGTAACGATGATGGTAATATGTGATTAATATGTGAGTAATATGTAATTTATAGTATAAAAGTCGCAAAAAGACTCATCATAGCATAAGCATTTATTATGCATACTAAATGTACATGCTATATTACTAATGGTACAAAATATGATCATTATTTATTTGCATAATCTGTGTGGGTTCATAATCTATAAAGTTTGTGAGAAGACTTGTTGACCCTCAGAGGCGTCACCGGGTACAGACTCTACTTTCTTGAAGATTAGTTTTTGTTGTGGGAGCTGACCATTGGAAAACGCTGTCACTTCTGTGTCCACTGATATGGTGTCTTCATCCTTGAAATCTCCTCTTAATATACCCTTTGCAAGCTCGTTTTCCACATACTGTTGGATCACCCGCTTCACTGGTCTTGCACCATAGTTTGGATCGTACCCAAGGCTTCCTAGAAGCTCAACTGCAGCTTCACTTACATTAATCTTTAGCTTCCGATCTGCTATCCTCTTTTGTACACGTTCCAACTGACAATCACAAGGAAATGACAATTTGTCAATAACAATTTGTAAACTGTAAACACTTAAAAGGACGAGTGGAACACTGGAACTTACCTGTAATCGGACTATTCTGTTAATTTGTGAGCGGTCAAGGGGCTGGAATACTATATACTCGTCGACCCGGTTCATGAACTCTGGACGAAAGATTGACCTTGCTGCATCCATGACTCTTTGTTTAATTGTCTCATAAGCTCGTTCCTTTGGCACAGACGAGTCTTCTGTGTCTAATATGTACTGTGAACCAACGTTTGAGGTCATGATGATGACAGTGTTGGTGAAGCTGACTGTACGACCTTGTGAGTCAGTCACCCTGCCATCATCCAAGATTTGTAAAAAGACATTGAACACATCAGCATGAGCTTTTTCAATTTCGTCGAACAGGATAACAGCATACGGCCTCCTGCGTACTGTCTCGGTCAACTGCCCTCCTTCCTCATACCCTACATATCCAGGTGGCGCCCCTATCAATCTGGAAACAGCATGCTTTTCCATGTATTCACTCATGTCAATTCGTACAAGAGCCTCCTCGGTGTTGAACAAGTAAGAAGCAAGTGCTTTTGCTAGCTCAGTTTTTCCCACTCCGGTAGGTCCCATGAACATGAAACTAGCTATTGGACGGTGAGGATCTGATAGGCCGGCTCTGGACCGTTGGATTGCCTCAGCCACAGCCGTGACCGCAGGATCCTGACCAACTACCCGTTTATGTAGTTCTTCTTCCAAATTCAACAGCTTCTCTCTCTCGGATTGTTTGAGCTTTGAAAGTGGAATGCCAGTCCATTTGCTCACTATCTCTGCAATGTCATCGCCTGTAACTTCTTCCCGAAGCATCGACTTCCCTGAGCTCATATACTCTACCAATGCCTTTTCAGCAGTGTCAAGTTGACGTAGCAAAGAGTTCAGACTCCCATATTTCAGTTCAGCTGCACGGTTGAGATCATACTCACGTTCAGCCTGCTGTATCTCCAGATTGACCCGGTCAATCTGCACATAGAGGATGCTCAGTTTCGATACAATGAAAAGTTAATAAAAGTCAAAGTAAAATAAAAAATAATCAATGGCACTCACTTCTTCCTTGATTGATTGCATATTTGTCATGACACTCTTTTCATGCTCCCATTGTTCATTTAACTCGGACTGCCTCTCCTTCAAGAGCGCCAACTCTGCCTCGAGTCGGTTCAACCTATCCTTTGAAGCTTTATCTGTATCACTGGTGAGTGATAGCCTCTCCATTTCCAGCTTCAGTACTGAACGGTTGATCTCATCAAGTGCAGTAGGCTTTGAAGTGATCTCCATTTTCAGTTTAGCAGCCGCTTCATCTACCAGATCAATGGCTGAGTATTACCAGATACACACACACTGTATGAGATTTTAATAATAGAAAGAAGTGCATGTTGTTATCAGCTAATCTTTAAATTTATAGTAATTAGAAAATTGGAATACCTTTGTCTGGTAAAAAGCGTCCACTGATGTAGCGATCTGAGAGAATTGCAGCTTCAACAAGTGCACTATCTGAAATGCGTACTCCATGATGCAGTTCATATCTTTCACGCAGTCCACGAAGTATTGAAATTGTATCTTCTACAGTAGGCTGGTCAACATAAACTTGTTGAAAGCGACGCTCCAATGCAGGATCCTTTTCAATATATTTACGGTACTCATCTAACGTTGTTGCACCAATGCATCGCAACTCTCCACGACCAAGCATCGGCTTCAAGAGATTGCCAGCATCCATTGCACCATTGGTAGCCCCTACAAACACAAACCACTCCTTGAGAATACATGATCGTGCACTTGAAATTACTACCTAGTATATTTCATACTGGCTGACTGGCTGGGGGTCCTCCTGGAAGCAGTCTCTTTACCCTCAGGTAGAGGTAGAGGTATGACTGTCTACATCTTACCTCCGCCATACCCCGCCAATGCGAGACTGGGTATAGTAGTTGTTGTATATTTCATAAAAACATAAAACTATTCAGGCTTTAATTTACCTGCCCCGACAACAGTATGGATCTCATCAATAAAAAGTATAATCTGCCCATCTGATTCTGTAACCTCCTTCAGCACTGCCTTGAGTCGATCTTCAAATTCTCCACGATATTTTGCTCCAGCAATAAGCGCACCCATGTCAAGGGATATCAACTGCAATGTAAATAGAAGTCAGTTAATGTACACACCTATTAATAGATAGATGATCGTGGGTCCAGTATACACCTTACGATTCATTAGAGCTTGAGGTACATCACCTTGTACTATTCTCTGAGCAAGCCTGCCAAATAAGGAAACGATGGCTGGAAGAATGAGCACTAGAGAAATTTATATGTGGTGTTCAAGTATAATACAGGATGCAAAAATAAAATAAAATATTAACTTAGTAGCTTACCCTTCAGATATTGCAGTCTTTCCAACACCTGGTTCACCAATGAGCACAGGGTTGTTCTTAGTTCTCCTGGAGAGAATCTGAATGCATCTACGTATTTCATCATCTCTTCCAATGACAGGGTCAAGCTTCCCTTCCCTTGCCATAGCAGTCAAATCTTTACCGAACTTCTCTAGTGATTCATACTTCCCCTCAGGATCTGAAGTTCAAAGTATGACAAGAAGAACCACATCATTATCATTTGGGCTATATTACCATTGTCACTACAAAAGAAACTTATGATCTACCAATCTACCATGTATCTGTGGGTTGGGGTAGAGCCAGGGTTTTCAGGATCCTTATCGATCATCATAAACATGAATAAAGTGTATACAAAATTGCATTTAATACCTTGGTCTATTACAGTCTGCCGTCCTCTGATGGATTCTACTGCATCCTTTAAGGTTTTCAACGAAATTTGGAAATCTTTGAATAACTGTTTCCCAAATCGGTTATCTTGCACAAAACCTAGCACCAGATGCTCAACAGATACAAACGAGTCACCATATTCTTTCTTGTAATCCCTAGATCTCTGCATCAAGCTTTCCAAGTCCCGCCCTAACATTGATCCAGCTGACTCACCAATGACCTGCCACATAATATAGCAATCACAAGCACAGTATAACCAGGATGAGCCGATGTGAAAAAAGAATATTAGAATTTGTCCATCTTATGTAGATAATATACCACCTTTGGTTGGCGCTGAATGAACTTATCAGTGGCTTCTAGAAGGCGGGTATTATCCACACCAGCCTTGGAGAATATTCGACGAGCTAGCCCATTTTTTTGTTCAAGCAAGGCTTTCATCAAATGCTCAGTTTCCACAATCTGATGCTTGTTCTCCTTTGCAACTTCTGGTGAAGACACTATTGCTTGCCATGCCATCTCTGTGAATTCTTGTTGAGTAATCTGACAAGGAATCGTCCAGACATAAGTGATACCACAGAAACAAGTAACTATCTTACAAATAAAATAAAATAAAAAAGAACACGCACACACTATGTACTGATGTGTAAAATAGTCATCTGTATACTGGAACTTAACTGACACAAACTAATAAGGTAGCAAGCAAATACAGCTATACAAGATACATTGTTATGATCAACTGTAACCATCATTACCTCATATTTCTTGATATGGTCAATCATAAATTTATCGACATGGAAGGGTTCCAATGAAAACTCAAACATTGGTAAGAAAAATAAACATCGGGAGTAATCAAATATCTCAGTATGAATCATATAAATCGACAAATTCACAAACTCGATAATTGTATTGTATATTTCTATTAAAGCTTTTGATAGTGTTTGAAACCAACTCATTAGCAGATGCACAACCATAAAGCTTTTGAATTCTTCGATTAAAATGCTTCAAAGTTTTATCAAACACTTCAATTGAGATATACAATTGTTAAGTTTGTCTATTTGCATGATTCAAACTGTCAAATTTGAGTGGTTCCAATATACCTAACAAAATCAGAATATTCATCCAACTCGAATCATACAACTTTAGAATTAAAATTCTCCAAATCACCACCTAACTATGTTAACCTCCACACTACTAGCTTTCACATCCAATCAACTACAAGCAATTAGATTAATAATTAATCTAATCACAATAAATAACAAGAGCTAACTAGGGTTAAATTAAGTAATATAGTTCATAATTACCCTTCCATTAGAAGAAGAAGCATCACAACGAACAACAAAAGATTGATAGCCTTTTCCGCTGCGTAACAAAGCATCATTACTAGTCCTGGTCTTCAATTTCAACGATTGCAGGGTACTACTAGAAAACGAGCTGAACGATACTGAAGGTTGAAAAAACAATGCTGCTCTATCGATTGAATTGGACGCCGAAACGTGGTGGACGCGGATGCCGGAGAACGCTGCTGCTGCCGCCGTGGGAGTCGCCATGAGTAACGGAAATTGTGTGAGTTAAGTGAACTGGAAATTGTGTTGGTTATAATTTTGGAAAAGGTAGAGAGGGGTGGAGTGAGAATATGGGAAAGATAGGGATTTAGTAATTCGCAAGGAAAATTATAAATATAAATAAATATTAAATAAATTAAAAAATAGATGAAGAAGGAAGAAGATGGTTCAAGAGGGCGCGAGGTTCGTCTAGAGTTGTTTCTGTTTCAGCCACCACATAATAAAATTCACCACAATAATTATATAATTTTCGTCCAATCAAAAAGATATCACTCTTTAAAATAAAATGAAGTTTAAGTTCTCAAAAATGAGATACACTAGGATGTCACTTGCCCGTGTTTCGCGTCGGGATTAAGTTACCACACATATGTAAGATGTCATCATCTATTTTTGTTCGTCTCAAAATAATTGTTCATTTTCATATTTTAGATTGTCCCGTATAAATGTTTACATCTAAGTTAATTTTAAAAAAACTTTACAAAAAACAGTTTCAACGGATAATTCTAACACGGGTTCATTTATTTATAAATTTTTTAATGTTATATATACCATACTATAAAGCATTTGTCACTTTTATTATTGATAACCTTAATTTAAACATTTCAATTGTAGCTTTCAATACATTCATTCTACTTATAACTATTCAATTATTAATAATTCAACTATGCTTTTTTTTTCATTCTTTACAATCATATCGAGTTCACAAATTAACACACGGATAAGAATAATAAAAAGACATGATACTATCGGCAATTTACAAATTTGTTTTTCGCTGCATAGTACGAAAAATATGGTAACCTATTTCATACTATTGTCACAAAATCAATACATAAGTCGTTGTTCAAAAATATATACATTAAGTTTGAATCAATACATACGATTGAATCAAAACCGATATCATCAACTACACTGGAAAATCGTTCAAAAACTATGAAATCGTAAGATTTTTTAATTAACGACATCAAGGTTTTCATTTTTTAAATACCAACGTCGCATTGTGCGGATACGATGTTAGTCTTAATTTATTAAGTCTAATCATTATAATTTTATAATAGAATTATTTGCTACCTGTGTGGAAAAACACTTATAATTTGGTATGAACAATGCCAGTGGCGGAGCTGTGTGTAGCTCTTGATGGGCCAAGGCCCACCCTGAGAAAAATAATAATAGTATATTTCTATTATAAATTGGGCTTAACTTTCAATATTATGAACAATTGGCCCACCCAATATTTGGCCCACCCTAGACATTTTTTCTGCCTACGCCACTGAACAATGCATTATAATCCCTTTTTTAATTGGTATTTAAAAAGATAATTACTACAATAATCCTTAAAAACATAGTTGACAGCTACTTTCATTACTTTAATCTTAAAGAAACTAATGTTTTGATAAAGCTACATCCTATCATCTACTCTATTTATAATAAGAAAGTATAAAAGATAAAAAAAAACTTTGACCAAAATTTAAATGGAGAAATCTGGACCTTCTATTTCAAAAGTCAACATGAAGATCCATCCATTCGTTCATTCGCTTACATCATAATCATTTTATTAAAAAGACATTAATACTATAACGCCCCTCATTTAATACAACAATATAATATTAAGTTTGGCGGAAGCGAATGCTTGAAATACATATTCTATTAGAATTCTGCTAGAATTTTTTTTTCGCAAACCTTTATACAACATGTTTAACTACTAAACAAACATAGTTAACTTGTTTACAAACCCGGGGCATTATATACTACAAAACATTATATATTACAAACTGGATCAGAGTTGCAAGTTTCAAACATTCCCAGCATCAAAACATCCTTCCTGACTACCCACATAATATACATAACCTGCAGGAAGTAAATTGAGGGATTAGCACGAAGCTAAGTGAATGAATTATCAACTACAATTCAATTTAGCTAACAATCTGTTCACAACCAATAATGTAACAAACATCGTCAACAGGAACGGTGGTTCCTAAGGACCCTGTTCCGGGTGGCCCCATCAGAACACTTAGATCAACTGTAGGCCAAAACAGTGATTAACCGCTAACTAAATGCTAATCTCCATCAACACATGTACGCAACCCTGTGTTGACCAACATTAGCAATCAAGTCCAACCAACAATCTAGTTGACCTCTGTATTTAACAATCAAGCTCACAGGCTAATCAATCACCAATCAAATGGCATATCATTTCCAAGTTAACATTCTATCATAGTAATCCTATAATTACTGATTGAAATCAAACTGACACAACCAAATCAAACTGTGAGTTTCAAATCCACTCACCGATACCTCAGAAGTCGCAACACTCAGCTTCTAATCACTGAGTCTTTGGGGTATCTGAAACATTACACAACAAACAAGTTAGTAACTCATCTCATTATCATTATCATAACATATTTATCCAAATCAGGTAAATCCCTGAAGTCTAAGCAAACAAAAGTTCAACCAGAAAATTCCCGAAATGACGTTTAAAACTGAAAAATGCCATTTTCGGCCCCTAGATGGCCCCGAATGGCCAAAAACTCCGAATGGCCAAAAACTGACTAGGCTATAGTATATAGCTTTGATCATTGGGTCGTTTCCGAGTGACCATGCGAATTTCAACTCAATCCGAGTTAGTGAAATTCGTCACTAAACCGTGACCCTGAAAAAACTTATGCATTTTCAAAATTTGCAAAACCCATCAAAATTATTCATGCAAACGCGATCCGGACTAGGGGGCTGGATCGCGTTCACCTTTAGAAAATATTCTGTCACCGTTTAACACTTGGCAACGCGATCCGGGAACTAGGGCTGGATCGCGTTCACAAGAAGAAAACGTTATGTACTCAATTTTCATTAGGCAACGCGATCCGGGCAAGAGTTCAGGATCGCGTTCCTACGCGTTTCAGCTCTTATTCTGATCTGCAAACACACAGCTCAAACCCAATTTCATATATCACCAACAAACAACCACAAACTCGTTTCCAGCAACATGTTTCAGGTCATATTACATCATTTAAGCATGTTATAACATATCATAACATCAAAATCATCATACATCATCAATTCAATCAAATTGTGAACTAACAAAATCAAGAACTTACCAAATTAAGGATTTCAAAGTGATGATGATGATGTTTATGCTATTACTAATCGATTTCCAGCTCAAGATTACCACAAACTCTTTGATTCACTTGATTTCTAGCTTTAGGGTTTAAGGGTTTTAGAGATTTTCAAGTTTTAGGTTTAGTTTCTAAAAGTGGAAAGTGATAAACTTTCCTAAAAAGGAAATATTTAAGGCGGTTAAGTTTTACACCGACCCGCATCCACTTAAAACTAGTCCCCTTTCAATCTATTGCCTGGAACCTAAAAACCATTTGCGAGAAACTTCTTTTATTGCACCGTCAACTATAGTAAATTAAAACAAGCAATAATTTACTAAGCACAATAAGTCCTAAGACTTATTTAACTAAGTTTCGCAATATACTCATATTATCAAATAATTTCTAGTACAATTAACTATATCAATTTAAAATTAGAAATTACCGGACCCGAAAAGATGATGTTACAATTCTCCCCCCCTTAAAAAGATTTCGTCCCCGAAATCTCTTCACGATCAAACAATCCAGGATATCTGGATCTCATACTATCCTCAGTTTCCCACGTTAGGTTTGCACCTAAACTATGTTTCCATTTCACCAACACCATGGGAATCTGTTTCTTCCTAAGTTTAGTCACTTTTCGGTCAAGAAGTTCGACTGGTTCTTCTACTAACTTCTGACTTTGATCAACTTTCAAATCTTTCAAAGGAAGAATCTGAGACTGGTCTTCAACGTTACATTTCCTCAAATAACAAATGTTAAACGTATCATGAATACCAGCAAGCTCTGGAGGAAGATCCAATGTAACAGACTGATCATTAACAATCTGACGAATTTTAAACGGTCCAATATATCGAGGAGCCAATTTGCCACGTTTCCCAAACCGTATTACCCCTTTCCAAGGCGAAACCTTCAAATAAACAAGTTCACCTTCAACAAAAGTAACAGGTCGACGCTTAAGATCTGCATATTGTTTCTGTCTATCACGTGCAGCTTTCAACTTTTCACGAGCCACTGCCACTTTATCAGCTGTCATTTGAACAATATCTGGACCTGCAAACTGTTTCTCACCTGCTTCTAGCCAACAAGTTGGAGTTCTACAACGGCGACCATAAAGCATTTCATATGGAGGCATGCCAATACTAGAATGATAAGAGTTATTATAAGCAAACTCAACCAATGGCAAATGAGAATCCCAAGAACCACCATACTCCAGCATACAAGCTCTTAACATATCCTCCAATGTCTTAATCGTACGTTCTGACTGACCATCTGTCTGAGGATGATAAGATGTACTGAGGTTCACTCTGGTGCCCAACTCATGCTGTAAACTTTGCCAAAAATGAGATACAAACCTCGGATCTCTATCAGATACAATCGATAATGGAATACAATGCCGAGTAACAATCTCATTCATATACAACTGTGCAAGCTTAGTCAAAGATGCCGTCTCATTGGTAGCTAGAAAATGAGCACTCTTGGTCAATCGATCCACAATGACCCAAACCATATCATTTCCTCGGGCAGTTCGAGGCAACTTGGTAACAAAATCCATAGTCAGATGTTCCCACTTCCATTCAGGAATCTCAAGCTGTTTCAACGATCCATACGGCTTCTGATGTTCAGCTTTAACTTGAGAACAAATATGACAAGAACTAACAAACCTTGCTACATCCATTTTCATTGTAGGCCACCAATACAAAGGTTTCAAGTCATTATACATTTTCGTACTTCCAGGATGTACAGACAATCTGGATTTATGGGCTTCATTCAGAATAACATTCCGAAGACCACCAAACAAAGGAATCCAAACACGAGACTGAAAGGTTTTTAATCCTCTCGAATCATCCAATAACAATTCCTTTCGATTCAACATAATTTCAGATTTCAAATTATGATCTAACAAAGCCTCTAACTGTGCAGCTTTTATCTGAGCCACCAAATCAGAAGAAACTTCTAAACGCATAACATAAACTCGATCAGAAGTTACCTTGCGGCTTAAAGCATCAGCAACCACATTGGCTTTCCCTGGATGGTATTTAATCTCACAATCATGGTCTTTGATTAACTCTAACCATCGTCTCTGACGCATATTCAATTCTTGCTGTGAAAATATATACTGAAGACTCTTGTGATCTGTACAAATAACACATTTGGTACCATACAAGTAATCTCTCCATATCTTCAAAGCAAACACAACCGCTGCAAGTTCTAAATCATGGGTAGGATAATTTCTTTCATGAGGTTTGAGCTGACGAGAAGCATAAGCAATCACATTATCTCGTTGCATTAAAACACAACCCAAACCAGCAATCGATGCATCACAATAAACAATAAAATCATCGGACCCATCTGGCAATGCTAACACAGGAGCCTGACATAACAACTGTTTCAGAGTCTGAAAAGCTGTTTCCTGTTGTTCAGCCCATACAAACTTTTCATCCTTACGGGTCAACTTAGTCAACGAACCGGCAATTTTAAAAAAATCTTTAATAAACTTCCGGTAATAACCCGCCAATCCAAGAAAACTCTTTATTTCTGAAGCAGACTTTGGAGCTTTCCAATTCATTACAGCTTCAATCTTCGAAGGATCAACTTTAACACCATCATTACAAATAATATGACCCAAAAACTGTACTTCCCGAATCCAAAATTCACATTTAGAAAACTTTGCATACAAATGTTCTCTCTTTAAGGTTTCCAATACTAACCTCAAATGCATTCCATGTTCTGATTCGGATTTAGAATATACCAAAATGTCATCGATAAATACAATCACAAATTTATCAAGAAAAGGTCGACAAACACGGTTCATCAAATCCATAAAAACCGCTGGAGTATTCGTTAATCCAAAAGGCATAACCAGGAATTCAAAATGACCATACCTGGTTCAAAATGCAGTTTTAGGAATATCACAATCACGAACACGAACTTGATGATAACCTGACCTCAAATCAATCTTTGAATAAAACGAAGATCCCTGCAACTGATCAAACAAATCATCTATGCGAGGCAGAGGATATTTATTCTTTACTGTCCGTTTATTCAATTCCCTATAATCAATGCACATTCTAAAAGACCCATCTTTCTTTTTCACAAACAGAACTGGTGCACCCCAGGGATAAGAACTAGGTCTAATAAACCCTTTATCCAACAACTCCTGTATCTGATTCATCATTTCACGTATCTCAGACGGAGCTAATCTATAAGGGGCTTTGGCTATAGGTGAAGAGCCAGGAACAAGATCAATCTGATATTCAACTTCCCTAACCGGTGGTAAACCAGGTAATTCATCAGGGAACACTTCCGGATACTCAGAAACAACCGGTACATCAGAAAGAGATTTCTTTCCTAACTTGGCGTCAATCACATAAGCTAGGTAGGATTCACAACCTTTGGACAAAGATTTCCTAGCTTTCATCATACTAATCAAAGGTATACAAACATTATCCCGTTCTCCTCGAGCCACAACATATGACCCTTCAGAGATTGGAATTCTAATCAGCTTATTGTGGCAATCTATGCTTGCTTTATACTGACTTAACCAATCCATACCAATAATCACATCAAAACTAGCAATTGGCATCAACAGAAAGGAAATTGGGAAAGTCTGGCCATCTATCATAATACTAGCTCCAATTACCGAGGTGGTAACAGGAACTGACTTGCCACTAGCTATTTCTACTTCAACTGGGTTTGTAATCATAGTAGGCATCATTTTCAACTTATCACAGAAGTACATAGATACAAACGAACAATTTGCACCAGAATCAAACAAAACACGAGCTGGTACAGAATTTACAAGAAAAGTACCCGTGATCACGTCATCTGTATGGACAGCTTCATCCACTGTCATTTGAAAAGCCCTACTGACTGCAGATGGCGGAGTCTTCCGCTTCTGACCAGAAGATGATGAACTAACAACCGACCTAGAACCCTGTCTCTTAGCCTCAGAACACTGATTTGCACGATGACCTTCCTTATGGCAATTCCAACACACATAAGTAGGAAAAACACAATCTTTGGCTTCATGCCCAATCACACCACATTTCACACATCTAGTGGTTTGCACAGTACACGGCCCAAAATCTCTAGCTCTACATTTGATACACCAATTGGGACGATCAGAAGTACCACCACGACTTTCTTGTTTCTTACCCTGCTGATTTCCTTGCCACCGCTTTTTCCCTTTACCAGAAGATTCACTCCTAGATTTCTGAGAAACCATTTCTTTACTTGGCGCCTCTTGAGGTCTCAAATCACTGTCAACTGACCGAGCTAACATAAAAGCTTGGGAAAGAGATCCAGCTAACCTCACTGAAGTCCTATAATGATTAGGTAAAGTACCCACAAACTGTTCAATCCTGGTCCTCTCATCAGGAACCCACTGCTGAACAAACCTAAGTTTCTCTGAAAACTGATTAATCAAATCATCCATTGACATTTTATCAGTTAATTGTAAATCCATAAACTCCTTTCTAATTCGAGCTATATCATAGTTTGAACAATACTGCTTACAAACTTCATTATGAAAATCAGGCCATCGAATAGATGCTTTCTGAAAAGGAGATAACACAGAAGTAATCGAATCCCACCAATTCATAGCTGCTCCTTTTAAAAGTTGAGTTGCATAGGGAACTTTTAACTCTTCTTCACATTGGCAAACTTCGAATTTCTTTTCAATATTCCTCAACCAATCAAGAGTTACCGAAGGATTTGTACTACCAGAATACACAGACGGATTACTGCTCATAAAGGTTTTAAATGAACACACCTTTTGTTTTGGCGGTGAAATCGTACCAAACACAGGATGAGAAGATTCAGCCTCTTTTTGTTGTTTATATATTCTAAGTGCTTGGTTTTCCTCTTCCAATTGAAGCAGATATTGATCCCTTTCTGCCTCCTCTCTAGCATGGAAAGAAGTACCAGCATTCTCATTCCGGTCATCATGAGTCTCAGCAGTAACTTCAGGCCTTGAGACATTATTAGGGTTAACAGGTAGTTGCTCGTTATCCGCCATATCTGTAAACACAACAACAGCTCACAAATCGTTAATCGTTAGCACCTATCCTACTAACCGATTCATATCCAGTACATAATCCCATTCCCAAGAATGTTTGACACAACACAATCAAAGTTTAGGATTGAACATACAATCATATTCAATTGCCCCAAACTATTGCTCTGATACCAACTTATAACGCCCCTCATTTAATACAACAATATAATATTAAGTTTGGCGGAAGCGAATGCTTGAAATACATATTCTATTATAATTCTGCTAGAATTTTTTTTTCGCAAACCTTTATACAACATGTTTAACTACTAAACAAACATAATTAACTTGTTTACAAACCGGGGCATTATATACTACAAAATATTATTTATTACAAACTGGATCAGAGTTGCAAGTTTCAAACATTCCCAGCATCAAAACATCCTTCCTGACTACCCACATAATATACATAACATGCAGGAAGTAAATTGAGGGATTAGCACGAAGCTAAGTGACTGAATTATCAACTACAATTCAATTTAGCTAGCAAGCTGTTCACAATCAATAATGCAACAAACATCGTCAAGAGGAACGGTGGTTCCTAAGGACCCTGTTCCGGGTGGCCCCATCAGAACACTTAGATCAACTGTAGGCCAAAACAGTGATTAACCGCTAACTAAATGCTAATCTCCATCAACATATGTACGCAACTCTGTGTTGACCAACATTAGCAATCAAGTCCAACCAACAATCTAGTTGACCTCTGTATTTAACAATCCAGCTCACAGGCTAATCAATCACCAATCAAATGGCATATCATTTCCAAGTTAACATTCTATCAATAGTAATCCTATAATTACTGATTGAAATCAAACTGACACAACCAAATCAAACTGTGAGTTTCAAATCCACTCACCGATACCTCAGAAGTCGCAACACTCAGCTTCTAATCACTGAGTCTTTGGGGTATCTGAAACATTACACAACAAACAAGTTAGTAACTCATCTCATTATCATTATCATAACATATTTATCCAAATCAGGTAAATCCCTGAAGTCTAAGCAAACAAAAGTTCAACCAGAAAATTCCCGAAATGACGTTTAAAACTGAAAAATGCCATTTTCGGCCCCTAGATGGCCCCGAATGGCCAAAAACTGACTAGGCTATAGTATATAGCTTTGATCATTGGGTCGTTTCCGAGTGACCATGCGAATTTCAACTCAATCCGAGTTAGTGAAATTCGTCACTAAACCGTGACCCTGAAAAAACTTATGCATTTTCAAAATTTGCAAAACCCATCAAAATTATTCATGCAAACGCGATCCGGACTAGGGGGCTGGATCGCGTTCACCTTTAGAAAATATTCTGTCACCGTTTAACACTTGGCAACGCGATCCGGGAACTAGGGCTGGATCGCGTTCACAAGAAGAAAACGTTATGTACTCAATTTTCATTAGGCAACGCGATCCGGGCAAGAGTTCAGGATCGCGTTCCTACGCGTTTCAGCTCTTATTCTGACCTGCAAACACACAGCTCAAACCCAATTTCATATATCACCAACAAACAACCACAAACTCGTTTCCAGCAACATGTTTCAGGTCATATTACATCATTTAAGCATGTTATAACATATCATAACATCAAAATCATCATACATCATCAATTCAATCAAATTGTGAACTAACAAAATCAAGAACTTACCAAATTAAGGATTTCAAAGTGATGATGATGATGTTTATGCTATTACTAATCGATTTCCAGCTCAAGATTACCACAAACTCTTTGATTCACTTGATTTCTAGCTTTAGGGTTTAAGGGTTTTAGAGATTTTCAAGTTTTAGGTTTAGTTTCTAAAAGTGGAAAGTGATAAACTTTCCTAAAAAGGAAATATTTAAGGCGGTTAAGTTTTACACCGACCCGCATCCACTTAAAACTAGTCCCTTTCAATCTATTGCCTGGAACCTAAAAACCATTTGCGAGAAACTTCTTTTATTGCACCGTCAACTATAGTTAATTAAAACAAGCAATAATTTACTAAGCACAATAAGTCCTAAGACTTATTTAGCTAAGTTTCGCAATTAAACACATATTATCAAATAATTTCTAGTACAATTAACTATATCAATTTAAAATTAGAAAATTACCGGACCCGAAGAGAGGATGTTACTAAGCACAATAAGTCTAGTACAATTAACTATACCAAATACTCAATAATTCAAAATTCAAATTCAAATTATACGATTTGAAACCGTATACATGTCAAAAAAAATAAAAAAAAATTGGGCATACCGTATATAATCCGCTCAACACTCGGCTGCAATTTTTTTTATTCTGTTCGACGAAAATATGAGTTTACAGGTTTGATGTTTTATAACACCCTTCATTTATAATCATTTAAATATAGTAAATCGGAAGCGTAAGTCCAAATAAATAGTAATAATTTACTTCATTGTATCAACATATAAAATTCAACCTTTTCAAAACTATAATTTCTTCAACCGAGGTGTTATTTAAAAACATGATGAAACATTATTTTAAACAAATCAACTATCAGAGTAGAGCCTCGTAGTCAAACATTCCTTCTAGTCTAACTTCTTGCCCACCCAAATTATATGCAAAACCTGCAAGAAGGGATAATGTGGGGGATTAGCATAACGCTAAGTGAGCAGATACTAATCAACAACCTAACTTAGCGCAACAACTTTGTGTACAACGATTAGCACTAAACAAGCAAGTACCCAATACAACACATCAACAACGCATCAGTTTAACAATGCAACAATTCAACTAATCAACAACACCATAATGAGGATCGGCGGCTCTGGGGATAACCATAAACCCGGGAGGCTCCCCAAGAACACTTACCCAACCTATCCGTATGGCCATACGGACGAGACCGATAGCTAGTGATTATCTTCAACTAACACAGGAGGTGTGTTAAACTTTGGATAACCAACTAGCCCAACCAACAGTTCAACAACTCGTTGCCTCATTAACAACTGATGCCCGAAGGCCAATTAACTCAAGTGATCACGTAATCAACAAGTCACATATTCAACTAGTCAACATATCAACAGTATTATTACTATCCGCATAAACATCAATGCAAATAATAAAGTAATAACACGTTACTTGTTGTAACCAAACTTGTTACAACCAAGTTACGTTGAGGATTAGAGATCCACTCACCGACCACCTCAGGCATCCACTCAGTAGTCTAATATCACTGAGCCTTCTGCACATCTGACAATACAATAGAATAATACAAGTTAGTTACTTGTCTCAAATATATACAACATCATTCTAATAGATTAACAACAAACCCGATTTACTCAATTCATATGAATTAACATGATTACCACAATTCTCATTATTCAATCCATATTATAAATAACTATTTCAACATCATTAGTTTATCATCACTAGTAAATTATGATCATAAAATCACATTATCCCATTAATCTACCTCAATTATAGTTAATTAACATAATTAAAATCGTTAACCTCATATTTTAATAATTCACACTTTATTTCATCCATTATATCATTAATAACTCATGATCATCATCATGATCATCTTAGCTTCAATGAATAGCTACTTCATATACTAACTCATCTTTTACCAATAACTCTATAACAACCCATCTAATTATCAATCAAGATGAATTAACACCCAATCATCACACTTTTCACAAAACCCCCATGAGTTACAATTCACTTAACTTGGCTAGTCCATTATTAGGTTAGATTAAGGCTACTAACCTTCTTATCAATACTTATTAATACCATTAACTCATCAACATCCCATGAACTCATCAAAATCATCAAGAAGTTTAAGAACCCTAATCAAAGATATAATTTTAAGCATGAATCTTGTTAGTTATCACCAACAACAAGCTTAACTAACAACAACTTCACAAAATCCAATCCTAATTTCGGATCTTACTCAAGAACACCAAAACCCCCAAATTCTAGGGTTTATAATTCAAGAATTAGAGACTTACAAGTTGAATAGAATGATTAGGAGATGATAATCTATCCTTTTGAAGCTTGAATTCGAATTATGCAACTCCAATTTGATGATTTCTTCATGATTTGGTTTAGGGTTTCTTGATGGTAAGTATGTATGTATCGTATGTGTGTATGAGGGAAGAAATAAAACACTGACTCAACATATAACACTTATCCTATAAGTGTTTAATTTTATTACCCGTACTTATTATTGTCTGGAACTTAAAAACCATTTACGGGGAAACATTATTTTATTTTACCGTCAACTAAATAAAATTAAAACACTCAATAATTTATTAGTCACAATAAATTATTCGACTATTATCACTATTTATTTCAAATAATACAGCACACCTATTTTCTGACACACTTAATAATAATTCACAGTCAGAAAATGTTAAATACTACTAGACCCAGAAACAGGGTGTTACAAATCTTCCCCCCTTTAAGAGATTTCGTCCTCGAAATCTAATCCCACTTAGTCTATATAGCTTAACACAACCACCACTTATTCTCATTTCAATTCACTGATAATCTTTTTCTTACACACTTTTAACCACATACTTATTCATTATTATAATCACACAAAGGTGATTACAATTTAATTCACTTATACACATCTTATTAGCTTACACATCATCGAGATATACTTCAATTTACTTTTTATATACACATAAGTTGTGTGTTGTTCTCCACTAAATTTGTTAACACCAACACATCAACTATCTAATCACAATAATCGTTATACATATTCCATGTCACCCCCTAGAGTAACTCCTTAATTATGTATACATTTAACATCCTTTCTACAAACACATATCCACATGTCCATCCTAACTTGTAGTCACTTAACGTGTCATCTTTATTACAACAACAACTATAGCAACAAATACAACTATGACGACAACAATAATCATAGTAACAATAAGGGGTAACGAACACTACTACATGCATTTTAGCAACAAATTGTAACTCGATTCGTCACTAGTAATTTAACTAATAATCATATACTTCTTTAGTCATCACATCGTTACATCAACAAGCAAGAAAATCAGTAAGCAATAGGTAGAGGTCAATTAATTTGATTGTTACAACCAAATTTATTTTTATTTTTTTATTATTTTTTTTTTAATCAACTAGCACCCTTTCACAACAACTTGGATGCTAACTCAACACCTGTTAATACCAAACATCATCATTGGTATCTCAACAACACAAGGTGCTGACATTAGACATCTATTCAACAATATTATTCATATTCAACTTACCTCTACTTTGCTTAAATCAACTTTTAACTCTTACTATTGACAATGCATCACACATATACATCAAATGTGCCATAGATATCACTTTAGCAACAACAACTTAGTGGTTTATTACTCTTTCATATTAGTCCATCATTGACTATTTATCAACTACAGGTCAACATATCTTACCGGTCATTTTAAAACCACTTAACTTTATATGGTACTTAGTAGCCTCAACAACTCCATATGGAATGGCATAATATAAATACGTTGGCCAGACGTCGTCATATTATGTCAGTCACACTTTATTCTCAGGCCACTTCATACCATTTATCTCCTAAGTAATTATCTTTACTCTCACATATTTCTCAATAGTAATTTCAACAATTTACACAATTATTAACATAGGCACAATGTCTAATACACATATCATCGAGTTTACATAAGCAACACAGACATTCAACACCTCTTTTTATTATATCATTAACCCAAGTGTAATGTCTAACACTATTATTACAATCAATTTCTTTATTACCTGATTCAAGGTCGTTTACTAATTACATCACTTAACATTAATAGTACATCTGGTACTAAACACTTCATCCATACTACGTGTAATATTCAACATGTTCTCTCTAATCTTTACCTCTTTAGTTGTATTATAAATAAACATATCATATCAAACATACACATTATAACTCTATTGACAAATATCAAATAAGTATAAACTCATACACTTCTTTTCAAACTCTAAGAATACTTATTTTAACCATTTCCAATATTTTAGATGACTCATTTACTTTATCCTATTTCACTTAGTCCATATAACTCAAGAACATAAATCACCACCAACAACAGTTGGCCACAATTTTACAATACGACGAATACACAGCTTGAAAATAACTCATACTCAATAAAACTTAAGGACCTCTTAAAACAAGTTATAACGTCATATATATTCATAGGAATGATCCCAGGGTTCAAAGAAACAAAAGCCCAATTTAAAACGTAAGTCAAAAGTTAAAAATAAGGTCCGAAAAACAGTAAAATGCCATTTTCGGGCCCCAAACGACCCCGAAGTGCCCAAAACTGACAGGGCTCATGGCAATGCAATGAGCTTTGATCGTTGAGCCGTTTCCAAGTGACCCTGTAAATTTCGTCTTAATCGGACACCGAAATTTTCAAAAAAAATTTCTACGTCAAGTATTACGTCGAACGTCGCAAGAAATTTTTTTTTTTTTTTACTAACTAACGCGATCCGGAAAAACGGGTCAGGATCGCGTTCCTCAGTGAAAAATGTTCTGTAACCAAATTAAGCATACAAACGCGATCCGGAGAAGTGAGCGGGATCGCGTTCCCAAGAGAAAACGCATCTGGACCCGAAATATACACACAAACGCGATCCTGGAAAATGGCTGGGATCGCGTTCCCAAGCATGAAAATAATCTGTGACAAAATAACACATACGAACGCGATCCAGAAAATATTGTTGGGATCGCGTTCCCAAGTAGAATTCTGAGTTTCAGCAAAATTCACATTTTTAGCCAATTTCAATCAGGTATAACTTTTTACTCGTTTAGAGTTAGACTCTAAAATTTTGCAGGCACGTCCACTATGCCAAAATGAAACTTTCCCTTTTTACAATTTTTCAATTTTCACATTTTACGCGAAAACGGACGTGTAACTCATTTTAGGCCATTTCCGACCATTTAGTGGACACGCCATATTCCAAATGGCTTGGTTTCAGACTTCCACCTTTTACCAACATGTTTCTATATATATTTAGGACGTGTGGGCATATTCATCACTTTCATATACTCATTATATCATGTTTTAACTAGTCGACCCGTTTAGGGGTCCAATTGGGCACCTTTACCAAAATCTACTAGTTTAACTACTTCAACACTTTCAACACACATTCCTACTATATGTAGGACTTAAAATCACTGTTACATTGGTCATAACCAAACCAATACTCATTTTAACTATTTAACCACCCAGTGACCCATTTGGGCACTTTAACAACCCATTTGGGTTTCAACCTATATGTTTACAAATTTTAACACCCATTTTACACTTCTTTGACTTTACCAAGTCAAACAACTTTACTTTCGCTATCGGTGTCTCATTATATTCTTAAAACACCAAATTCACATAAAATCATCAAATTTAGACCAATCACAACAAGTTTTCCAATTTCATGATCACTTTGACTTTTCACAACTTGTCAATACATATTAGTTTGGTTGACCACTTCGACTTCATTATTTTACCACTTTTAGTATATAGATCATAATTCAATTACAATCATGAATTATTAAACACATAAACATCTTATCATATTCATCACTTTATAGTATATATATTACCAAATTCGACTCTACTAATCTCAACTTTGACTTTTCCAAGTCAACGACACACATTCCAATTAATGGACACCTTCTTATTTTAAACATCTATACAACTCCATATTACTTCAATTGATATATTCCAACATCTCATTTCACTACATGGAGTCATTTCAACTTTGCTAATCATATTACTTCCAAAATTATTATTTCACACAACAATTCATACAACCGATTTCATATTTTAATTTCATATTGTAGACACCATTAAATCCACATAATACTACTATTACACCTTATTCAACAATGTGTCTACTCAATGCAACAATATATTACACCTTCATATGATGTTAAACATCTTATTTAATATCTCATCATCAGATTTACAAGCAACTATTATCAAGGACTCATCACTAAGGAATCATAGCAGTTTGACTCAACTTACTTCACTACTAATCATAACATAGCAAAGTAAACAATTCAAACTTATTTAAATTCATCGAATTTATCGAGAATTACCTGGCATATCTAGGCCCACGAGTATTGAGGAATCAATGAGAATACCTATTGGTTCCTCATATTCCTCCGTCTCTGCAACCAAAACAACACTTTTGCAACTTTTTATAGGTTAGTACACATTCAATAACAACTTTCTCATGCAACTACTAATCCCGCACTCCCAGGAATGTTTGACTTGACACTACCATAGATTTGGGATTGAACACATTGCAATGTCCAATTCGCCCAAACCTATGCTCTGATACCAACTTATAACACCCTTCATTTATAATCATTTAAATATAGTAAATCGGAAGCGTAAGTCCAAATAAATAGTAATAATTTACTTCATTGTATCAACATATAAAATTCAACCTTTTCAAAACTATAATTTCTTCAACCGAGGTGTTATTTAAAAACATGATGAAACATTATTTTATACAAATCAACTATCAGAGTAGAGCCTCGTAGTCAAACATTCCTTCTAGTCCAACTTCTTGCCCACCCAAATTATATGCAAAACCTGCAAGAAGGGATAATGTGGGGGATTAGCATAACGCTAAGTGAGCAGATACTAATCAACAACCTAACTTAGCGCAACAACTTTGTGTACAACGATTAGCACTAAACAAGCAAGTACCCAATACAACACATCAACAACGCATCAGTTTAACAATGCAACAATTCAACTAATCAACAACACCATAATGAGGATCGGCGGCTCTAGGGATAACCATAAACCCGGGAGGCTCCCCAAGAACACTTACCCAACCTATCTGTATGGCCATACGGACGAGACCGATAGCTAGTGATTATCTTCAACTAACACAGGAGGTGTGTTAAACTTTGGATAACCAACTAGCCCAACCAACAGTTCAACAACTCGTTGCCTCATTAACAACTGATGCCCGAAGGCCAATTAACTCAAGTGATCACGTAATCAACAAGTCACATATTCAACTAGTCAACATATCAACAGTATTATTACTATCCGCATAAACATCAATGCAAATAATAAAGTAATAACACGTTACTTGTTGTAACCAAACTTGTTACAACCAAGTTACGCTGAGGATTAGAGATCCACTCACCGACCACCTCAGGCATCCACTCAGTAGTCTAATATCACTGAGCCTTCTGCACATCTGACAATACAATAGAATAATACAAGTTAGTTACTTGTCTCAAATATATACAACATCATTCTAATAGATTAACAACAAACCCGATTTACTCAATTCATATGAATTAACATGATTACCACAATTCTCATTATTCAATCCATATTATAAATAACTATTTCAACATCATTAGTTTATCATCACTAGTAAATTATGATCATAAAATCACATTATCCCATTAATCTACCTCAATTATAGTTAATTAACATAATTAAAATCGTTAACCTCATATTTTAATAATTCACACTTTATTTCATCCATTATATCATTAATAACTCATGATCATCATCATGATCATCTTAGCTTCAATGAATAGCTACTTCATATACTAACTCATCTTTTACCAATAACTCTATAACAACCCATCTAATTATCAATCAAGATGAATTAACACCCAATCATCACACTTTTCACAAAACCCCCATGAGTTACAATTCACTTAACTTGGCTAGTCCATTATTAGGTTAGATTAAGGCTACTAACCTTCTTATCAATACTTATTAATACCATTAACTCATCAACATCCCATGAACTCATCAAAATCATCAAGAAGTTTAAGAACCCTAATCAAAGATATAATTTTAAGCATGAATCTTGTTAGTTATCACCAACAACAAGCTTAACTAACAACAACTTCACAAAATCCAATCCTAATTTCGGATCTTACTCAAGAACACCAAAACCCCCAAATTCTAGGGTTTATAATTCAAGAATTAGAGACTTACAAGTTGAATAGAATGATTAGGAGATGATAATCTATCCTTTTGAAGCTTGAATTCGAATTATGCAAATCCAATTTGATGATTTCTTCATGATTTGGTTTAGGGTTTCTTGATGGTAAGTATGTATGTATCGTATGTGTGTATGAGGGAAGAAATAAAACACTGACTCAACATATAACACTTATCCTATAAGTGTTTAATTTTATTACCCGTACTTATTATTGTCTGGAACTTAAAAACCATTTACGGGGAAACATTATTTTATTTTACCGTCAACTAAATAAAATTAAAACACTCAATAATTTATTAGTCACAATAAATTATTCGACTATTATCACTATTTATTTCAAATAATACAGCACACCTATTTTCTGACACACTTAATAATAATTCACAGTCAGAAAATGTTAAATACTACTAGACCCAGAAACAGGGTGTTACATGTTTATCCATCCATTTAAGTAATCAATACAGTCATGTTCTTTCCCGTGCTATTAGATCTGTTGGGTGTGTATCATCCCCGATTTGAAATACGATTATTAATTGTGGATTGCTGCATATTTTTGCGATGATTTGCAAGGTTAAGGTTTACTATTTTTTTTTCTTATCACGTTTCTATTCAATCATATTAGTTTAGGTGTTTTGATTTGTTATTTATGTAGTGTTTGTTGGTAGATCAATTACTCTTTTGTAACTCGATTTGTTATGATTGATTTGTTCCAATTTGGTAAAACTTATTCTCGATTAGTTGGTTTCTTGAAGGTTTGTTAAGTTATGTTGGGTTCAAAAAAAGCTTTAATTTGAATTGTTTTTTTATTTTTAATTTTTAATTTTTTCATTTTAGTGTTTAATTGTAGAACTATGGTCATCTACAGATATAATCATGCAGACAGATGGAGGGAGAAATTCGAACGACATTCAATATGGTAATTCCTTTTTTATGGTTAGCCATGCGGTTGTAGTTTTCTTTAGTTGTTGTGGTCATTGGATGGTAGATATATAAATCATAATCGGTAATATTTTGCTTAATTTTTGTCTATGATGGAGATGTCCAGATCGATGTTTGGGGTTTGATAATAACTTTCACTATATAAAGATTGGTTGTTCAAGATTAACTTTAGTTATATAAGTCTCTTTTTTGTAATAAGTGAAAACCATGAAGTCTAATTATTATGTCTTTCTTTTTTATCATGATGGTACAGGTAATGCTAACTGCTTGCCAATGAAATGTCTCATAGAAATGATGTTGAAATCCATTGAGATACAGGTTGGGTTTAAATATTAGTATTATTATTTATTTCGAATTGATTCATATTTTTCCTCGGAATTAGGATGTAGTATAAAGTGGCTCACAACTGGCAAACTTGAACATGCTCATGTCACTAGGATCGATTGGTTTTGATTTTATTTGAAGGGTTAATTTGGATTTTGTGTTTAAAGCTTAAATGAGTGCACTATACCAGAACTATTAGAAGGCCATATTTCATTAAAACTCTAATGGAACTCAAAACGCTAATATTTTCTACAAATGAAGAAGTCACCTATACTTTCAACTTTTTCCAAATAAGCTTTCGCAGTTTCTTTAACAAGTCTGTGTATACTAATTATGAATTTATTAGAGTTCTAATGAAATTTATAAATGTGAGATGATTTGTGATGGCAAAGGAAGCATTACAGTATAGACATACTGCTGCATTAGAGTAGATGGGTGAACGGAAATATGGAAGTACTTGTGGGCTGGTTGGATAACGGGTTATTTTAATATCGGGTAATTGAAAATATTTATCCAATATTAAAAGAGGTACTAAAAAAATAATGCTTAATGAGTTAACTCTGGCTGAATTTTAACCCGCTCGGCCCATTTGATTTGTTCCCATTTAGCCGTCTGTTGTCTTTGTAATTGATCACACTGAGATAGTTTCTTTAACATCTTGTATTTGATGTAAGTTAACTCAATATAACTTTACAACCACACGGAAAAAGCAATGATTCCAAACCTAAATGTAACATCCTCTCTTCGGGTCCGGTAATTTCTAATTTTAAATTGATATTGTTAATTGTACTATAAATTATTTGATAATATGTGTTTAATTGCGAAACTTAGTTAAATAAGTCTTAGGACTTATTGTGCTTAGTAAATTATTGTTTGTTTTAATTTACTATAGTTGACGGTGCAATAAAATAAGTTTTTCGCAAATGGTTTTTAGGTTCCAGGCAATAGATTGCAAAGGGACTAGTTTTAAGTGGATGCGGGTCGGGGTAAAAAGTTAACCGACTTATAAACTTTCCCAAATAGGAAAGTTCTTTACTTTCCTTATTTAGAAACATAAACCTAAAACTTCAAAAACCTTCAAAACCCTTGCAATCATAATCAATAACTTGTGAATTGGAGCTGTGATCTTGTGCTAGCTTATTCATCATAATCATCTTGGTCTTACATTAAGTGGTAAGTGTTTGAATATATAAATTGAGTTTTGAGTGTGATTATGCAAATTATTGAAGTATATGTGATTTGAAACTTGAATGAAGTGTTAGTGTATGTATATACTGATATTTGAGTGATTTGGTAGTTACAAACTGAAATTGTTGAGCTAAAATGGTCATATAAGAAATTGGGTTCGAGCTGTGTGTTTGCAGGTCTGAATATGAGCTGAAATACAGTTAAACGCGATCCCCATTTTTGACCTGGATCGCGTTCCATAGTTATATTTCGTCACAATCGATTTTCTTCTAACGAACGCGATCCAGCCCTAGTTCCCGGATCGCGTTGCCAAGTGTAAAACGGTGACAGAACATTTTCTAAAGGTGAACGCGATCCAGCCATCTCTTTCCGGATCGCGTTTGCATGAATAATTTTGATGGGTTTTGCAAATTTTGAAAATGCATAAGTTTTTTCAGGGTCACGGTTTAGTGACGAATTTCACTAACTCGGATTGAGTTGAAATTCGCATGGTCACTCGGAAACGACCCAATGATCAAAGCTGTATACTATAGCCTAGTCAGTTTTTGGCCATTCGGGGCCATCTAGGGGCCGAAAATGGCATTTTTCAGTTTTAAACGTCATTTCGGAAATTTTCTGGTTGAACTTTTGTTTGCTTAGACTTCAGGGATTTACCTGATTTGGATAAATATGTTATGATAATGATAATGAGATGAGTTACTAACTTGTTTGTTGTGTAATGTTTCAGATACCCCAAAGACTCAGTGATTAGAAGCTGAGTGTTGCGACTTCTGAGGTATCGGTGAGTGGATTTGAAACTCACAGTTTGATTTGGTTGTGTCAGTTTGATTTCAATCAGTAATTATAGGATTACTATTGATAGAATGTTAACTTGGAAATGATATGCCATTTGATTGGTGATTGATTAGCCTGTGAGCTTGATTGTTAAATACAGAGGTCAACTAGATTATTGGTTGGACTTGATTGCTAATGTTGGTCAACACAGGGTTGCGTACATGTGTTGATGGAGATTAGCATTTAGTTAGCGGTTAATCACTGTTTTGGCCTACAGTTGATCTAAGTGTTCTGATGGGGCCACCCGGAACAGGGTCCTTAGGAACCACCGTTCCTCTTGACGATATTTGTTGCATTATTGATTGTGAACAGCTTGCTAGCTAAATTGAATTGTAGTTGATAATTCAGTCACTTAGCTTCGTGCTAATCCCTCAATTTACTTCCTGCAGGTTATGTATATTATGTGGGTAGTCAGGAAGGATGTTTTGATGCTGGGAATGTTTGAAACTTGCAACTCTGATCCAGTTTGTAATAAATAATGTTTTGTAGTATATAATGCCCCGGTTTGTAAACAAGTTAATTATGTTTGTTTAGTAGTTAAACATGTTGTATAAAGGTTTGCGAAAATTTCTAGCAGAATTCTAATAGAATATGTATTTCAAGTGTTCGCTTCCGCCAAACTTAATATTATATTGTGATATTAAATGAGGGGCGTTATACTAAAGATAGATGATGTATGTGATCTTAATTTGCCTTTTGGGCACTCAGAGAGTCTAAATACCAAAATGTTTGTAAGTTCCATTTTATTCATGGTGTCTAAATCGATTCTCTGCAGTCTTCATTTTGCATATGCTGATATAATCTTTTTGGTTTATCGTTATGAAATGTAAATAAAATCTGCAGCATTTTATGATTGTCATATGATGTTGAAACTGAGTTTTATGTATGATATTTATTTCCATTTGAAGATGGAATGGTTTAGTTCTAGAGACTATATAGCTGACACTCATTTACAATTAAAACGACATCACAAGAAAAATCTCTTGAGAGTATCCTCAACTGTGAGTGAACTAATAATAGGCCACCATTTACTTATCAATTATTAAAATATGTCACACTGAAGGTGACAAAAACGGGTGGATTTGGAAATAAGTTCGGGCCTTTCGTGTATTACTTTTGTACATGTCAAAATGGTTTAGGTTGACCCTGAACACTTTCTCTTTAAAATTTATACATTTTACAAAGATGGATTGTACGTAAATACTATTTACTAAATAGGATCACAAAAGTTCACGGTTTCATTCAATTCGTACATGAAGTCAGGGGGAATATATTGATTGTTTTTTTTTTATTTATTTTAGTTTACCAAAAGACATGCTTTAGACTGATGGTGAAACAACATATGATCGTGACAGTAGCCACTTATCTGGCCATATCTTCAATATTGATAATAATCTACTCCGTAATATTTTTGATTGAAATGATTTAGGTAGTTTTGTCCTTTATGCACTAAAAATAGAATATGTTCATCCAAGAAATTCGATAGATATTTTTATGGCTTTCACCTGATTTTTGACGTTTTTACTTTTTTCTATAACCAGTAAGCGGTTCATATGATCATAATGACCTTCGTAAGTACTCTTCTTCATACTTCTTCCCATTGATCCATTGTAGATAATTATCAACTTAATCAAACAATACATATGCAAATGGGCTGAAATGACTACCTGTTATTTCATGTTTAATGTCCACGTACCCATAAAAACCTCTCTAAAGATAGTAGTGACAGTCTCTATGATCAATTTAGGGTTTGAAATGCTATGAAACCGCATAGCACCCTACATTTGTATCTACTTATAATGTGAAAATTTCAGCTTTATTACTTTCATGTCTAAACTTTTTTGTATCCTATTTTTAAGGCAATGGTAGTACGTGCTGACCTTGGTACAGACCTTCCAATTGAAGAATGAAGAAGTCCCTTTTATCGCAGGTAACCTTTTCATATGGTAAAATCTCAGGTTGATCTTGATTGGTGCAAAGCATACACTTTCAATTTTCTAAGAGGTATACGTAAAAAACTCTATTTATTAATTATAAAGGCTTAAACGATGAAAAGAAGAGTGGTTGTGGGGCAGCCCAACCTGCTCGACCCCATTTTCCTGCCTTTACATACCTTACATAACCATTTAATAATAAGGCGTATGGCGTAACAGAATTTCTTGCTGATACAACTGTAATTATAACTTAAGTTTGGAACTTCTAAATATATTTTTAACTTGTATAATCTGACAACCTTTTTCAGAGCCATATGCATGGGCGAATTTTTTTGGCTTCCATGCTGCAATAATAGTTAACCGCTACCTAACAAAACGGGGTCCATAGCTGTAATTGATAGTAATCAAAAGCCATCATAGGCCGTTCTTAACTATCTTTGTCTTTACAAATTAATGAGCAAGCGCAGAGAACACGCCGCATCATAGATTTCATATTACTTACCTCTTCAGCAATGTCTTAATTTCGTATACTGATTATTCGTACAGAAAATGAAGCAAAGACTGATGCTTTATCCTTGTATGAAATTGCCATATATATGGAGTTCTTTGATGATGTTGAAGTGACATTTGCAAGAGCTTTGAATTTAAGTGGTTAGTAATGCTTTTTAATTTTCTTCTTTCATCTTCCATTTCTTGAAAATATAATTGTACACATGGTTTCAATCAAATGTTACTTTTAACAAAATGTCTCAAATTATATGGATTTTTGTGTACAAAGTTTGTAAGTGGTGAAATGGGCGGGTCAAGCGAGATAGATATTGGGTCAAATAGTATGGAATCTTTTGTACGTAAGTCATCAGTGTTTCATTGCTATGTTCAAATTCGCCAGCTACGTTGGGCTTCGATTATTAATTGTCATGAAAGCTCATCATAACACCTTTAATGCTTATCAAACAACTAATTAATGTGCCCCTTTTGTTTTTAGGACATCAGTATGGGGATACCTTTAGTGATGCCCTTGAAGAGAAGTTTTACCCTGAAAAGGATTATATTAAGAATTATAAACTGTATTCTTTTTAGTTCAAGAAACTTATATTCTGCCATCATATAAATGATGTCACATGAGCTGCTGAACCTAAGGTACGACTCTTGAAATTTAAATGATTCTAATATTCAAGGTGACACTCTCAATCTATATACTTTTGAACGGGTTGATTCAGATTATGTTGTATATTTAACCCGTATAGAACAAAATATTTTACTAAAAATATGATGGGTCAAATAGGTTTAGTGTCCCCTGTAGTATAATTATAATGCATACAATATACTAAATTGTTGTATTACAATGGTTGTATATTTATAGATGCAAAAAGTTGATGGAGAAATTGGGTTATTGGTAGAAGGTTATCATGTATAAGAGCTTCCTTCTCTTTTTGTCAACATTAGCTCTTTACTTGTGTTATCATGATTTCAAATGATGCACATAATTTGTTTAAATGAGTAAAATCATTGTTCACATATTGGTTACTAACTTACTAATTATTTGAAAAACTCCATTGTTTTCAAAGGAAAAGGAATACACGTCTGGTCATATGGGTTACCCTTGGAGCAACTGCATTTTGTCCTTGATGGATTTAAGTATGGTCAATTTGGTTGTATATTATCAACAATGCGTGCCTTCGTAATTAGCCATACATGTACTGATTATATATGTACATCGGTTAGACGGATGTTTAGCCCAATAAGTTTTTTTCATCCATCACATATCCTATCGTGTGGTCTTGTATTTTATGTAGTATGTACTTTTACACATTTGTGATGTGTTTGTACAATTTGCACACTATACTTGTGTTAGTGACACAAGAATGTAGCGTCGCTCTAAATTATGTTTCCCCTTTTTAAGTGTCACAAGTTTGTTATATCCCACTCTTCCTCATCTATTTACATCTTTGACTACTACATTATTATCTTTAAGACATATATTTCTCCTTTGATTCAAAATATTAATGAAATGTCAACCGTACAAAATTTTCAACTTACAAATTACGTAGTAAAAGTAAAAAATTATTATAAAAATTTTGTATTAAAATAATATGGTAGCCCCGCGAATTCGCGGGTTATAAGCTAGTTACTATAATAAAAGTGTTAATTGCTAGTATGTGTAAAAAACTAAAAATAACAAAACTAACACTACATCTTTGGTCAAATAAAATGTTAACGAACACTTATCAAACATAAAGTCAAAAAACCCGGCCTATATGCAGTAGGAGGCAAAGTAACAGCATGAAGCGCCGGTAACCATATTTTTTAACGTGAAATGTCAGTTAAGTAGAAGGTTCTAAAATTAATATTCATAGTTCCTCCAAAATTGATAGTAAGGGATTATACTCTTTTAAACCCCTCTCAACCGTGACACAAACAAACGCATCAATTTGTGCCAAATCAGTATCACACCATCACTGCCAACAACAAACATCACTTCAGTTTTTTCTGAACACCACACATTATTTACTTTATTTATTTAAAACACAAAATTAAATAAAACACTTTCATTAAAATTAAAAACACATAGATACAATTATCTTTTATATACTCCGTATTTCAATAAAATTGAGCTAGTTAATTATTGGTCTAATTAATTATTGGGCTAGTGACATTTTTTTTCCAATTGAAAAGGAAAAGGCAAAGAAAAAAGACACGGGCCTACCCTCCCCTTATCGACGCTTCTCTCTCGCTCGTTGAAAAACCAACACTAGCGTGCCAACGGCGTCGACCCGTCTATAAAAACTGACGCCCCAACCGACGTGTCGTTGGAAGAGGTCTTATACAACTCACATTTCTACAAAAACAAACCACAAATATAAATGCTAACTATATCTAGACGTGTCGAGGTAACACTTTAACTATAAAATTGTAAGTTCAAATTCAAGGACAAACATAGGTAGCTATTTGCGAAATAAAATATGTATATTTGTAATGGTGTATATAAATTTATTGCCTTAAAGAACTTATTTTTATCAACTTCATAACTTTCACAATTTGATTTATTATAACAAGGGGTGTACACTATTTGGACAAACCGAAATGTCCAATCGAACAATATGGATCGAACTATTTGGTTCGGATAATTTGGTTTTTTGGATCGGTTTGGTTCAAAACCAGAATATTTATTTTGGTTTTGGTTACCATTATAAAAACCGAATAGTCCAAATTAACCGAATAGTAATATATTTCGGTAATATTTTCAAAATATGTACAAATTAAGTAAGTTAATCACCCAATATTATGTATACTGATACCATTATTAACTTTGTACATCATTTATCACAAAAGTTTCAACTATATCTTAGTTTTGTCTTGCAAATTATTAAATTTTTGTCAAGAACTTACGAAATGTGCCAATTAGTTTTGTTTAATATTTATGTTTTTTGATTTTGTTCATATGATTTTATTATTAATATATGAAAGCATAAACCGAATAGTAAAAACCGAATAAGTTGAATAGTAATTCGGTTTGGTTTGATTTGGTTTTTTATTTGTTCGCTTCGGTTCGATTTCAATGATTTAAAACCGAAAACCAATCGGTTTTATCTATTAAGTTTGGTTTAAACCTAATAAACACCCCTAATTATAAGATCATATACTATACCATTAAGGGTGTGTTTAGCACGCAAACTTATAAGAGCTTAGCTTAAACTTATTATTTTCATAAGTTCAAGCTTTTAGTATTGTTTGGTAGACAAAACTTTAATAGCTTATTGAAAAATGTAAAAAGAAGCTACTTGAAGTAACTTATAGAAATAAACTCCAACGTTATGAAAGGTAAAATTACATTAATACCCTTATATCATTATTTATCATATAATTTTTGTCTTTTTATATCAATTTACACCAATAAACTTCACCTAGTTTACAAAACACTTATAAACACATAAGTTCCAACTTATAGCTTCAAATATAAGTTCCAGCTACTGCTAATTTTACCAAGCATACCCTACGGGTGTTATTTTAATTAGTGTTCTATTCAATTTGTTTCACATCAATAGAAAAGCAATTAATTTCCAGGTGCTTTTAGAAAAGCATGTTCATTACAAAACTACCAGTTCAAGCAGATAGTTTGCTATATGTTAGTACACCTCAGCCATATAGTTTTATAAACTGCAGATCAAACACTACCATTCCCTACACATTCGATTATCACCACCAACACCATTATAATACCACCAATTGTATAACATGTGATCAAAAGGGCATTGACATCTATACATTTCGTATATTTTTTTTTTTTTTTTTTAAGTTATTGGAGGGAACCTTTAACCCCGGATCCGTAGATCCACGGAGCCCCACCCGCAAGAGGCAACCCGTCCGGCTAAACACCTGGCCCCAGTGACCCCACACACAGAGCATAGGATTTTTTGTACTCCCAGAGGCTTGAACCCGGGTGGGGCGTGGGGATTTGCAGCGGCGGTACCACTGAGGCAAAGCCCCATTGGTACATTTCGTATATTTGATTTCTACTTAAACGACATCTCAGGTCACATAGAGATGGTTCACATAATGACCTAAAATAACTTTGTGATACCAATCTCATACAAGATGTCAATATCCATGAGCTACAAGAAGCACCCACAACTACTTGAATAACAGCCAAAAAATATACACAATATAAACTATTTGTATGAATTGTAATAACACACACCCAACTTCCAAGGACGAACCAGCCAACTAACTGAACCCTAAGCCATGATCTCCCTCACCAGCCAATCCAAGCTAGGATACGAAAAATACAGAATGAGAAATGAGGGGAGAGCAAATAGAACAGTGAGCAAGATGTACAAAGCCAATATTGCAGCACTAGCAGGAATTGCATATAATACAATCAGGAGAAAGATCAGGACCAATGGGAACTTAGCAGTCAACTCAACAAACAAAAACAGTGCCTTTCGAAGGTAAGCTTGTATGCCAATAAGACGATTATGACCGGTGGTGGACCCTGACGGTTGAGGCCTTTGGACATGTGAATGACTTAATTGACTTCTTGAAGTCAACGTTGATTGCTGACAATCAGCACAAGAATCAGTGTGAGACTTCAATTTATCACTGTTGAGTCTCTCAACCATCCAGAGAAGAAAGTAGTTCTTACGAGGGAACTTAAGGTTACCTCTTAATACAATACGAGGGGATAAGAGGTTGCACCAGGGGCAAGATATTAAAAGGGGTAGCTGGATTGGTAAAGGGGGAATTTTGACAACAGCCCACTGAAGAGCCAAGACACAATTTTGACAGAGTGAATGACCGCACCATAAAACATAAGGTATGTTTTCGACTATGTTGAAGGATTCACAGCATATTGGGCATTCCAATCCATCATCTTTACTAAGTGTGGAAGAAGCTTCATCATCTGACAATTCCTGAACGCGATGTGTTAGTTTCTTGAAGCCATTTCTAAAGTTCATGCCACCGGTGCCTGCTAGACATTTGGAAGCAAATTTCCACATATGATACGGATGCAAAACTTTCTCCAAAGAATACTAGTTGGTACCTACGCAGGAGCACAAACATCAAGAATAGCTACCAGCTATATACATGCAAATGAAGTTAAGTCATTTAAACAACCTATTTAAAGACCCCTGTTTCATAGTACGGAGTACCAAAAAGAGATATCCACCCCATTTTGAGACCCATCAAGTCTTGATAACAATGAAATAGAACATAAATATAGTGCTCAACAAGCATGTGACAGTTACATAAAATGGCTTGTCATGATCCATTTACACAACAGTCTCATACGCAAGACAAAAAATAATACTTAAATCAAAAGCATGTTAACATATATATCCGCGGAAAGCACAAGGTTCATTCAACTTGGTTTTACAAATAGCATAAGAAACAATTATAATCTCTAAACAACTGCCCAACGCAGCACAAAAAATAAGAACATTTGCAACAAAAGAGGTCTATTTATTTTCTAACAAAAGAAGTCTAGATCTAATTTCATGTATTGGTGTTCCATCTCACGTCCTCACGATACTTCATTATCTGGTTACAACAGCATCAGAAAAAAAACATAAAACATATTTGTGATAATCCATTTATTAACTGTAAACCATCAAGTACTTTTAGCAGCCAATAAATTCGTAAATAAGAACATGTGATACACTGGTTGATAATTCTCAGCCCTTTCACTTATTGACAATATAATCAGGTTCCAAAAGTTATCAGGCAGATAATTAGCAGATGGTGCCATCATCTGATCACTCCACACAGAATAAGAGCTCAAATGTCACACAAATTAGCTCTCAAAATCAACATCAATATAAGTCAAAATGTTAAATTAGCAAACAAATCGATACTAATTTCATAACTCTAAATTGAAAGCCATTCAAAACCAATATCATCTTTCAACGAATATATATAATAAAGCATATATTCAATCGTACAAATCAATCGTATTAACCCTAACAGTTGATGTAATCATCATTATGAAGGAATTACAAAATATAATCGCAAAAATAGTGCTTACAAGTTGTAAATGGAGATATAGATGTAGCTAGAGAGGTATCTGTCGTCTTCAGCTACCCGTAGAAACGTCGGCAAATGATGATATCGAATCCCTTTTCTTCTTTGTTGGTGTGCCTGGGAATGGGCGTTTGAAGGTAAAGACAATCCATCCAGTATATTATTATTTTATTAAGATTTTTGTTTGATGATGATATTTTAGAGAGCTAGAGTAGTATATGCATTATTATTACTCCGTACGTATTAAGGTAAGTATTATTTAGATAATTAATACTCCGTATATTATTTCCTTTTTAACGATAGTTGCACCTAAAATGTAGGTAAAAGTGTTGTTTAGCGAAATGATATTGGCACATCTGAAAGATAATTATTATTAAGCTTAAAGTTTTTTTTTTAATAAAAAATTATAATTAATATATAACAAATTAAAGAAATGTTTCAGTGAATTAAATGTAAATCTTCATTGTATTAATTATAGTTTTAATTAAATTATGAAATTTCGCTTCAATAAATGCATAATTCATCTCTTGTCATTATCAATTCTCAAGTGTTTAATACTACTACTAGACTGAGATTCGCAAGTCCAAATAACAAGATAAGGAAATATTCAATCCTCCTTCCATTCCAATTTATTTGTCCATCTTTACATTTTCGTATATTGTTCTCTTTCAAAATTAACCCATCAAAATTCAAAATGATTATTGATAGTAAAGATAAAATTTTATTGGTGGTCAACAATAATAACTGTACTTTTTCTTTAACTGTTTTTTTTTTGTCTAGTAACAATAATTTTGAAACAATGGAAGAATTACATTATTATATATCTTAGCTAATAATTAGTTAACACGAGTAAAATGATACTCGTAGTACACTCACACCAAACGATTTTAGATCGTTATATCCCTAAACTTAAATAAGATAGGTGTCAAAGAGGTTTGTGACTTTTAGACCACTCTCAACCCTCCTTTTATCACTTGCTTCTTCAGTTTTGTCAGCTTAGCGCTACGTCAGCTTGTTCACAACTAATGAAAGACCAACTAAACACTGCCAACCCTCATTTATTCACTTTCATTTATGGGACTCACCGACTATTAATTTAATTATTTAAGCACAAATTAAATTAAAACTCTTTCATTAAAATTAAAAAAACATTACATCAATTAGAATAAAAATGTTATAATAAATAAATAAAAAAAATATTACAAGAAAATAAAAACAAACATTACGATAATGAAAATAACACATTACAATTGCATACACGAACATTAGATAAACTATTTTTTTTTATTTTGTTCCATTTGGCGATTAGTTGATTTGTAGTACGTTTCACCTCAACTCTGGAGTTGTAGTTTTGTTGTATGGTTTGCCAAAAAAAAAAATTTACGTTCGTGAAGTTCCAATCGGATCATTTTGGAAAGCGTTCTCCCACTCTTCGATCAAGATGTTGACCTCATTATCGGTCCATGGCACGGATAGTGGTGTTTGGGTTGTTTGGAAATGATTTTAAGAAGAATTATTGGGATGTTGTGACATTTTTGTGTGTTAATATAATGTGTGAACTGTGTGAAATATTTTAATTGTTGTGTGTAAACATGTTTAGTTGTCTGTATATTTATAGTGTAATTGGGGTATGATAAATATATATATATATATATATATATATATATATATATATATATATATATATATATATATATATATATAGTAAGGGGATCAAAAAAGAAGAAAAATTAGGGAGAGAAAAGGGAGAAGCATTCTGGACCAATCATTTTGAATTGTGCTTGAAGGGTATTATTGGAAGTACACTTTAAATTAAATTAAATAAATACATTATTATTAATTCAAAAAATCCAGTGAGTTAATACTTGCTCGAAATGTGGAAGAATTAGTTTTTCCCATTATCGATTATATTTATTTATCAAATTAAATAATCAATTATTAATATTTTCTTTTGCAATTCAAGGTGATACTCCGATCAGCACCATATGTTTTTTATTATTATTATTTTTAATTCTCAAATAGAGAATCATAATTTTTAATCTCAACGTCCTGTTTTCGTATCAAATGGAATCGTCAAAAATTCCATATGATCAAAAATAAGAATTTCAAGACAGTTAGTTTTTAGTATATTGTTACAATGATACGTTTCTTACAACATTATTTCTATTCATTTAAATTTGATAACTTTAATTCACTTAGTAAACATGATGACATTTTTTTATATATAATACTCAACTATATAGCACATATATCTACATATTTAATACATACATTTGATTCATAAATTAAATAACTATATGATTCTCAAAAAACATACTTCGATTCACGAAATATATAATTATGATTCACTAATTTTTTTTTTCCACAAAAGTACGACGATGCACAAGAAACATACTCTCGATTCATAAATTTATATACAATTATGATTCACATAGTACATATTATTGATTCACAAATCAATAAATTTAATTGTTATGGAAGTGTGTACTTCTATCTTATTCTTTTTACAAGTGCGAAACTAATTCATAAAATTGACTAGTGATCAATAGTTTGTACATGTTACATTATTCTATATTTCCTATATAACATAAATCAATATAGAAATAAAAAAAAGAATCATAAAGTTAACGTACTTCACTTTGTTATACATATTAAAACAATGGTTCACAAGATTATATAAATATGATTCACAAAGTACGTTTATTGATTTATTGTCTAATATATAGGATATCATTTGTAAATATCCTGGGTTTTCATCGTCATCGTCAAATTTCATTAATTGAAAGCTCATTTTAAAAAATTAATTGTGACTATTTTTATAATGCTAATTAATTAGTCCCTATAGTTTAGGAAAAATAACTGGCTCCCCTACTTTTCTTGTTGACCGACGGTTTTGAAAGCAAGGATTTGAAGTCTCAATTTACCTTTTTGTCCCTCTCAATTAATACAACTTCTAAACCATTGATGAAAAAATTAAAGGTGTAGATTTCTTTTCTCCCTTCTCCACTAAATTTTCCTTCTCCCTTGATCCTATATATATATATATATATATATATATATATATATATATATATATATATATATATATATATTATTTTTAACATTTCAACGGATATAATAAAAAAAAGAAATAAAGTTAGTAGGCCCTACCAGACCTCATCCCCTTTCGTCGCCAAAATGATGAAGCAAAAGAGAATAAGCAAAAGAATAAGTCGTGCCAATGGTGTCTCTTTTGAAGCCCTTCTTTGATTTCAACTGAAAAAATGGGTTGGCGGTGGTCTTATGGGTAAGAGTTCAACTCACTCCTTTAACTTGAATTGTGAAAGTTGATGTTATAAATAGTTTTAAGATCTTTCCAAGACCACTCCCAACCCCAACTTCTTCACTTGCTTCTTCAGTTGTGTCAGCTCAGCGCTACGCCAGTAGGGGCGGAGTTGCTCTAGAGCAAAGGGTGGCAGATGCTACACGTAACTCTTACATATCTAGTGTATTTTTTTTAATTTTAAATATAGCATAGATGCTGCAGAAACCTATATATCTCGATATCATGTCTACATTTAAGGGAAATTAATCGAAATGCCACATTTTTAAAAAGTATAGATCGATTCGCCCTCCAGAAAAAAAAATTGACGTTATACCCCCTGAAATTTGCTTTTGCGATCACGTGTTTGCGATTTGCGGATATCGAGTACATTGTGGCTCGTTCTCGGGAATTTAAGGCATTGGCAAATCGCAAATCAGCCCTTGCAATTTGCGATTTAACTACGGGTACATTTTTTGCGGACGCTTATGTTTTCGAGTAACCAGGTAGTGAACGGCGAGACGTAGCCGACACCATAGCCCATTCGCAAATGGCAAAAGGCAAATCGCAACTCGCACCTTGCGATTTGCGATGGCACTACACACCCGAGAACGAGCCACAATGTACTCGGGAATTCAAGGCAATGACAAATCGCAAATCAGCCATTGTGATTTGCGATTTACCTACGGGTACATTTTTTTGCGGACGCTTATGTTTTCGAGTAACCAAGTAGTGAACGGGCGAGACGTAGCCGACACCATAGCCTATTCACAAATGGCAAAAGGCAAATCGCAAATCGCACCTTGCGATTTGCGATGGCACTGTGTACCTGAGAACGAGCCACAATGTACTCGATATCCGCAAATCGCAAACACAAGATCGCAAAAGCAAATTTGATTTAGCGATTTCAGGGGGTATAATGTCAAAAAAAATTTCCGGAGGGCAAATCGATCTATACTTTTTAAAAATGTGGCATTTCGATTAATTTCCCTACATTTATATAGACCCATAATTGAAAAGGCCCAATAGTTTAACAAGCCCAACTCTCCATTCAGTATTCACTATGAAAGTAGAGTGCATTGAGTACACACGTTCGTTTTTAGATTTAGATTTAGAAAAATAATCAAAAGATAAAATAATAGATACGATTGGGAGGAACTTTACACAGACTAAACCCCTTTGTTTTATTACTAAACCTTTCGCAAGTTCCCGTTAGTTTATTGCAAGATGCAATAAACAATCAATTAACATGAGTGAACGACAAGACCAAATCCAGATTTTGGTTGATATTGTAGTTTTTGATGTAATTCTATTTATTCGATGAAATCGTACACTTTTAACTAGTTTTAGTTGGATTTTACGGATATACCTTAAATTTTTTGCAACCCCTAATAATTATTCCTAGCTCCGCCACTGTACGCCAGCACATCCACAACTGATGAAAGACTAATTAAACACTCTCAACCCTCTTTTCATCACTTCAATTTTTGGACACCACATTTACCAATATACCTACATTTACATATACTAAATAAAAAAAACAATACATTAAAATATAAGTTGGGCCCCACATGTAAGTCATCTCGTTTCGTCGGCTAACCGAAGCAACAAAAGTGACTAAATAACCGAAGAAAGCATGCCATCCATGTCGGTTTGCCATGCCTTCATCGGTTTCAACCGTTGAATGGCGTTGGCACTCGTCTAAGATGTATCAAATGATCATACTTTGACCGATCTTTTAACAATCCACACATCAAAAGAAAAGAGCACGTAAAGAGGAGATTAATTTGATTATTTGTGTCTATTTCATTATGCACCAATCAGGCAAATCATCATCCTCACCGCACTTGCACCATTCCGTCCCTAGCTAGCGACCCCATTACCTCGTATGTAATACCACTAAATTAAACTCCACAACTTCGTTTCGATCACTAAACCAAATTTAGTTAAAAGGTGTACCAATTATATATCTTGACAATTCAAATATGTTTGGTGTAATTAAAAATTAGCCTTGATGTAATTAACAGAAAGTGTACGTCTTTATATAATTTAAAAGTTATAGCAAATGTTATGTTTTCCCGTATTAATACTTAATTACTGTAATTTATTCACAAATTTAATTAGTCTACGACTAATACATATTTGCTATACTTATAATTACAGTCGTATATTGTTCGGTTCCAAAAAGTTTTTACGTTTAGGTAGTCCAAATGAGGTTAAGTATACATATGACAAAGTTACATAAGAGCACGAAGAGTTTAGCACCGTGTACGATTTGTTATGAAGCGGTTTAATGGTGAATTTGTTTGTGTTTAAACTATAATCAAATTAAAGGGAAAAAAAAAATAAGCTTGAACTTTGGATAACCAAAATTGAAAACTCAACTTTGGTCTTTAACTTCGGACAACAACTTCGACGGGAGTGGTTAAATGCCGAGTTCTGACATTCAAACCCAATAATACCGACAAAAAACGTTGTCGATCGACTCCCCTTGCTCTAATACCACAAGTGTGTATATAAAACGATATATGTATTAGCCTATTGATATTTATCAGGCTTAACTCGATTGTTAGGTTATTAATATTTTGTCTATGAGACTGGTAAATATCATTAGACTAATAATATGTTGTATTATCTCTTTTAATTTAATTGAATTGAATTCATAAACGAAGATTATGATAAAGATAAATCGCAAAATGTATGTATTAAGATCATTATCTCAAGGTTAGTGTGTTTGGATGAGAGGCTTTTGGGGGCTTGAGCTTCTATTTTTGATAAGGCCCAGCTATAAGTCTTGTTTGGCAACATAAAAAAATTGGGGCTTCTTGAAAAAATAAGCACCTGGAAACCTTTAAACAAGAAGCTTTTTGAAGTGGCTTTTGAAAAGATGCCCTAGCCCCAGCCCCAAGCCCCAGCCCCAGCCATAAGCTCCAGTCCGTTGTTACGAAGCGCACCCGTATATTAAAAAGTATCTTGGAAGGATGTAATTTATTGAGTTGGTGGAGTCGTTACTCGATTTCCACTTATTATTTCGAATTTTAGCTAATTACGTCCAAACCGGGAAACTTAAATAAATATACGGATTTAGAAATCGGTGGTGGTCCAATTACAACTTCAAGTCAGTTCCTTTTTTATCTTAGTTCATATATCATACATCACACGTGGACTAAATGTTCAACCTCTTTGACTCCACGTATATATACCAGCTACACATATATAAAAAGTTATAACTCAAGTACTCAACCCCTTGCTAAACAAAGTCCCAGCCACCCTCACTCTATCTCCGCCTTCTGTAACATCTCCGATAAACACAGCACCGTTTCCGCCATGATCTCCAGGTAATTTATCAATTTTCTGATACTAGCTTCAGGTAATTGTCAAGAATTATTAAAATTCAAATTACTGATAGTACAAATGAAATTGTAATTTAACGAATCGTGTAATGTAATTAGATGGATCAATGGCGGAATCCAGCAATCGAAAAGCACGTCCGAAACCGAAGAAATACAACAATGTTTCGTATGTAGTCAATTCGGAGTTCCGAATTTTCACTCTGCGAGATGTGATCCTGCTGATCAACCGTCATGGGAGGCTCTAGCCGGTTCGTCGTTACTCCCGATCAACTCCCGAGCAGTTTCCGATCAAAATCGGAAATCGTCGTCCACCGGACCATCACACATTCCGCGTGTACTCGATCCACGTAGCGACCGAGTACGGTGGTGGAATCGAGTGGTTTTACTAGCGCGATTCGCGGCATTGGCCGTGGATCCTTTTTTCTTTTTCGCATTAGCGGTGGATGACGACGGTAGTAGTGGTGGTGGACCGTGTGTGTATATAGATAGTAGAATTGTGAGGGCGGTGAGTGTTGTACGGACTTGTATTGATGCCATGCATTTGTGCCACGTGTGGCTTCAGTTCCGTTTAGCTTACGTGTCTAAAGAATCTCTGGTAGTTGGAAATGGGAAGCTCGTGTGGGATGCACGTGACATTGGTTTCCATTACCTTCGATGTTTTAAAGGGTTTTGGTTAGATGTTTTCGTCCTTTTACCAATCCCTCAGGTTAAGAACATAATTATAATTATAATCACATTAACATGAATACATTGTACAGTTGATTATTAAATGTTTAATTAATTAAAATTTGATGAGTTATGATTCGCAGATGTTTTATATAGCGGTGGTACCGAGATTACTTAGAGCGGAAAAGATAACGCTGATAACGATATTAGTGCAGTTCTTATTCATGTTGCAGTACATACCGAAAGTGTATCATTGCTTTTGTTTAATGTATCGTACACGATCGGTCACTGGTTATATCTTTGGCTCGATTTGGTGGCGTTTTGGGATCAGTTTCGTAGCGTACTTCCTTGCTTCACATGTATGTTTATCCGTTAATGTGCTTTCTTTTGTGAAATGGACACGTAACGCGTTGTATGATATGATTTAACGATGTACTTTTGGAACGGTTTTTGATTATTTGTTTGTTTATAGGCATCGGGAGGATATTGGTACGCGCTAGCACTACAACGAGTTGTTTCATGCTTGACGAAACATTGTGATACTAGCGAGAAATGTAGCAATCTCTTTTTAGCGTGTTCAAGTAAGGCAAACTCTAGAAACTCGGTGTGCTTAGATGACGATGGACCTTTCCCTTATGGGATATATCAGTTTGCTCTTCCGATAATTTCGTGTGATTATGTTGTTTCGAAGATCTTGTACAGCAATCTTTGGGGTTTGATGTCTTTCAGGCAAGAAAACTTGTTAAATTTCTACTGCAAAAACTTGTTACTAACAAAATGCGACACTGACACACAGTTGTTGCTAAAAAACCGATTGTTGATGTGTTTTTTTATAGATATTTTTTATAAGTCACTGCTTTGGTACCACATTCTTGAGCCATTTGTGTTGTTACGTGATTACCTGCAGCACAATGGGCAATATTCTTGAGCCTACTAGTGAAGTAATTGAGGTGTTATTGTCGTGTTATATGGTGATCGTTGGACTAATACTTTTCACCTCGTTAATTGGGAACATTCAGGTTCTTCTTTCGTGCTTTGAAAAATGTTTGAACTGATGCGTAGTGATGTTGGTAAGCTAACTAACAATGGTTGAATCTTGTTAATGAATGCAATCAGGTTTTCTTGTATGCACTCACAGGAAGGACTACAAAAAATCAGGTGAGATTCAGGGACATGGAATGGTGGATGAGACGACGACAATTGCCTTCTAATTTGAGAAAAAGAGTTCGTCATTTTGAGAACCAGAGATGGTCTGTTATGGGCGGTCAAGACGATATGGAAATGGTCAAAGATCTGCCTGAAGGACTAAGACGAGATATCAAGCGTTATCTGTGCTTGGATCTGATTAAAAAGGTATCGTATCATCACACAGAAATCGGTCAACGTATTAGTGACTACTTTTGAGGTCAAAGTTGCTAATATAAAAATTTTCAGGCACCGTTGTTCAAGTTCATGGATGATGTGATTCTTGACAACATTTGTGACCGTGTAACGTATTTCGTCTACTCAAAGGGTGAGAAGGTGTCGACATACAAACCCAAAACATAAAAACAGTTGTACACTAAAATGTGCCTTTTAGTTTAGAGGAAGTAACAAAGGTACATAATTACAGATTATTAGAGAAGGAGACCCGGTCCAAAGAATGGTGTTCGTAGTTCAAGGAAAGGTGAAGAGGACCCAGTGGCTAAGTCGCGGGATGGTTGGGACTAGCATACTGGAACCAGGGAGCTTCTTTGGGGACGAGCTTCTATCATGGTGCCTTAGGATTCCATTTATAGACCGTTATCCGGCTGCAACCGCAACATTCACTTGCGTCAAGCCAACAGAGGCATTTGCACTAGATGCAAAGCATTTAAGGTACATCACAACTCATTTTCGTTATACATTTGTTAACGAAAGGATGAAGAGAAGGGCAAGGTACTATTCATCAAATTGGAGAACATGGGCTGCTGTTAATATACAACTTGCGTGGCGCCGTTACATTTTGAGGATAAGGGGAGCTTCAGCGGATCACCGGGTCCGGAGCAGCGGCCGACTTCAACATTATGCTGCCATGTTCATGTCATTTAGGCCACATGACCACCTCGAATGAAAGAACAACCGCAGATGTATGTATACTTTTACGGGGTGAATAATCACAATACATATTAACTTTTCATTGTGTATTCAGATACAATCATCGTAATGTGTTATGTTGTTCAAAAAATAAACAAGCATTGTCCATGGTAAACAACCAGTATGAATGTTCTGTATTAGCTTTTCTAACAATCTTTAGATTTTTGGACAGTTTATATGCACTGCAGACGGATTCATTTTAAGTTTCTTAAGACTTTTGGATCTGAATTGAAACTTAATTATCTGTAACATCATTATCTCTTGAACTGAAAACTGATACAGCGACAAAGGAGCATACCATTTAAGTAATAATATCATTTCTCTGAGACCAAATCAAACGAAATTCCATTCTCCTGAAGGCGATCTTGAAGATCAGTTGGTCCAAAAACGATCCCAGGAGTCAAGACACCACCTTTAGGAAGATCTTGGCGCTGTTTCAAGAGGATCAGAGCACACTGAATCAAAATGATCGGCGTTGTCAAGTACCCAATCTCCGGTCCCATAACTCTCGTAATTATCTCTGTATCAGGCTTTGCGTTTCTCTCAGAAGCAAGTTTGGCGTCACTAAATCCAGTTCCAACAAACCACATCTTAAAAGTGGCACTAGCCACTTCCTCCTCTGTTGGACCCTCTTTCCTGAACCCCCCAAAACTGAAAAACGAAGGGAATTTCAACAAAAGCCATCTCCCAAAAGCAAAACTGCCCAGCAGCCCAATCGATAACCCAATCGCGATGAATCCAATGACACCCAAAAGATTCTTTGTGGCGATCTTTACTCCAAAATGAGCAGGTTTAATCGTGGACCAAAAGGCAGCTCGTTTCTCTGCCTGTTTTGGATCCTCATTGACTCCTGGAAGACCACTCGGATTCTCTGTAAGTGCTGCAAGTGTTCTTCGGACCACAATGGCATCCGCAGATGGAAGCTTCACTGCCCAAACCCCGAGATCTTGTTGGTGTTCTATAGTGGATCCTTTTTCAGGTGCAGGCCCAGGAATCTAATACACACGAATAAAGCCACATTAGATGACCTGGGGAAATCTAAACGACGGGTGACATGGACCACATGGTACCGGTTTTCTAATAACGAAGTAACTTATATTTGGCTACAACTGTTGCTAGAAGAAAAAATATTCATACAATAGCAATAATTCAGAAATTGCTATTTACAATCGAAATGTTTACGGTTAGACACAATGACACATATAATAGCATATTCCGTACAATTTATACTAACATTTACATTTTACAGACACTTAATCCTAGCTGCTATTCAGCTAATCAGCACCATATACACAAAACAATGAATCTATAATCCTAAACAAAGCAAACATTTCGCGTTACCTGAGGTCGAGCTCTTCTAGGTCTAGACCGCCTTAACGCAGCCAACTTATCCGCATTAGCCACACCCAAAACCGCAGACTCAAACGTCCCAAAATTCCCCACAATCCTCTTATCCGATTCGAGACTCAAATAAGCCTCAACCCGATTCGGAACCGCCGGATCAACCCACTGTTTACAATTAAACATAAACCCAAATTCAGCAGGAACAGAATCAAACCCACAAGCTGAAATGACCAAACTACCCTTCTCAACTGCTTTCTCATGATAAACCGCTTCCATCCTCTCCATAAACTCCGGTTCACCACAAATATCCAAGTAATCGCAACCGGATTCAACACAGGCTGCGACAACCGGGTCACCGTACAGTCGAAACGGGCCAACGCAATTGAGAACGAGTTTAGCTTGAGACGCCATGCGACGGAGTGAATTTGGGTCTGACGTGTCAGCGGTGATGAGGGGGATGGACGGGTGAGATGTAGAAGAAGACGCCCATTTTAGGGTTTGGGTTAATTTGGTTGAATTACGGCCGGCTAAAGCTAGGGTTTTGAGTGGGGAATTTGGGGTGTTGAAGAATTTAAGAGCTTCTCTGACTACGTATTTGCCTGTGAAACCTGATGCACCGAAGATGATGATGTCGTACGTCGGTTGTTGAATTTCTGCCATGGTTTTTAGTTTAGTGGGTTTTGTGATTCTGGATCGTAATATGGAGAAACAAAAGGGTAGTTGATTTGATGAATATGATGACGTCAACGGCGAAGAAATAGATGTGGCTTACTTCAAATCTATATTTGATGACGTATATTCTACTATGGCCTTGTGGTTTTTCGACTTAAAATTCAAAATACAAGTGTTCCACTTTTGACTCCAAAGTTAAATAGAGTGGGGTGTTTGAAGTAATTTATTTTTAAGCAGTTATATGGTTAAAAAATAAGTAGGTGATCCATTACTTATTTTTAAATGTTTATTATCTAATAGAAGTGTTTGGATCTGCTTATCTGCTCTCAAAATAACCAAATAAACATGGGTACAAATTTTAATGCACAAATTTGGTGGATCTATCAAAAACAATGGTGGATATATCACCACCCAATAAGCATATAAGCGTTTATTCAAGCAATCCCAAACACCCCTTATAAACCCTTTGGAATCGAATACATACTTTTATGAAGAAAAGTGTTAAGTGCTATTAAATTTAAACCTAACAATTGAATTCGTGGATATGATAGAATGATCGGTGAAAAAAATAATCCATGCTTTTAAACATATACGAATTAGTCATAGATTTACGCTAAAATATTATATAAACATATAGCATTACACATTAAACTAGATAACTGAAAATGTGCACTACAGATTGCTATCACATTTTAATAAATCATGTATCATAAACTAATAAATAGACCATAATTATGCAGAAATGTCACCCTTTGAAACCACATCAAACGAAAAACTAGAGCTGGCAAAACAGGCGGGTAGGGCGGGTATGGGCTACGGGTCTAAACGGGCGCGGGTTTAAACGGGTTCGGGTCTAAACGGGCGCGGGTCTAAACGGGCTCGGGTCTAAATGGGCTATTTTAAAATTTCATAAAAAATTGTTCTAATTCACTATATATATATATATATATATATATATATATATATATATATATATATATATATATATATATATCTTCAAAACAAGTTATACATTTTTAACTATATAATAAGAAAAATATAACATTGAATTATAATAATATAATGCTATACAGTAACAATAATAATAATAATAATAATAATAATAATAATAATAATAATAATAATAATATTATTATTATTATAACAAAAGATAGGGTCCTGATTATTTCTGACTATTTCGTAAGATAAATCAATTATCAGTTATATTAGGAAAAGATAAATAATTTAAATTAATTTTATTAAACAATATATAATAATATACTACGATTACAAATTAAAATCATAATCAATATAAATTGTGAATTGTGAAGTAAATATTAAAGATGCTTATCAAATCTGAAAATAGCAATCTGTTGATATAAAGTTTATATCTGGAAATAGCAATTAAGAAAAATGTGTATAGAAAGTTTTAGTCTGGAAATAGCAAAGTTGACTGTCTGGAACTAGCAAAAAGTACATCTTCCTTGCAAAATGCCTCCCCTCTGTATTACGTTTTCCTATAATTAATTTCAGTGAGAATTATGTTTATTAAATTTTCGCCCATTTAGATCCAAAGCTATTTTAGATTCCGTCCATTTATGCCCATTCTTACAATTTGTACTGCCCGTAGTAGCCCAAAGCTCACGAAGAATGGGCATAAATGGACGGAATCTAAAATAGCTTTGGATCTAAATGGGCGAAAATTTTATAAACATATTTCTCACTGGAATTAATTATAGGAAAACGTAATACAGAGGGGAGGCATTTTGCAAGGAAGATGTACTTTTTGCTAGTTCCAGACAGTCAACTTTGCTATTTCCAGACTAAAACTTTCTATACACATTTTTCTTAATTGCTATTTCCAGATATAAACTTTATATCAACAGATTGCTATTTTCAGATTTGATAAGCATCTTTAATATTTACTTCACAATTCACAATTTATATTGATTATGATTTTAATTTGTAATCGTAGTATATTATTATATATTGTTTAATAAAATTAATTTAAATTATTTATCTTTTCCTAATATAACTGATAATTGATTTATCTTACGAAATAGTCAGAAATAATCAGGACCCTATCTTTTGTTATAATAATAATAATAATAATAATAATAATAATAATATTATTATTATTATTATTATTATTATTATTATTATTATTATTATTATTATTATTATTATTATTATTATTATTATTATTATTATTAAATATTATTATTATTATTATTATTATTATTATTATTATTATTATTATTATTATTATTATTATTATTATTATTATTATTATTATTATTATTATTATTATTATTGTTACTGTATAGCATTATATTATTATAATTCAATGTTATATTTTTCTTATTATGTAGTTAAAAATGTATAACTTGTTTTGAAGATATATATATATATATATATATATATATATAGTGAATTAGAACAATTTTTTATGAAATTTTAAAATAGCCCATTTAGACCCGAGCCCGTTTAGACCCGCACCCGTTTAGACCCGAACCCGTTTAAACCCGCGCCCGTTTAGACCCGTAGCCCATACCCGCCCTACCCGCCCGTTTTCCCAGCTCTAATTTTAACCAACTCAGTAAAATTCATAGGTGTGTTTAGTGGTGCACATAACCCGGTTTTGAGAGAACCCGACCCGACCCGACCCGAAACCGGTTTTGGTCAAACATGGTCAAAACCGGTTTGGCCCAAAACCGGTTCGGGTCCAACCCGGTTTTGGCCACCCAAACCCCAACCCGATCTAACCCGATTTGTATAGGGTCGAACCCGAACCGGTTCCAAAACCGGTTTCAAACCGGTTTTTATATAATTCCGTTTTTCGCGAGGTTTTCAAGGAAAACGAATGTTTGGGTCAAAACTTTTTCATTGAGTTCGTAGAACATAAGTATTGGAAACATAATTGATCGATAACTAAACCAAAACGCCTCTAAATCTTATTAAAAAAAAAAGTATTGAATCGAAAAAGTCTATATAATTCATTTTTCGTTCGATCGATAAGCGTTTTAAGGAAAACGAATGTTTCGGTCTATTTTTTTTTCATTTATATTGTAAAACATTAGTATTGAAAACCTAATTGATCAATAACCAAACCAAAAGGCATCTAAATCTTCGTTAAAAAAGTATTGAATCGAAAAAGTCTATATAATTCATTTTTCGTTCGATCGTTAAGCGTTTTAATGAAAAACAACGTTTGGGCCAAAATTTTTTCATTAACTTTGTAGAACATTAGTAACGGAAACATAATTGATCAATAACCAAACCAAAAGGCTTCTAAATCTCCTTAAAAATATTATTGAATCCGAAAATTCGATATAATTCATAAACGTTCGAGCGTTAAGCGTTTTAATGAAAAGCAACGTTTGGGTCAAATTTTTTTCATTAACTTTGTAGAACATTAGTAATGGAAACATAATTGATCAATAACATAACCAAAAGGCTTATAAATCTCCTTAAAAATATTATTGAATCCGAAAATTCTATATAATTCATAAACGTTCGAGCGTTAAGCGTTTTAATGAAAAGCAACGTTTGGGCCAAATTTTTTTCATTAACTTTGTAGAACATTAGTAATGGAAACATAATTGATCAATAACATAACCAAAAGGCTTCTAAATCTCCTTAAAAATATTATTGAATCCGAAAATTCTATATAATTCAAAGTGAGTTGATACTTTCAAGGAATGTTTTACTAAATGCAAGGAAACATGTGCATAAAAAGTGATACTATAAGCATAAAGAGTTGTACATTTCCGTGTGTTTAGTAAAAACTTCCTTGCATTTATCAAACACGTTTTAGCGTTAGGCTTTTTAAGGATAAACAATGTTTGGAGCAAATTTTTTTTATTGAATTGGTAGAACATTAGTAATACAAACGTAATTGAACAATAACTTAAACAAAAGTCTTCTAAGTCTTCATAATACAATTACAACTAAAAATATAAAATATACCAACGAATACATTTCGAGCTTCGGCATGGCCATCACCCGAAAATGTAATCGTGTAGTAATCTTCAACTTGTATTAATCTTCAAAAGTCGAAATCTTCTTCGGAGGTAGCCTCGCGCGAAGCTTGATCAAGAGCAATTTCTTCGTCGGAAAGTGATATTGTTACACCTTCTTCCACCTCGATATTGTGTATGTCTTCTTCGTATTCCATTTCACCTTCAAGACTTGATACATTTTGTATGCGTTCCGCGGCGTCCAAGTGATCCTTCAAGCAAATGCACATCTCTAAGGAGGCCGGTGTGAGTCTTGTTCTTCGTATAGATAATACCCTGCCACTAAGAGAAAAAGCGGATTCCGAAGCTACCGTAGAAGCTTGGACGGTTAGTAAATCTCGGGCCATGATGGCTAGAATGGGAAATTGAGATTCCCTCTCTTTCCACCAAGCCAAAATATCAAATTGTTCGAAGTCATTGGGTAGAATAGTGGCCAAAAAATCCGTGGTCGTATATCTCCCATATTCGTTAGTGGTATTTTGGTTACCATCACCCCTTGCCCGTTTATTGTTTTCTTGTCTTAAACTATTATAAAAGTTTAGCATTGGATTGCTAGAAGAAGATGAAGAAAACATTGGGTTAGCCGTACTACCGGACACATGTGTGGTTGAACTATATTTTTGAAAATATACGCCAAATAAATCTCCCAAACATTTGTTAAAATCCGTTTTTGCATTATGTGAAAACAATGGGTCGGCCTCATTCAAATCCAAATTGTGACAAATGTTATCGATAAGCATTTCCACCCCGGTAACGTTTAAACAAGGGTTCATTGCGGCGGAACAAGTAATTACCGGTGGCATTTCTTGAAAATATTTTTTTAGTTTTTCTTTCATGGGAGCCACAATTTCTTCAAATATAGGACCTTCATACACGTAGTCGTTTAATTTTGTAGTCGTTAACCAAATTTGATTAAGCACCAAATGGCTAGTTGGATAATAAACACCCGATAATAAAGTAGTCGCGGTTTTGAAAAGTTTGAGCAATTCGACCATCTTTTTAATATACTCCCAATATATGATTGGAAATGGTGTTGCAAGACCTTTTGTAACAAGATGATCATGGAAAACTTGTAAAGTATCGCGTTGGCGTAAACCACATACAAACATATGGTAGGTCGAATTCCATCTAACGGGCATGTCCCAATTAGGGGTTAAAAAAATAGAATTCGTATCCTTGCACAATTTCATATAAGATTTGTATCTAGCTTTACCCTTTTGAAAAACGTCTTGCAACATAGATTTAAACCTCGTTTTTACTTCGTCTACATCTTCAACCGCTAGTCCGGCTTGCACAACCAAGTTAATGATGTGTGCAACACATCGACTATGATAAAAAAATGCCCTTCAATGGTGGTGCGTATTTTAGTATTAATTTTGAAACGGCAAGTGTATTATTACTAGCGTTGTCAAAAGATATTGAAAAAACATTTTCTTCCAATTTAAACATTTTAATCACACTTCGTAACATGTAAAATAAGTTTTGACCCGTGTGAGGATACTCAAAGTCTTCAAAAGCAATGGTACGTTTCATCATTTGCCAAGTTGCGGGATCAACCCAATGTGCGGTTACACAAAGGTACGAACCGGGCAAACCATGAGGAGCCGACCAAACATCGGTTGTTAATGATACACATGTATTTAAATTTTCAAAACCGATTTTTAGTTGTTTTTTAGCATCTTTCCACAATTTAAGGGCATCGCGTTTAAGAGTAGTACGACTTACATTGTTATATCGCGGTTGAAGAGTGGTTTGAATCACCCTAGTAAGCCGAGGGTTGTCGAAGTGGTTGAAAGGCAAAGCTTCTTGAATTACATAACCCGCAAAAGCTTGTCGACACCGTTCCACATCGTATGTAAATATAGAACCATCTCGTGCCATCGAAGATTGCCCACTTGCTTCCGGATTACCTTTGAGTCCCGCACAATGCTTCTCGGTATGATTTTTCAAGGTGGTGTTGGAGTCTGGTTTGAAGAACAACTTACAACGTTTACAATGCGCTTTAATCGAACCATCCGACAACAACACTTTGTCGTAAGCACTCCAAATCTCCGGATTTCTTTTGTTGGGCAATTGTTTCACAATCGTTGGTGCATTTGAAGAACCAACACCATTGAAGCCGAAGAAGATTGAGTTGCCATTAGAATATAGTATTCGTTTTTGAGTTTTTTGAGTTTTTGTAGATATGTATGAGTGTTTGGAAGTTGTGAATTCTTCTAAACTCAAGCCTTGTATTTATAGTGATTTGGAATGGCAAAAATGTAAAAAAAAAAAACCACAAAACAGCTAGAAAACGAGCCAAACGGCTATATTTTTCAAAAATTCAAAAAACCGGTTTCAAACCGGTTTTCAAACCGGTTTTTCAAACCGGTTCCGGTCAAACCGGTTCCTAACCGGTTCCAACGGTCCGCATGCCAAACCGGTTTCAAACCTACGGGTTGGGTATAACCCGAACCGGTTTTGGTCAAAACCGGTTTTGACCGGTTCGGGTTCGGTTTTTTTCGGGTCGGGTTATGCAACCCGGTTTGGTTGTGCACGGCTAGGTGTGTTTCAATAGAGCAGTTCTTATTGACCGTTTTTTAAGAGATTTTGCATAAATTTGGGTCCAAATGTTGAAAAGGTTAGCCAGGCTTGGTAAAACACTTTTGTGAAACAGATACAGACCCATCGTTAATGGATTACTTGGATCCAGCCCATGACAGATTAATTAGTATTGTTTTTCACTCTTTTGTAAGTCCAATATGAAAGGCCAACAGTTTGTTGATTAAAGTTTTTAACTTTGGATCGTTACATGTAGTCATGTAGATATGAACCTTTCATAAGATAATTACTGATGCTTAAGACATGGACAAAAACTAAATAAAGATTTATATATCTAGTTATTATTACAACTTCATTCACTTTAAAAAAAAAAAAAAAAAAGTCATTAAATAGAACGAAATAAAGAATGCAATCTATAAACGTGTAATATAGATTGCTACCTCATTTTATTAGATCACAAACTAATAAAAAGACCATCTAAATTATGTAGAGATGTCACCCTTTGAAACCACCTCAAACGAAATCCCATTCTTTTGGAGTCGATCATGAAGATCAGTTGGACCAAACACCATCCCCGGAGTAAAGACTCCCCCTTTCGGTAGATCACCCCGCTGCTTCAAGACTGTAAGTGCACATTGAACCAAAATGATCGGTGTTGTTATATACCCGATCTCTGGCCCCGTTACTCTCGTAATGATTTCTTTATCAGGTTCTGCACAAATTTTATTTGCATCACTGAACCCGTGTCCTACAAACCACAGTTTAAAACTCGCACTCGCTACTTCATCATCCGTGGGACCACTCTTCCTGAAATGCCCGAGACTGAAAATGAATGGAAATTTTATCAAAAGCCACCTCCCGAAAGGGGAGCTACTGAGTTTCCCAATTATGCGCCCTATCATGACGTATATTTGGACGCCTAAATAAGTCTTGGACGCGATCTTTACTCCGAAATGAGCAGGTTTGATTTTTGACCAAAATGTAGCTCGTTTTTCGGCTTGGTTAGGATCTTCATTGACACCTTGAAGACCAGTTGGGTTCTCTGTGAGGAGCGAGAGCGTTCTACGGATAATAGAGGGATCAGCGGATGGGAGTTTCACGGCCCAAAGTCCGATCTTTTTTTGGTGTTCAATGTCGAATCCTCTTTGAGGAGGAGCACAGCCAGGAATCTGAGAGAAAAAGTCAAAATTTGATTTTAAATATGAATCATCAATCTCTTTATTATTAGTAGTTTAAGTAAACAGAAATATAATTTCCATAAAATTGTCTGATATCTATATTTCCGTAGTCGAAATAAGCTATTAGGGGATATCCAAACATGTCGAAACAAGACTGAAATCTGGTTTACCGAAGGTCGAGATTTTCTACGCATGGACCGTCTCAACTTCATCAAGTTATCAGCATTAGCCACTCCCAGAACCGCGGATTCATAAGTAGCATAATTTCCCACAATCCTTTTATCAGACTCAAGATTCACATACGCTTCAACCCGGTTAGGCACAGCGGGCCAAACCCATTGCATTGAATTAAACATCAACCCAAATTCAGCCGGAACCGAATCAAACCCACAAGCCGAAACCACCAAACTACCAATCTCAACCGCTCGCTCATGATAAACCGCTTCCATCCTCTCCATAAACTCAGGTTCACCACAAACATCCAAGTAGTCGCAGCCCGCTTCAACGCAAGCTTCGACAACCGGGTCACCGTGAAGTCGATACGGGCCAACACAGTTGAGTACGAGCTTAGCTTGTGCTGCCATTCGACGGAGTGACGGTGGGTCCGAAGTATCGGCAACGATAATGGGGACGGTGGGGTGAGATGGGGAAGCCCATCTTAGTGTTTGGTATAATTTGATCGAGTTACGACCGGCTAAAGCTAGTGATTTGAGAGGTGAATCTGGTGACACAAACTTGAGTGCTTCTTTTACTACATGCTTTCCTGTGAAACCAGATGCACCAAGAATGACTAAATCATAAACTTCTGCCATATTGTTAATTAACTCACATATCTTTTTAATTTAGTGTAAGTGATACTTATTTATAATTGGTTCTATGGTGTAGAGTTTGATTAGCTCTTTTTATTCAAAATTATACCACTTCACATTTATCCTTTTTTTTAAATCAAACTTAGTTTCCTTTTTAGTCAAAATTAAACAACTAAACTACTTAATTTGATTAAAAATCGATTTAAGCTCATAAATTGTAATACTAGTAATTCTAAAAGTAGGAACCTACTTAAAAGATGTAATTTGATGACTTTAACTATACTAATTTTTCATAGAATTGAAGTTTTATTTGACTTGAATGTGTGTAATTAATTAAAAAAATTTAACGGAAAATATTAGGTGCAACTAGTAACTACACATCTCATCTTAAGTTACATGAAAATATAGATTACCTGACTACGTGTATGTAAAGTGATTATTGGTGAAGAAATATAAATATACACTATTAAAATTGCACATAATTCCCATGTTTGTTGTTAATGGCACGAATTAGAAGTTACTAACACAATACCTGCGTAGAGTAGCGGATTTTGAATTAGATGTTAAATGTTTATCGGTTCGGTTATTCAACTTTTATAGCTCTAACTATATGTATATCAATTTTCAATCCATAAAAGTATAAAACACAATAGATTGATTAAATGTGTGTATTTGTACTGTTTTATACTTACTATATATACATTATTGTTTGAAATTTAATGTGCCTTTGACTTACCATAACAAACTAAATATGTACGGGTAATGGATAATTCGATTAAGCAACTTGAAACCATTATGTGTATCTATATACGAGATACGTACAAAACTTGTGTGTGATACCTGAAACATTTTTAAAGCCGAAAGCTAGAGTTTTTTTTTTTTTATTTACTTTATTCTTAGTGTCTGACAAAACTTAAATATGTTTAATTACATAAAAGTAAAAAAGGCACGTAATAAATAAGGGGGAAGTATATGTACCGTGTATATTAGGGATGAGCTTGGTACCATCCCGGTACCGAACCGGTACCGATCGATTGGTACCGGTTTATTTTTTGTCTCAAATCAAAAATCGAATACCGTAGCATTTGTATCGGTTGGTACCGGTTCGGTTTAAGTATTTTGGTGTGTATGGTACCAAATGGTATCGAACCGGTACCGACCGGTTGGTACCGGTTTGTTTTTGGCCCCAAATCAAAAACCGAATACCGTACCATTTGTAACGGTCGGTACCGGTTCGGTACCGGTCCGGTTAGGTACCGGTTCGGTTTCGGTATTTCGGTTTTTTTTCTCATCCCCAGTGTATACGTAACATATGTAAAAGATATTTATGTAAACATGGTTTTCAAACACACCAAAAGGCTAAGACTTATGAAGTAGATTCCAGTTTTCAAATAAAACGGTATTTTGCATAAATGCATCTACTCGATCGGTCAAATTTGTGGGCTTGGATGAGCAATACACAAATCGGTTAATTAACTCCACGTATATGGTTACATATACTATACATGACGATATGCAATTATTATTAGTTGAATACTTACTCATATTTGGACTATACCACTACCAACTCCATTTCACGAGTCGGTTTTTTTTTTTTAATGGTAATCAACTAATCATAATGTAGGTTTAGCTTAGTGACTCATGATTAATAATTTAAATATATGAACGCCATAATAATATTAAGAAGGGTTTATTGTTTCAAAGTGCATTATACTTTGCTGGCCTCTTTTACAATTGTATGACACAAATTTACATTTGTTACATCGTATGTATTGAATAAATTTTTCAATTCCGTCTATTGTATGTATACTTTCCTTTTTGGCATTCTATTGTATGTATGAGGAAACACACAATAGAATGTCAAAAAGGAAAGTGTACATACAATAGACGGAATTGACACGTTCACAGCATACGATAAAAACTTTGAAAGTGCGCTTCATACTATAATAAAAGAGCTAAAATATAATATACCTTGAAACAATAAACGCTAGGGATGAGCAAAAAAACCAAAATACCGAAACCGAACCGGTACCGAACCGGTACCGACCGTTACAAATGGTACGGTATTCGGTCTTTTATTTGGGGCCAAAAACAAACCGGTACCAACCGGTCGGTACCGGTTCGATACCGTTTGGTACCATACACACCAAAATACTTAAACCGAACCGGAACCGCACCGGACCGGTACCAACCGATACAAATGGTACGGTATTCGGTTTTTGATTTGGGACAAAAAATAAACCGGTACCAATCGATCGGTACCGGTTCGGTAACAAGCTCATCCCTAATAAACGCTATTAAAAAACTAGCAAGTAATTTGAGCGCTATGGAACACCTTAACTCCAAAAAAGTGATGTTCAAACCCTCTAGTGAACTTTCCTATCATTTGATGTTATATACCTTTTCTTAACTAACAAACGTGATTTTCATACCACCACATTTTAGATATACACTACTTGTTATGCATTATAGTATTATAAATTATAATATGTCAAAGTATAATCCTATGACTAAAATAGTAAAATATATTAATGTGTAACTCAGACTAAAATATATATATTAGTGTGTAAATCATGACCTAAAAAAGATTCATAGGTGTATTAGTGTATATTTGTCCTTCAATAGATCAAAGGTTTTGTATATTACCCACTTAGTAACTTTTGTGAAACAGCCCAACTGCATAAGTCATTGATGGATTTACTTTGGATCCAGTCCAAGAGATATGATTTTTTGCAAGTCCAATATGAAAGGTCGACAGTTTGTTGATTTCAACATCGGATCCTTAGATATGATTCATATGAACCTTAAATAGGATGATTTCTTATATTTGTAAGAGAAAAATTAAATGGTGCATAACGTGAACTACAGATTACTAATTACATTTCTCCTAAATTGAGTTGTGAAACTTTTCTTCTAATTTTATAAAGATCATCTTGAAAAATGGTTAATTGGCCCATTAATAGTCTCTACTAATCAGCCTCACGGTCAATATGAGAGAGATAAATTACGTAACATGTGGTTATCAATTTTAGTAATGCTTTTTACAATTTAAAACATCCAAAAACTTAAACGTCTATATATCTAGTTATTATTACAATTTCATAAGCTGTAAAATAAAGTATTTTAGACTATTTAATTTTAATTAATATAAAGTGTTTGACTGTTTAATTTAAAAGTGCTTGTAACTTTTTATACAGTAGTAAACAGTTAATTAGTTTTCTTGAAAGTGTTTGGTATTATTTCTCTGCTGTCAAACTAAGCGATGAGTAGATAACCGAACATGCGGAAACAAGCATGAAATCTGCTTTAGTGAAGGTCGAGCTCTTCTACATATTGACTGTCGCTACTTCATTAAGTTTTCGGCTCTAGTCACGCCCAGAATTGCGGATTCATATGTAGCATAATTTTCCACAATACCTTTATCCGACTCAAGATTGACATACGCTTCAAACTGGTTGGGCATTCCGGGCCATATCCACTGTCTACTCTTTTTATGTATCGTCCACATATATGGTTAAAACATAGGATGTTACCCTGTTCAGGTTCACTGGGAAGATGAGTATTTTGACATAGATTCAGGTGGCATTATCGGATTATTTCCTAAACTGTTTACGACCGTTGCGCTGTCCACCCTAAGATATACCGCTAGTTAAGTTTTAGCACAAGACCTCTTGTAAGAATATTTTTCCACATACATATATGGTTACACTGTAAATTTTTAAGGTTGGGATTACACATAACCGTTGATAATATAATTGATTTTGTTGATTAAATTTCTATAAATATAAAATTTTAAAAACAAGAACCAATATGCATCTAATTAGTGATTGTCTCTATCTTATTCTTATAAATATAATATAGTAAACACCTTTATGCTGTTATCAATTAAATAAACTTTTAATTGATTAATTTAGTCTAATAATTTTACTTAAATTTAAAATAACACCCCTTAAAAATCTCAATTTTTATATAAATGAATATACAACAGAATTATCAAATTCTTTAGGATGCATATTCGAATAAATTGAGTATATAGTTTTGATATAAGTTTGAATTTAATATTTTATTATTTTAATAATTGATAACTCTTAAGTATTAGAACATTCTTATATGCTAATAATTATGGAAAATGATTAGTATGCCTAAATTGGTAGGACTAAATATAGACCTAAAGATGTGATTGGTTGGTTTGAAAAATTGATTGGATTGGATAAGGAGACGGAAAAAATTCAACCAATCAGAAAATTATGTCTACTTTTAGGTCTACGTAAGTAGGCCTATTTAGCATTACTCATTAATTATCACAGATATGATTTTTTTTTCTTTTTATCAACTATTTTTTCTATCGGATTCCTTTTGTCAAGTAAACAACTAAATCTATTATTTGAAATCGATATATGATTTACCGATTAGATTGTTTAATATATAGATATAACCATAATTAATTTAGTTTCATGCTCCATTATAATAATTAAAACTAAGATAAAATGTTAAAATTTAATCATATATATTTTTTCATACTCATAAAAATTAAATATGTATATACACGGATTTGAAAGCTAATTAAAAAATAATAATAATAATTCAATCAAGTCCTACTCATAAGAGTCTGATTTCAATTACACAGCCAGTGCCATAACAAAAAATCAACAGTGCTCCAAACACAGTTGATTTATCCTCCAACATTGAATTTTATAAGTTACTTACTTCAAAGTACACACATTCCCATTGTAACTCAATAATTTATACGTGATCTTGTTATATGTTAGTAATGATATATATACTAAGATTGAAAATTTTGTTGTCTTTTTTTTTTTTTTTTTTTCCCTTTCCTTTTTATGAAAGGAGAAAATAACACGTTACAATATTTAAAAAAAACTAGCAAGACGCTAGAAGATATAAATGACGAAAGATGAACTCTAAAAAAGAAGGAACACCTAGCACCGTATCAATATAACGGCCTAGTAAAACCAACACCTAATTACGGACAAAATCTAATGAGAGCAACTAACAACCACAGTAGAAAAGAAAAAGGGAAAAAGAACAAAAAAAAAAGAGAGGCTAACAAGCCACAACTCCAAAAACAAAACAAATTACAATGCTAGTTTGTGAAGTAATTTGAGCTCTATAAACACCTTAACCCCGAAAAAGTGATATTCAAATCCTCTAGTAAACTTTCCTATATTTCGTTGTTGAGTAATGTTAAATATACTTACGTAGACTTAAAAGTATGCCCAATTTTCTGATTTGTTGAATTTTTTTTCCTCTTAATCTTATCCAATCAATTTTCCAAACCTACCAATCAAATCTTCTCTGCAAATTTAGGCCTACCAAAATCAAATCTTTATGTCTATATTTAATCATAGCAAATTTAGACCTATCAATCATTTTCTTTGGTTGTTATTTATTATCTAATTCTAAAAGATTTCATACGTCTGTTTCAATAGAGGAGTTCTTATTGACCGTTTATTAAGAGATTTTGTTGCATAAATTTGGGTCCAAATGTTGAAAGTTAAGACTTAAGATTATGTATCTTAGATTCTTAGCCAGGCTTGGTAAAATACTTTTGTGAAACAGACCCATCGTTTAATGGATTACTTGGATCCAGCCCATCACAGATTAGCATTGTCTTTTGTAAGTCCGATATGTAAGCCCAACAATTTGTTGATTTAAAGTTTTTAACTTTGGATTGTTACATACGATGATACGAACCTTTCATAAGATAATTAATGATGCTTACATATAAAGAAAAATAATACGTAGTAAAAAAGTTTTATATGTCCGTCAATTTAATTATTGTTATTAAATTCTAAGAAATGGACAAATAACTAAATAAGGATCCATCTATATATCTACTTATTTATTATTACAACTTCATTCACTAAAAAAAAAAAAAGTCATTAAATAGAACGAAATAAAGAATGCAATCTTTAAACGTGTGATATAGATTGCTACCTCATTTTATTAAATCACAAACTAATAAAAAGACCATCTAAATTATGTAGAGATGTCACCCTTTGAAACCACCTCAAACGAAATCCCATTCTTTTGGAGTCGATCATGAAGATCAGTTGGACCAAACACCATCCCCGGAGGAAAGACTCCCCCTATCGGTAGATCACCCCGCTGCTTCAAAACCGTAAGTGCACATTGAACCAAAATGATCGGTGTTGTTATATACCCGATCTCTGGCCCCGTGACTCTCGTAATGATTTCTTTATCAGGTTCTGTACAAGTTTTAGTTGCATCACTAAACCCGTGTCCTACAAACCACATTTTAAAACTCGCACTCGCTACTTCATCAGCCGTGGGACCACTCTTCCTGAAATGCCCAAGACTGAAAATGAATGGAAATTCTATCAAAAGCCACCTCCCGAAAGGGGAGGTACAGAGTTTCCCAATTATGCGCCCAATAGTGACGTACATTTGGACACCTAAATAAGTCGTGGAGGCAATCTTTACTCCGAAATGAGTAGGTTTGATTTTTGACCAAAATGTAGCTCGTTTTATGGCTTGGTTAGGATCTTCATTGACACCTTGAAGACCAGTTGGGTTCTCTGTGAGGATCGAGAGCGTTCTACGGATAATAGAGGGATCAGCGGATGGGAGTTTCACGGCCCAAAGTCCGATCTTTTTTTGGTGTTCAATGTCGAATCCTCTTTGAGTAGGAGCATAGCCAGGAATCTGAGAGAAAAAGTCAAAATTTGATTTTAAATATGTATCATTCTCTTTATTATTAGTCCTTTAAGTAAACAGATACAGTAAATAATTTCCATAAAAGTGTCTGATATCTATATTTCCGCTGTCGAAATAAGCTATTAGGAAATAACCAAACATGTCGAAACAAGCCTGAAATCTGCTTTACCAAAGGTCGAGCTCTTCTACGTATGGACCGTCGCAACTTCATCAAGTTATTTGCATTAGCCACTCCCAGAACCGCGGATTCATACGTAGCGTAATTTCCCACAATCCTCTTATCAGACTCAAGATGCACATACGCTTCAACCCGGTTAGGCACAGCGGGCCAAACCCATTGCATTGAATTAAACATTAACCCAAATTCAGCAGGAACCGAGTCAAACCCACAAGCCGAAACAACCAAACTACCCATCTCAACCGCTCGCTCATGATAAACCCCTTCCATCCTCTCCATAAACTCCGGTTCACCACAAACATCCAAGTAGTCGCAGCCCGCTTCAACACAGGCTTCGACAACCGGGTCACCATGAAGTCGATACGGGCCAACACAGTTGAGTACGAGCTTAGCTTGTGCTGCCATTCGACGGAGTGACAGTGGGTCCGAAGTATCGGCTACGAGAATGGGGACGGTGGGGTGAGATGGGGAAGCCCATTTTAGTGTTTGGTATAATTTGATCGAGTTACGACCGGCTAAAGCTACTGATTTGAGAGGTGAATCTGGTGACACATATTTGAGTGCTTCTTTTACTACATGCTTTCCAGTAAAACCAGATGCACCAAAAATGACTAAATCATAAACTTCTGCCATATTTTAAAAGATTTATTGTTTTAATTCAGAGGAGGTGATGTAGTTGGTTCTATGGTGTAGTGGTTAGCACTCTGGACTTTGAATCCAGCGACCTGGGTTCGACTCCCGGTAGGACCTTTTTATATATAATTTTTAGTCAATGTGAACCCACTATAAATGTGGTCCTTTTTTGTTTTTTTGTCCCTTTTTATTGACATTCTTAACACTCTCCTTTTAAACTAAAAATTTAATTCCTTTTTAACTGTAGACACATGATTAGTTTCATTATTACCTTTAGCACTCGTTTGATTTAAAATCTGGTCCCTTTTTCACTTTAAATTAAACTAACATTAATGTTGTCACTCAAATTGAATCAAAAAGTTTTATCTAAAAGCTTGAATGTATTGGGTTAATGTGTGAACTCGTCAAACTTGACCCAAACATATTATACATATCAAAATTAATGATTTCTATTGTGTTTATGAAACTTTCAACAGCTCATATTTTTGTCTGAAACGATATCCATATAAATTGTCACGCCATCAACCACGTCATCATTATCGATGTCATATCGCGAAGAAATTATAATGTGTCAAAGACATAGATAACAATAATTGAAAGTTATACTACATACAGTACCAAAGGCGAATCTGTATGTATCTTATGGTGGTCATTGGACCACCCTTAGAAACTCCCTAGTACTTGAGCCCATATACTAATGTTTCTCATGGACCCCCCTTAAATTATTGTGTGGACCACCCCTGGACCCTTTGACATTATAAAACAAGCTAGCCCATTAAACACTACTACTTCAATTCCGTTGTTTCTTTACGAATGTGATTTGTAAAACACTTGAATACTATTGTTTTGTAAAACACTTGAATACTATTGTGTGGATACGGTGAAATTTAATATGTTATTTGTTATTTATTTTGTTGACTTATTAGTCGTAAAGTTGTAATATATTCCTTAAAGTCACTAATATATATGGGAGATAATTAGCTTTATTAACTCAAATTCCTAATGAAAGATCAACATGTGAGAAATCATAATAAATCATATATATAAAAACTTAAAACGTAAATGATTCTAGGTGTTTTACATATGAAATACTCTGTTTATATTAGTTGTAAACTTGTAATATATTAATATTTTTAATACTTTATTATTTAATATTAGATGCTGTCAAGAATGAGGGTCCTATGAATTTTTTACAAGGTATAATTACCTTGTCAAAGAAATTTGTATTAATTTTAACTGTTTAAGACTATTATTTTATTTCTTTTTTATGTTTTGTATTATTGTCCCGACCCGATTTGACCGTGGGTATGAAACTTTATTTACCGCAACACTTTCAAGTTCTTAATGGACCCACCTTAGTTTCAGTCCTAGATTCGCCACTGTACAGTACAATCTTCCAAAAGTTAAGAGTATTTTAGACTCTTGATCATAAAATAATGTTTGTGGGACGGAGGAAGTACTTTTTTAGTTATTAGTATGGGCCAAGTTCATGAGTTCTTTCAGTTATGATTAGGCATGAACAAAAAAACCGGGTTGAAACCCGAACCCGATTTTGAACCCGAATACCCGACCCGATTCTACCCGGTTTTACCCTACCCGGTTCGGGTTTTCTTAGTACCCGGCGGGTACGTAACCGGGTACGGTTTTTTGAAATCGAAATCGGGTTGAACCCGGGTTGAAATAGGGTCGGGTCAAAAACCCGGTCAAAAACCCGAAAACCCGGTCTTAACCCGGTCAAATACCCGGTTCCAACCCGGTCAAAACCCGGTTCGGGTTGGTCAAATACCCGGTTTGACCGGGTTTGACCAAAATCCGGTTCGGTTTTAGGGTCGGGTTGGGCCAAAACCCGGTTTTGTTCATGCCTAGTTATGATGAGCGAGCTATAAATCCCAAATTCTAGAAAAAGCGTTAGTGAGTCAAATTTGTGAGGTTGCAACGTACAAGTTAATTAATGAGCAAATTTAGCAGAACATAAGCACTTTAAATGTGTAGCATACTTATTAAGTATATTATTATAGAATACGGTTCAAATGAGTACACCAACTTTGCGTGAGAATGAGGGAACCAACAGATTTATGCTATGTGTCAATTTATTCTCTCTTCTCCACATTTTTAAAAATTAAATACCTCACAAACGGTAAGTCGAAAAATCATTAATATTGCACCATAAAATTCAGCGTTTTCTCCTCTTCGATTAGCCGTCCCTCAAGGCATACTTTTGACGATTTTTTTTTCTTCCATTTTTTGGTGGGTTTTACAAATCAATAACACATGTGTTAGTGATTGGTTGTACATTTAATTTGTGGTTAAGGTTAGGGTTAGGGTTTAGTAGGGTTTAGGGTTTAGTAGGGTTTAGGGTTTAGTAGGGTTTAAGGTTTAGGGTTTAGTATGATTTAGGGTTTAGAGTTTTGTAAAGCGTTTAGGGTTTGGGGTTTAGGGGTTAGGGTTTTGGGTTTTGGGTTTGAGGTTTGGGGTTTCTCCCCGAAACCCCAAACCTTAAACCCTAAACGCAACACTTTAACACATGTGTTAGTAAATGTGAAACCCACCAAAAAAAATGAAAAAAAAAAAATTCGTCGAAAGTATGCCTTGAGGGATGGCAAATCGAAGAGGAGAAAACGCTGAATTTAATGGTGCAATTTTGATAATTTTTCGATTTGTCGTTTGTGAGATAATTGATGTTGGGGGTAAATGGGTTTTGTACATGTGGAACATTCTCTTTGTACACATGGCTTGATATCATTAGTTCCCTCATTCTCACACAAATTCATATTCTCATTTGAACCCTACCCTATTATTATATTGTGCATATATATAGGCACAATTGATCCACCACGCATTGCTTATTTGAATTTGTACTCCAAATTTGACTCTACTATATATTACCATGTTCGTTTGTTAATGGTAAGACAAAATTACACGGTTCGTCCCTGTGGTTTGCCCAAAATTACACTGGTCGTCCCTGCAACTTTTTTTTGGCATTGGTCGTCCCTGTCATTGCACGTTGTTTCACTCGCAGTCCCTCTTCCTAACAGGCGTTAGTTGAGTCCGTTAAATCATGACATGTGCAAAGCATGTGAGGGCATGTTAGTAATTTATCATCCATTTTTCCATTTAATTCAGATTAATAGTTTTATTTAATTCATCATTTCTTTAGAGTTGACTGAGACCCAATTCCAAGCCATGGGCTCACACCACTACCACTCCACCGCCGCCGCTGCGCTCCACCTAGATTCGGCTCACACGACCATCACCACACCACAGTTAATCGCCATGGAGCCTTTATTTCACCAGAAATTACACTATCCGGTTGATTCCGTTGCCGATTAGGACTTGCACAAAGCATCATCGGACTCAAACAAAACGTTATACCTGATAAATTCCTCACGTGACCTCCGTCGAGTCTCGCCGGCGTCCTCCGCGGCGTGTTTTTCCATGACTCCGTTGATTCGTAACCTTTAGATAAATCATCTATATCTTCTCCGACAGCATCTGAGTTTCTTACCGGTGACATTCCTCGATCTCGGCAGTAATTTCGCCGTACCGGACGTCCGGCACCGGTTACTTTAGATAAATCCGGTCCGGAAACGGTTATTGTTGATTCAACGGCGTTAACGGACGGATTCCGCCGGCGACGATCGTTGTATATAATCGAGAACCACGACGGTGATGTCGTGGCGTTTCCACCGCCAGACGGTTCTGCGTAACCTGAACCGAATACCGTCGGATATGTACCGAAATCTACCGAGTTTCGATTTCTAAATCTGAATATATTCGGAAATGAAAAAAATTGTCTAAATCGCCGTTTCTTATCCGAATAACCGTTGCCGGTGCCGGTAACGTTGTTAGGCCGTACTTGCGGCGTTGTGTAAAACAGTTGATCGGAATAGCTATGATAATGACGTGGACCAGCCGGAGTATGATCAAGGTAAATTTATAATTAAATTTATGTAAAAATTTATTTAAGATTAAATGGTTGTGGCAGATAGATGGAGCCATGGAGTGGAAGTGGTGTGGGTCTTTGGAGATGGAAATGGTGTGGGTCATTAGAGATGGGAATCACAAATGTGGTCCTGTGGTATTTTTATCTAAATGAAATGACAAGTATGCCCTCAAATGCTTTGCATATGTCATGATTTAACGGACTCAACTAACGCCCGTTAGGAAGATGGACTGCGAGTGAAACAACGTGCAGTGACAGGGATGACCAATGCCAAAAAAAAGTTGCAGGGACGACTGTGTAATTTTGGGCAAACCACAGGGACGAACCGTGTAATTTTGTCTAATGGTAAATATACTACTCCCTCCCTCTAATCTATTGTCAACTATTCCATTTTGGGTTGTACCAAATTAATTGTCCACTTCCATAAATAGATAAGAATAAGGAGATAAAGTTCTTTTTTACCCCTACTGTATATATATAAGACAAAAAAAAGTAGGTAAAAAGTAGAGGGTAAAACTGTCATCTTACCAAAAAGTAAGAGATATGATTATATTTTTCTTAAAGTGCGTGTTTTTTGTCTGGGGACAATAGAATTGGGACGGATGGAGTATTTCTAGAAAAAGTGACTAATGATTAGTAAAGTATATATATAAAACATTATGCATTATTATTTGGTGCCTTAGACCACTCACAACCGAAAATATATATAATTAAATTAGATAGATTAACGGTTAGATTAGATAGATTATTACCAAGTTATCAATGAGCAAATTTAGCAGAACAAATATGCCCTTCCCGTGAAACACCGACGAAGTTTGTAGATTTCAGCCACTCTTAAACTTCGTCGTATCATATTTTGTCCAAAAATTCATCAAAATAATTGTACTTTATGCATTCAAAGTTGTACAGATGGCATATTGTATATCATATTTGGTGCCTTAAACCACTCACAACCGTTGCTTCATCACTTGCTTCTTCAGCTTTGCCAGCTCAGCGTCACGTCAGCACATCCAAAACTGATTAAAGACTTATTAAACACTGCCAACAATTCTTTCATCACTTCAATTTTTGGGCCTCGTATTTACCACTATAGGTGGGTCCCACCTCCAATCTCTATCCCTTTACATATATTGTATCATATATGTCATTTACATACAGGAAACAGAAAATAACAAAACATTAAATATAAGTTGGGTCCCACCTCCAATCTCTCTCCCTTAAGTCCCTTACGTCGCCAAGCTGAAGAAGCAAAAATGACAAAACAATTGATGAAAGGGTGTCAATGGTGTCGGTTTGAAAAGGTTTCATCAATCCCTGTATGAAATTTTTCCTTTTACTTATGAAGTACAATTAACATGAATATTGTTTTCGGGGTAAATTTGTCTTTCCTTTTAATTATATGTTTTTCCCGCCGTTATGGTTGGGCCATTTTATGTTTATTGGGCTGTTTTGCTTTATATGAGAAAATGAGAAATACTCCGAGGTGGAGAATGAAGACAAGAAACAAGAACGAAACGGAATTACGGAAAGCAAAATAATTACTTTGAAATTATTTTTTGAATGTTCCAAATGTTGTGAAATGAAAGACAATAAACAAGAACGAAACGGAAGAGATAAATGTTTATTGAATAGTTATTAGTTCTTAAATAATGAGGCTACTATCTATAGGCGAGTGAACTCTAACAAACTAGAGCATAAAGGGTGAGCTATCCACATGCATTTTGACAAACAACGGCGTATAATACATTATGGACTGGGTCGTTAGAAACCTTCTCAAGAAAAACAAAATGGGATGAGAACTTGATGACGTGGAAAAAATGCACCGTGTATAATGATCCCCTCTTTAACGTATTTCCTTCAAATGTCGAATTTCGATCTTCCAAAATAGTTGTTCAAAAATTTTTGAGGGTAAAGATTTTCTGAATAAGTCGGTCAAATTATCACTTGATTGGATTTGATTAACATCATTTACTCCCTCCTTTCGTAGATCATATGTTAGAAATAAATGTGTTTGGTTGTATCTCATTTGATATACCCGTGAATTTTTATTTCAAAGACAGAGCACAATATATAAAAAAGTCAAACCCAAAAAGGAGGCAAGAAATACAAACAAGGTTTAGGAATCCTCTAAGAAAAAGGCCGCGTTGTCTTCATAATATAATGATGGATCCTTTAATTGGCTCGAGCCCGCATTCTTTGGATTTGTTAAATCATCGATCTTAGAGCATCCACAATGGTGTCCATAGGACAAGTCCATAGCATATGTGGCTATTTTATTGTTGAGGTGGCATATATCATCTATGGACATATGAATCAAGTCCATGGGTATGGACATATGAACCAAGTCCATGACTACTAGTGTATTGTTTAGGCGACCTCCAAAAATTGTGATTTAATAGAAAAGTTATGTTTGAGCATCAAAAGAAGCCAACTCTCGAAGGTTCGATCAATACTATGTTTATTGATAAACTAAAGAGGCTTTGGTGTTTTTTTTTTCTTTCCTTAATTACAGTTATGATATTTCGCATCTATTTTGTTCATATGTATTCTTCATGTAGTGTTATTGATGGTGTGGACAAGGTATCTGTGTTTTCACATATCGAGAATTATTTGCCCCACCCATTAGTAAATATAGTCGGTAACCCGCGTAATGCGGCGGTATTAATAAAAAATATAAATAGTGGTCGGAAATAATAATCGACGTAACAATAGTAATTATATTAGCATGAGTTACTACTCTATTTTTTCATTCTTTTAACTTATATTTCAATTTAATATATAAGGAGTACTTTATAGAATCATTACACTTATGTTAAAAGAAGGAAAATATGTTTTTAATAAATATACTATCAATTCAAAATTATAATTCAAATTGTTAAAAGAAGAAAAATATGTGAAAATTGATTTGAATATGTTAGTTTCTATATTTATTCAATTAGTTAGAGGGTATAAACGTAATTTTTGATATCCTCATTTTAAACATTAAGCCAGAATGGCTAAATGCATAATAAGGGTTTAAAATTTAAAATTAAAATATACTAAAATGGGGCATCGATTTGAATGCTTTGGACAACCACTTTTAATTTAGGAAGCATATTACAAACTTACTAATTAACGTCTTGTGGTGTATATATGGACAATCAATTTAGGAAGGTCAAAGATTGATTTGTGTGGTTGACTTTCAAAATTACGGTGAGTTGTTTTTTTTACAGCTGCGTGTTGTTTGATTTAAGGTCAAGGATTAAAAGAGTAAATAGATCATAGGGGTATTTTGGGGATTTCCCTTCTTACTTAAGGTCAAAACATTGAAACCCTTTATAAGAGGTAAAGATTTCATAGTAACCTGCCCGTGGTTCTTCGAGTGCCAGCCGCAGAGAGGAATGCCATCAACTAGGGCGCTCTATGGACTTATACCCGCGGGTAAACCCGACCCACGAACCTACAAAACTCATAATAATTACCCACTAGTGGATTTGTATAATTTATCTCACACATACATACATACATACATACATACATACATACATACATACATACATATATATATATATATATATATATATATATATATATATATATATGTATGTATGACGGTTACTATTAACAATATACTAAAATACTACCCGCGCAATGCAACGACGTAAAAAAAAACTTGTAATGATATTATTATTCACGGGCATCTAAACTTTAAATAAATGTTGTACCATTTACTTACCATTAGTTAATTTTTACTTATTAGCCCATTTACCATAGTTCAAATTTTGGTTGAGAACTTTTGAGCTGCAAATCTTAACCTGTTCAACCATTTTACTCTAATGGGTATGTTTCACGCGTAAACTCTTTATAATGTTTATAAAACTTACATCATCATTTAGAAATTACAAATAAATATTGGGTTACATATTTTGTAACCGAAAGTAATTATGATATATTAACTTTACAATAATTTGCATTTAATATTAATATATGTGTTTCAAAGTTGATAGTTAAAATGGCAAAATGGTAATTTACTATCTCTCTTTTTAAGACTTTGTCTCAAACATTATATATATTAGTATAGATAATGAAATAATTCATATAAAGCCTAAAAAGTATAGTATTCATGTTTCGAATAGCAAAATAATCAAATGAACAATAAAAAATCATCAAATAAACTGATAGTTATCGAACTATTAGTCCGCATGTCTTTAAGTTTAACAATTTAATTCGCTTAAATTACGATCCATTGATTTGAACATGTTTAAAACATTTTTTAAATATATAAATTATATAAAATGTTTAGATATTTGATATGTGTATTATTCTATAAAACACGCGGGTTACCCGTGACCCGTGGGTATCCACGGGTTACGGGTGTAAAAATAAACCCACTAGCAGGTATTTGCAGGTTTGCGGGTCAAAAAATCTGCGCGAGCGGGTAATGGGTTTAGTATATCCGTACCCACGAGTCGCGGGTGACATCCCTAACAACACAAGATTGGTTGCTACTCTCATGAAAAATTAGAAATAGGAAAAGAAGCGCATGATCATTTTAATTCCATTTACATGGTTTTACTTTTAGTTTACTTTTTGTTGTAATGTATGTATGTTGTAGAAGAAATGTTAATGTGTAAGATTGTACAACAATTTTTTAAGCAATGGAATGTTAATGTGTAGGTTTGTACTGTTATAAAAAAAGAGTCCCAGAATCAGCAAAATAACGAGTTCTTGGACGGTTCAACTGAGTTCTATTCAGTTATGCAGTAGGCATTTCTTCCGTCTTCTTGACCCGTTTCTTATGCTTGGCATTGCTTGCTACCGATGTCACTTTATGCTGCAGCCCTATCATGCGAGGTGGATGCACTCTGGAAACAAAGTCCATTTACAGAAGTTAAAGCCATAGATTAAATTTTTTGATAAAACTAACATACCGAAAAATGGATACATTTTTAACATCATCAAGAGTGCATCCCTTTGCATTATGAGTGATGGAGCTGCAAATTCCACACCGCTAGAACAAATGCGTCGCTTAAGATGCATGCTTTATAATTTGATCTTGAAATTGACGCTTTTGATTAACTTATTTGATAAAAAAATTTAAGTCTTAAACGAAGAAGAGTCATAAAGATGCAAAATATTAGGCATGTGATATTGGAATGCCATCAAAATTAGTGTGACAACTAATAGTTTCAGCGAACATTGGTAACGGCAACTGTTTTTCCCGTCTAAATATATATACTAGTATATATAACAAATTGGGTTAATTGTTTCATTATGTATTTAACTTTACCTCTTTTACTATTGTATGCAACCAACTTTCAAACGTTCTATTGTATGTATCGAACTTTTCAAAAATGTCTATTGTATGTATTGGATGACCTTTTTGCTGACGTGGCACCGGTCATGCTGACGTGGCGCTGATTTGTCATCCTACGTGGCGCTGACGTGGCGCTGATTTGTCAGCAAAAAGGTCACCCAATACATACAATAGACATTTTTGAAAAGTTCGATACATACAATAGAACGTTTGAAAGTTGGTTGCATACAATAGTAAAAGAGGTAAAGTTAAATACATAACGAAACAATTAACCCTAACAAATTCGAACTACTTCTACACACTAAAGGACGACCTGCAAGTGTGACAACTTATATTACCTATCTATTTCTGTCATGCTACATCCAGTAGTCGTCTTCAAGCCTCTCTGCTTTGCAGCTTCTCTTAAACATGCCGCATCATTCCATTTTTCACTATGTGCATACAGGTTCGAAACCAACCCGTACGAACTTGGATTTTCAGGGTCATAATCCAATAGCCACCTACCTAAAACCTCTCCCATTTCATTGTTTCCATGAATTCTACAAGCAGCCACCAGTGCACCAAGTGCAGAACCATTCTGTGTTGGTGGAAGACATTTCAAAAAGTCAAACGCCTCTTCAAGTTGACCTGCTCGGCCCAACAAGTCAACCATACATCCATAATGCTCTTCTCCTGGAAATAGCCCGTATTCCTCTTTCATTGACCTAAAAAGATTCAAACCTTCTTCAACCAAACCCATGTGGCTGCAAGAAGATAGTGCTGACGTGAAAGTAACCTCATCAGGAACGATCTTTTCTTTTTTCATTTGGTTGATTAATTCGAGCGCTCCATAACAATCACCATGCATCCCTGACGCAGCTATCATTGTGTTCCAAGAAGCTAAACATTTAGTACCCATTTGACCAAACAAATCTCTTGCTGCTTTGTACATTCCACATTTACTATAAGTAGTTAACATAGAGTTCATAACAGTTTCATTCTCCATTGATACTCGAATCACTCGACAGTGAATCTCCTTGATTTGTCTTAAACACCCGAGCCGAGAAAAGGCTTGAAGCAAACAAGTTAACATGACTGAATCAGGATTCAGTGCTTTTTCCGAATTCATCATTTCTTTAAACAATGTTATCGTTTCTTTAGCAAGTCCAAGATTCTCATAGCCCATCATCATGGACGTCCAAGAAACCAAGTCTTTGTGTTTTATTTGATCAAAGACTAGCCTAGCATAGTTTATACAATCACATTTTACATACAGGTACATGACTTGATTAGCAATATCAGTAATTGACTCGAACCCATGTGTAATCACGAATCCATGGATGCTTGTCCCTTGTCTAATATCTTTCAAATCAGAAAAAGCAGAAACTACAGCTAAAATGGTAGCTTCGTTTCCAGCCAAACCCGATTTTCTCATGTTGTGAAATGCTTCTATTGCTTCATAAGCATGCCCATTTTGAAGATAGCCTGTTATCATTACATTACAGGAAATGACATCTTTGTCCTTCATGGGATCAAAAATCTCCCTAGCTTTCTCATAATTATTACATTTTGAGTACATATCAATTAGAGCTGTCTTGACAACAACATCAAGATGAACTCCGATTCTGAGCATATAACCATGAATGCTCTTACCAACACGTAATAAGCCCAAATTCGCACAAGTTAAAATTCCGTTTGCTAAAGCAATCAAATCAAATCTATGACCTTCTTTTCCCATGAGCGAAAAAAGATTCAAGGCTTCGAACGGCTGCCATGCTTTCAAATGACCAGCAATCAATACATTCCAACAAGCAGTACTCTTGATGTTCATTTGACCAAAAACCACAGTAGCCTTATTTGGTGCCCCACACTTAATATACATGTCCATAAGACTTGTTTCAAAAACCTCATCAAAACAACCGACTCCTCTTCTAATTGCATACGCATGGATCAACTGCCCATGATCCAGCAACCGTAACTGTGCTGCTGCCTGTAGTAAACTTACTAAAGTCACACGGTTCGGTTCCAAGTTTTCAGTCTGCATACGCCTAACAATTTCAAATGCCTTATAAGCGTTATGCTGATCATCGGTTTGAGTATAACCAGTTATTAAAGAAGTATAGGCTACAAGATCTCTCTTAGTAATTTCATCAAACACCTTACATGCATCAACCATATCTCTACACATCGAATAAAACCCAATCAAAGATGAACCGACAAACCGATCCGTATTCAAACCACATTTCAAAACATCAACATGAATAGCTTTCCCAAGTTCTAATCTACACAACTGACTGCAACTTTTTAAAGTAAATGTAAATGCAGAACCATGTAGACCAATTTTTATATGTTTTAAATCTAAATAAACGCTAATAACTTCATCAAGTTCACCAGCTCTGTAGTACCCAACAAGAATTGAACTCCAAACGGTATGACTTTTGTTAATAATTCTATCAAAAACTAACCTTGATTCACTCAACAAACCAAAAAAAGCATACGTATTTACAAGCTTAGAACCTAAAAAAGCATTGGTTTCAAGACCTTGTATATACATGAAAGCATGAATCTTTTTTAAATAATTGACATTGTAACACCTTTCTAATGAAGATGCTAACTTTTTCCAAATAATTGATGAATTTGATGGCACTTTTTGTGCAATCAATTTGGAGAAAAAATGAGAGTGGGATTTGATTATAGGGAATAATAAAGGGGTGATTTTTACGTAGATTTTGATTCCGGTGTAGAGGTGATACATGATTATTAGAAAAAACCAGCTTAATATCAGTGTTGATATGATGATTGATATTGATATTATTACAAACCCTAGAAGTGAAATTATGCATTTTTGTTCCAGGTACCGACCAGTTCCCTCACCGGTTCCTATAAACTGCCTTTGGTGCAACTATAAATACAAAATTACTTTTCAAATTATAATTTTTTTAGTGACCTCGAATATTACAAGTGAATTATAAGCGTTATTATAATTATGGTAATAATAATATTTTAATTTATTGGTATAGAAAAATTTTGTATGCCAAATTAAATATTATAATTGTAATTATAATTTGCAAGAATAATTCTAATCCGAATTTAGATAGTTTAAAAAGAGATTTACTAATTCTACTCGGTTAAATTTGTTTTCTTGTATAAGTAAAAAAATATATGCCTTTTAAATATATTTTACATGTAAGTCATTATTTTTTATTTTAAATAGTCGAAGTTGGTGATATTTTAGTAACTTTCCCGTATATATTTGGGGAAAATTCATATAATCGAAAGTCAATGCATATTTGTTAGTACTTTTTTTTCTTCTTCTTTTTTCAAAAGGGGAATCATATAACTAATCTACCCTACATATATATTATATATACATGTCAAATATATATACACATACCTCCGACGAGTCTTGATACCACAACCTTTTTAGCCGTTGAGCTTCTCACATACTACTTGATCATAAGCCTTTGAGTCATATTTGATGAACTATAATATTGTTTTCAAAAGAACAAAAACTACTTTAATTACTTCCGTATGTACAATATTACTTTCATAGAATAATCTTTTTTCACACGTTTTCCATTTTCCATTTATTTATTAATCGTTCAACATATAGCGACATTAGTCCCAATTATTTGGTAGAACAAACTTTATTCACACGTTTCCATTTGATATTGTTTTAATCATCATCATCATAGTAATAAACTCTTTCAGTCGTTTCTTTGCCAATATAACATTGTTACGTAAGATAATGATAAGATAATGATCAAATTATAAGAGTAATGTCACAGTACTATACACACACACACAAAAAAGAGGGTATTCCCATCTATAAAAGGTTTCCCGGGTTGGCCAAGCTTATACTTATGATGTACGCGACCTAACCGTTACCGTGACCGTTTCCAAACCTTCCCGTGGCCACCCTAAGATATATATGCTTCTTGTCACAGTACTATATGTTTAATAATATAGTATATACTCTGACACACATGTTTAGGCATATGTATGAATAATTTAACAGTGTGATCATAATCAAAGACAAGCACACAAGTCTTAGCAGTTGAAAATGGTTAATAAGTAAGTGAGCAAGCAATCAATAAAAGACTGTTTTTCCTCTGTTTATATCAAACTCATAAAGAAAATGCTGTTTTTTTAGTACCAAACAACCCAACTTTGTTGATGGCAAATTTCATCACTTTTACAGGAGACACACTTTAACAAGTCTACTGCATAAAATTATGTACAACAATGAGTCAATGACCAATGATCATTGTGGTGGCGCTATTGGCAATCACGGTGGTGCCTTTCAACTCTAACACTTCAAAGCAAGCGAATGATGATTTCCGCCATTTTGGCATCTCTGTCTTGGCAAACGTCTTGTCCTTTTCCCCCACCCGCTAAGACTTTTCTCCTCCAATGCCACCTGCCTACAAACACTCTGCTCAGCAACCACTGCAGGTGACTGTGGTGGTAGTGGTGGTGTCGGCGGGGGGCTGGGAGCCACCAACCGCCGCCTGCCCCTACCATTCTTACCACCAGCTTTCCTTTTCGACTGCCAAGAGACACCAATACCAGTAAACGCCTCTTCAAATGTCTGAAGATCTTCACTCACTTCTCGCCTCAATAAAGAAACAATCCCGGGCAATACGTCCCTTTGAAAGTCTTTTCTTTGCCTACCCCTCTTCCCTTGACCCTTCCTAGTTGCACGTTTTCTTAACAAACTTTCGTCTTCTTCCTTGTCCTCCATAACCACCACCGCTGCTTTATACTCAAAGTATTCTTCCTTACTCTCTTGCAGCTGTAACGTCATGTACTCAAAGTAATCCACACCTTCAGGAATACGCTCCTTGTCATCATTCACATTCGCTGAATCTTTCTCGACACTCTCACCTGATGCAATTACATCCGCAAGCCACCTCAGCAAAGTGTCAGCTTCTTCCTGGGGTGGCTGACTAGTCTCGTGGACTGAAATGGACATAATAGCCTCAGCCGCAGCTTTAACCAGTTCCTCATGGGCGTCCATATAAACATAATCTTTCTCGGTTTCAGGGGCTGCAGGAGCTTCTAAGTCGATCTCCATTGAAGCAATTTTGACAACAGCTTCTGGGATGCATTGTGTTGATGACGGAACTTCTTCATCGTCAAAAGATAAATTCAAATCAATTTGATGCCTCAATTCTGAAATGCTTTTATTTCTATCATTTTCTTTGGCAGGCATTTTGTAGTTGTCAGGCCCGTTAATAATGGGGACCCCAAGAATTTTTGTTATTCCACGGGAGTTATCGGTTTGAACTTTTTCAGCTTTTTTGAAGAAAAGCTGAGAATTTTGCTGCAGTGAGTCCAAATTCATCTGATAAAGTGTTGTTTCTTTCCCTTTCGTTTTCATAAGCCAGGGAGGCAGCCCGTTCTCATGGTTCTTCTTCTCATGTTTTTCACAAGGTTCTGGAAGAGAATTGGACACTGAAATTTTGGAGTTGATACCACTTGTCATATATCTTGAACCGCTGATATTAGCACGTTTATCGCCTGCAGAATCTTCTGGAATTCGCCTTAATGCATCAGAGGAGCCAATCCAATGGTTATGGTTAAACATTGAAGTGTTCTGATCCCGTGAAGAATCAAACGATGGTATGTTATTACTTTCACAGAGTTCAACCCCAAATAAAGTTCTTTTTCTCGGTAAATGCTCATGGGGTTTCTTCGGCTCGGATTGTAGGTACCAAAGCCTTGAGTTTGACCTTGCAGGTAAATCTTGCTTTTGATCACTGTTTTTGTTGGTAAGAGTTGCTGAAAACGACATTTCTTCCACCTGGATTGGTTCATTAAGATCAGCCAAATTAAAGGCTCTCGGTGTTCTCAAATTAGGAACATTTCCGACTGGTTTCTTCCCTTCATTCTCCTCCTCCACCTCAGCAGGCAGTTCTAAATCAATCACTCTTCTCTGACTATGCATCTCTTTGGCAATCCATGAAGAAACTTGACTTAAATTTGGTGCATTACCTGGCGTTGCAGAATTGCAATGCTCTTTCATTCTGAATTCATTCATTAAATCACTCTGTCTCTTATGCAGGCGATGAAGTTCTTGAAGCTGAAACATATAATACACATCATTAATACAAAAAGTATAACAGAAGTATATTCAACAAAGAGATCCACAAAACGAATCAAAATAGACCTGATGCCTGAAGATTGACTCTTGCTTCATAATAGTTTGTCTCATTTGTTCTTTTGGATATTCGTTGCATCCATTCATGGTTTGCCTCATAAAGTATGGGTCGTAAAGTGGGGTCCTTTCGGTTCTTTCACCATGATACAGGTCCCACATACCGTTGCATAACCCGTTGTTTAGATCCATCATGGAACCTGGAAAATGTGCCTTAGATTGTACTTTAGTCGCCATTCCTGCACTAAAATCAAGTAACATAAACAATTAATATCCAAAGTAAATTCAAGTATAACTTATCAACCCAACAGATTATGTTAGCATAACAGGTACAAATTCATTCAATAATTTAGTCAACAGAACATGCAATCAAGAGTCAAGACTTTGAAGATTGTATAAAAAAGGTCAACCACAAGTCAACTCAAGTAATCTTGCAGATACACACATACATAACATCAACCATGAAACTGAAAGATCAAAACAGAAAAATCTCACCTAACAATCATCATCCTCATATCTATATACATACAATCTCTCAATTATAAACAATATATAATAAAAAGAAGATTATTAACAATAATAATTACAAACAAATAATAATAAATAAATAATAAAGTGGCTTTGAGGTTTCAAGTTTCAACCACCAAACAAATTCCCTAAAAAGGGAATTGGAAACATACATATATTTAATTAATTAATTACCTAAATTCCTTTATCAATCTCAACAGTAAACGGATTTAATCAAAATCCAACACATAATGTTTCCAGCACAGTAATAATTCGAAGGAATAACGAAATTTAGAGCTAATTAAACAAAAATACAGGCAATCAGGAAGAGATTAAGCTACCTCATAACCTTGATTAAGCTCCAGCAAGTAGTAATTTAATTAAACTGAAGAAATGATCGAAAAATTCCGAGAATTTAGGTATAAAAAAATAAAAATAAAAAGAGAGAAAATCTGGGATCTGCTGGGCCACTTTTTTCTGATCAAGAGATACGAGAAAGAGAGTGATTTTGAGATAAGAATTAAGATAGATTTATTATATAAAAATAAAAATAAATTTATATAATAAATAGATCCATTTCTCTCTCTACAAATAGAAATAAAAACACAAATGTATAAAGTTTGTCAACATGTGGTCTTCAAACACACATATTGATTCCATCATTAATGTCTTTGCCCATTTGGCCAGCAAATCTTTTTTTAAAGAATAAATAAAAATATTTTTTAATTAATTAATAAAATTTGTTTTTTTATTTATTTATTAAATATATAGTTATATACTATGGATAGATAGATATAGAGAGAGAAACATATGCATACACACACTCACATATGTATCACCTATCACATTTCTAGATTCTTTCCACCTTCTGTCCTTTTTAGCCTTTTGGCTTCACATAAATTATTATTTAATTATTATCGTTACCTTAATTGAAAATAAAGACATAATAATAAACAATTAAATCCAATGGTATTATAATATACAAGATCCAATGGTGTTTGTTTATGTAAATATTCATGTCTAACAAAACGGTTTGATAATTATTAATGGGATTTAATACAGTAGGTGTTGATAATTTCCTACCTTAATTATTAAAGTTGATATTTATTAGTAGGTATCTTGTTTTATTTTATATAAGGAAATGACTTTTTATAATAATAATAATAATAATAATAATAATTATTATTATTATTATTATATTTCAAGAAGAAGTAGAAGAAGATATGCCTTTTAAATATAGGCCTATAAGATTATGCCGAATATTATAGAAAGGCTTGATCTATATATACACCACCTATAAGCTATCTATACACCACTAGTAGTAGGCTAATAATTAAATCATTTCTAACCATTTATTTTTAAGTTAATACTAATTGATTTATTTTCTAATTTAACTTCAGTTTGTTTTTATCTTTGTATTACATATGTACAGCAATTGTAAATGAAATGTAAACAAAAATATGAGGGAAGAAATAATAAATGGTATTATGTGTTTCATGATATATTTTAACACATAGTTATTTACGGCAATTATTTAAAAGCATTTTAAATTATTATTAATTTATTTTTGTAGTTAATCTAGTTTTCATAAGATCCTACTACATAAGAATTTTAAAAAAAGTTTAAAGCTTTTTAATATTTTTATTACATATAATTTTATTACGAGTACATATTTAGTATTATATTACTTAATTTAGTATTATTACTTAATTTAATTTTAAATAATAATAATTATATTACTAAATAGCACGTAAGATTGTACTCCGTATAAGATTTTGAGAACTGGCTATTTCTCTCTCCTATTTTATATGGTTTTTTGGTATTTTAATTCTATAATAAATAAATAAAAAAATTAATAGTATAATAGAAAAGGTTTATATAAAAAATTAGCTTCTCAAGAATTAGGCAACTACCCACCTTTATCTCGGGAATCCAACACATGAGTTTTAGAAATTACCAGCTACATCAATCCTCCAATAAAATCTCTTAGTTAGAAATTATACTTTATGTTCTAGGATATAATTACAATCTAGTAGGTGTATGGATGGTGTATATATAGTACTACCCTATAGAAATACAAGTGGCTTTTATGGCTAACAAATACGGAGTATATCATCTTCATTGTGTAATTAGGCTAGAGTCTAGACATAGGATTATGGGCTACTTTATTTTTTGTAACATGGCTGCATCGAGTCCACTAGCTTGCCTAGTGGCCGTAACCGCCCGGGACGCTGTAGGGCTTTCTTCTCGAGGGTGCATCATGGTGAGATGATCGGGTGGTGCCTAAGTGGCCCGTCAGTGATTCCAAAACTGCCTTTAAAAAAAAAACATGGCTTATTATATTCAAGGAAAATGACGTCATAACATATATCTAATATGTAGTATCAAGATATACTATCTCCAGATAATTATATTGATGTTAAGAACTAAAGATGAAATTAGGATTTGAAGTTGAAGGGGTGGTACTTTTTATCATTAAGTCATGACACTAATCTATATCGGATCATCTTAACATAGGTGATGATTCATACACTCTTATATTTTATTTATATAACAACTAAATACGTTTTACGTTATTGTACAAATGAAAAACTATATTAATTTATGACTCGCCTTAGCAGTCTACCTAATAGGAAAAAATGTATGTATAACTACATGCACCTAGCATGAAAAATGAGGGAGTGAATACATGTACTCGTGTAATAAAGTTGAAAGATGAATACGTAAATAGTATTTTAAAAATTGCATTATGACAACAACTTACGTATATATTACTAGCAACATATGTGTTATATACCTTGACTAATACTAAATACTCCATCTATCTCCAAAATAATTTTCTTAAAAATATGTTGAAAATATTTAAAAAATGAGTTATTCAAAGTAATAATGAGTATATTTTATAAATTAATAATTTCTAATAGTTAGTCATTACAATTAGACAATTTTGTTTAGAAAAAAAAAATGGTAGTAAAATGGATATTTAAATTGGGACATGAAAACTATTATTTTTTTCATTTTATTTTTTAGCAAATAGTTTTATTAGCTTAATCAATATCACTCATCACAATTGACCCGTATGACTTATTAATTGTAACATCCTCTCTTCTGGTCCGGTAATTTCTAATTTTAAATTGATGTATTTAATTGTATTAGAAATTATTTGATAAATATGTTTAAATTGTGAAACTTAGTTAAATAAGCCTCAGGACTTATTGTGCTTAGTAAATTATTGATTGTTTTGATTTACTATAGTTGACGGTGCAATAAAAGAAGTTTCTCGCAAATGGTTTTTAGGTTCCAGGCTATAGATTGAAAGGGGATTAGTTTTAAGTGGATACGTGTCGGTGTTAAAAAGTGACCGACTTATAAACTTTCCCAAATAGGAAAGTTCCTTACTTTCCTTATTTAGAAACAAACACCTAAAACCTCTAAAACCTTAAAACCCTTGCAAATCATAATCGAAAACTTGTGGAATTGGAGCTGTGATCTTGTGTTATCATAATCATCATCATCTCCTAGTTGTAATTCCTTGATTGTAAGTTATTTTGTATGTTCAAATTCATGGTTATGATCATTGGAAGTTTTGGTATGAATTGATTGTGATTTGAAGCTTTAAACATGTTATGGTATGTATATATGATGATTTGTGAGCTGAAAACTGTTGCTGTACTTGAATTATGGCTAGTTTGTATAATTTTCGAAATTGGGTTTGAGCTGTGTGTTTGCAGGTCAGAATAAGAGCTGAAACGCGTAGGAACGCGATCCTGAACTCTTGCCCGGATCGCGTTTCCTAATGAAAATTGATTACATAACGTTTTCTTCATTTGAACGCGATCCAGCCCTAGTTCCCGGATCGCGTTGCCAAGTGTAAAACGGTGACAGAACTTTTTCTAAGGGTGAACGCGATCCAGCCATTACTTCCCGGATCGCGTTTGCATGAATAAATTTGATGGGTTTTGCAAAATTTGAAAATGCATAAGTGTTTGGAAGATGGTGTTTTTAGTGGCACTTCTTATGTCATATTCCTTTAGTGGCATTTAGGTGGTACTTTAGTGGCACTTATCCATTGAAAATATATGTTATAATGTGGATAATTCTAATGAGTTATGAGACTTAGTAAAGAAGTTTAACGTCGACTGAGTATTGTATATAATATTCATTTAGTGGCACTTTATTGATGTTTTAGTGGCACTTTTGTAGAAAGATATTATTGTTACTTATGTTTGGAATTGATTAACAATGTGATTACTTATGTAATGTGTTTAATTACATAAGTACCATTAGTTGAAAACAAATTACTAACTTATGATTGATTTTATGTTCTCAGATAATCCAAGGGCTCAGCGAGATAAGACTGCTGAGTAAGTAACTGAGACGAATCAGGTGAGTGGATTTGAAACTCATAGTTTGATTTGGTTGTGTCAGTTTGATTTCAATCAGTAATTATAGGATTACTATTGATAAAATGTTAACTTGGAAATGATATGCCATTTGATTGGTGGTTTGATTAGCCTGTGAGCTTGATTGATGAATACAGAGGTCAACTAGATTGTCGGTTGGACTTGATTGCTAATGTTGGTCAACACAGGGTTGCGTACATGTGTTGATAGAGATTAGCATTTAGTTAGCGGTTAATCACTGTTTTGGCCTACAGTTGATTTAAGTGTTCTGATGGGGCCACCCGGAACAGGGTCCTTAGGAACCACCGTTCCTCTTGACGATATTTGTTGCATTATTGATTGTGAACAGATTGCTAGCTAAATTGAATTGTAGTTGATTATTCATTCACTTAGCTTCGTGCTAATCCCTCAATTTACTTCCTGCAGGTTATGTTTAATTATGTGGGTAGCCAGGAAGGGACGTTTTGATGCTGGGAATGTTTGAAACTTGCAACTCTGATCCAGTTTGTAATAAATAATGTTTTATAGTATATAATGCCCCGGGTTTGTAAACATGTTAACTATGTTTGTTTAGTAGTTAAACATATTGTATAAAGGGTTGCGAAAATTTATAGCAGGTTTTAATAGAATATGTATTTCAAGTAGTCGCTTCCGCCAAACTTAATATTATATTGTTGTATTAAATGAGGGGCGTTATAAGTTGGTATCAGAGCAATAGTTTGGGGCAATTGAATATGATTGTAAGTTCAATCCTAAACTTTGATTGTGTTGTGTCAAACATTCTTGGGAAAGGGATTATGTACTGAATGTGAATCGGTTAGTAGAATAGGTGCTAACGACTAATGATTTGTAAGCTGTTGTGGTGTTTACAGATATGGCGGATAACGAGCAACTACCTGTTAACCCTAATAATGCCTCAAGGCCTGAAGTTGCTGCTGAGACTCATGATGACCGGAATGAGAATGCTGGTACTTCTTTCCATGCTAGAGAGGAGGCAGAAAGGGATCAGTATCTACTTCAATTGGAAGAGGAAAACCAAGCACTTAGAATGTATAAACAACAAAAAGAGGCTGAATCATCTTATCCTGTGTTTGGTACGATTTCACCGCCAAAGCAAAAGGTGTGTTCCTTTAAAACCTTTATGAGCAGTAATCCGTCTGTGTATTCGGGTAGTACGAATCCTTCTGTAACTCTAGATTGGTTGAGAGATGTTGAAAAGAAATTTGAAGTCTGTCAATGTGAGGAAGAACTAAAAGTTCCTTATGCAACTCAACTTTTAAAAGGAGCAGCTATGAATTGGTGGGATTCGATTACTTCTGTATTAACTTCTTTTCAGAAAGCATCTATCCGATGGTCTGATTTTCGTAATGAAGTTTGTAAGCAGTATTGTTCAAACTATGATATAGCTCGGATTAGAAAAGAGTTTATGGATTTGCAATTAACTGATAACATGTCAATGGATGATTTGATAAATCAGTTTACAGAGAAACTCAGGTTTGTTCAGCAGTGGGTTCCTGATGAGAGAACTCAGATAGAACAGTTTGTGGGTACTTTACCTAATCAGTATCGAACTTCAGTGAGATTAGCTGGCTCTCTTTCTCAAGCTTTCATGTTAGCTCGATCTGTTGACAGTGATTTAAAACCTCAACAGGCATCAAGTAAAGAAATGGTTTCTCAGAAATCTAAGAGTGAATCTTCTGGTAAAGGTAAGCAACGGTGGCAAGAAAATCAGCAGGGTAAGAAACAAGAAAGTCGTGGTGGTACTTCTGATCGTCCCAATTGGTGTATTAAGTGTAGAGCTAGACATTTTGGGCCGTGTACTGTGCAAACCACTAGATGTGTAAAATGTGGTGTGATTGGGCATGAAGCCAAAGATTGTGTTTTTCCTACTTATGTGTGTTGGAATTGCCATAAGGAAGGTCATCGTGCAAATCAGTGTTCTGAGGCTAAGAGACAGGGTTCGGGGACAGTTGTTGGTTCATCAGCTTCTTCCGGTCAGAAGCGGAAGAATCCGCCATCTGCAGTTAGTAGGGCTTTTCAAATGACAGTTGATGAAGCTGTCCATACAGATGACGTGATCACGGGTACTTTTCTTGTAAATTCTATACCAGCTCGTGTTTTATTTGATTCTGGTGCAAATTGTTCTTTTGTATCCATGTACTTCTGTGATAAGTTGAAAATGATGCCTACTGTGATAACAAACCCAGTTGAAGTAGAAATAGCTAGTGGCAAATCGGTTCCTGTTACCACCTCGGTAATTGGAGCTAGTATTATAATAGATAGCCAGACTTTCCCAATTTCCTTTCTGTTGATGCCAATTGCTAGTTTTGATGTGATTATTGGTATGGATTGGTTAAGTCAGTATAAAGCAAGCATAGATTGCCACAATAAGCTGATTAGAATTCCAATCTCTGAAAAGTCATATGTCGTGGCTCGAGGAGAACGGGATAATGTTTGTATACCTTTGATTAGTATGATGAAAGCTAGGAAATCTTTGTCCAAGGGCTGTGAATCGTATCTAGCTTATGTGATTGATGCTAAGTTAGAAAAGAAGTCCCTTTCTGATGTACCGGTTATTTCTGAGTATCCGGAAGTATTCCCTGATGAATTACCTGGTTTATCACCGGTTAGGGAAGTTGAATACCAGATTGATCTTGTTCCTGGCTCTTCACCTATAGCCAAAGCCCCTTATAGATTAGCTCCGTCTGAGATACGTGAAATGATGAATCAGATACAGGAGTTGTTGGATAAAGGGTTTATTAGACCTAGTTCTTCTCCCTGGGGTGCACCAGTTTTGTTTGTGAAAAAGAAAGATGGGTCTTTTAGAATGTGCATTGATTATAGGGAATTGAATAAAAGGACAGTAAAGAATAAATATCCTCTGCCTCGGATAGATGATTTATTTGATCAGTTGCAGGGATCTTCATTTTATTCAAAGATTGATTTGAGATCAGGTTATCATCAAGTTCGTGTTAGGGATTGTGATATTCCTAAAACTGCATTTAGAACCAGGTATGGTCATTTTGAATTCCTGGTTATGCCTTTTGGTTTGACGAATGCTCCCGCAGTTTTTATGGATTTGATGAACCGTGTTTGTCGACCTTTTCTTGATAAATTTGTGATTGTGTTTATCGATGACATTTTGGTATATTCTAAATCCGAATCAGAGCATGGAATGCATTTGAGGTTGGTATTGGAAACCTTAAAGAGAGAACATTTGTATGCAAAGTTTTCTAAATGTGAATTTTGGATTCGGGAAGTACAGTTTTTGGGTCATATTATTTGTAATGATGGTGTTAAAGTTGATCCTTCGAAAATTGAAGCTGTAATGAATTGGAAAGCTCCAAAGTCTGCTTCAGAAATAAAAAGTTTTCTTGGTTTGGCGGGTTATTACCGGAAGTTTATTAAAGATTTTTCTAAAATTGCCGGTTCGTTGACTAAATTGACCCGTAAGGATGAAAAGTTTATATGGACTGAACAACAGGAAATAGCTTTTCAGACTCTGAAACAGTTGTTATGTCAGGCTCCTGTGTTAGCATTGCCAGATGGGTCCGATGATTTTATTGTTTATTGTGATGCATCGATTGCTGGTTTGGGATGTGTTTTGATGCAACGAGATCGTGTGATTGCTTATGCTTCTCGTCAGCTCAAACCTCATGAAAGAAATTATCCTACCCATGATTTAGAGCTTGCAGCAGTTGTGTTTGGATTCCTTTGTTTGGTGGTCTTCGGAATGTTATTCTGAATGAAGCCCATAAATCCAGATTGTCTGTACATCCTGGAAGTACCAAAATGTATAATGACTTGAAACCTTTGTATTGGTGGCCTACAATGAAAAATGATGTAGCAAGGTTTGTTAGTTCTTGTCATATTTGTTCTCAAGTTAAAGCTGAACACCAGAAGCCGTATGGATCGTTGAAACAGCCTGAGATTCCTGAATGGAAGTGGGAACATTTTGTAACACCCACTTTATGGGTCTAGCTGTATTTAAATATTTTGTGACTTTGAAACATTATTTAATGTGTTACAAAATAAATATGTAGAGTTATTTGAAAATAAATGGGAAAATAGTCAAATAAATTATTGTGACTAATGAAATATTAATTGTTTTAAATTAATATAGATGACGGTAAAATAAAATAGTATTTCCCCGCAATTGGTTTTTAAGTTCCAGACAATGATAAGTACGGGGAATAAAATTTAATACTTATATGATAATTCCATATATTTGAGTTGGTCTTTATTTCTCCTCCTCACATATATACGTACGCATACATACATATGAAACCCTAGCTTAATTCATCTTTTTCATCAAATTGAAGATCTCTAGTTCGAATTCAAGCTTCAAGAGGATAGATTATCATCTCCTAATCTTTCTATTCAACTTGTAAGTCCCTAATTCATGATGTATGAACCCTATAAATTTGGGGGTTTTAGTGTTCTTGGTTATAATCCGAAATTAGGGCTTGAAATGGTTAAATTTATGTTGGTTAAGTTTGTTATTGATGATAACTAACATGATTCAATCTAAAGTTTGTAAACTTAAGGTGATTCTTAGGGTTTATCATAAATTTTGATGGGTTATTGATTATAATCCGAAAATTGAGGTTAATATTCATGAGATTGATGTTGTTATACTTGTTAGTGATGTTAAGTAACATGATTCATGCTTAAAGTTATAGCTTTGATTAGGGTTCTTAACTTCTTGATGATTTGGATGAGTTCATGGTGCTTTTTGAATGGATTGATGGTAATTATCATAAACTAAAGCTTGGTATTAGTTGAATGGCGTTATTAAGTGTTAATAAGAGGGTTAGTAGCTTAATTTAACTTAATAGGGGACTAATTAAGTTATGTGAACTATAATTCAAGTGGATTTTATGAAAGTATGATGATTAAGTACTAATTACCTTGATTGATAATAAAAAGAGTTTGTTATAGTGTTGCTAGTAAAAAGTGAGTTATTATATGAAATTGTTAATCATTGAAATTAAGAGGATCATGTTGGTTAGTGACAACTAGAGGTGGATTAATGTGATAATGTGATTTTATGATCATAATTTGATAGTGATGGTGAACTAATGATACTAAATTTGTTACTTATAGTCTTGGATTGAATTATGTTAAATAACTATAAGTAGGTGATAATTTAAAAGTGAAATATTTGAATACTTGGATTAAGTATAATCAATTTCATGAGAGTGTGGAATTTGTAACTTGGATTAGTTAATTATGGTGTTATAATCACTATATATTGTATTGTGATTTCTTGATTGAGTTGTTTGGATTTTGACAACATTATGTGATATTAGTTCACATTGAAACAAGTGACTAACTTGTGTTATTCTGTTATAATCGCAGATATGGAGAAAGACTCGGTGATATTAGACTACTGAGTGGACGACTGAGGTATTCGGTGAGTGGACTGGGTCTCACAGGATAAATTGGTGATGACATTGTGGTTACACCAATCATTAGTAGTTTTATGTTTATCGATTTATTGATTGATTAATTGCTAGTGTTTTATTTCATGATAGGTTGAAATAATATCGTTAGTTGATTGATTGATTGTTGGTGAATATTCCATGATAGGTTGGAATAATAGAGGTCAGTTGCGATTGGGCTTAGTTGCTATAGGTTAGTCAACATGTGATTGGTGAACATTCGTTGTGAATTAGATTTCATGTTGACTAAAGATAGCAATGGGCTATCGGTAATACCACTGTATTGGCCTGCAGTTGGTTATAAGTGTTCTTGGTGCATCACCCGGGTCTGTGGATGTCACAAGGACCACCGATCCTCTATTTGATTGATTGTGCGTTTATATTTGATTGTTGTAAATCGATTGTTATGCTAAGTTAGACTGTTAGAACTAGTCTATTCACTTAGCTTCGTGCTAATTCCCCACATTACTCTTGCAGGTTTAGTCTTTGATGGTGGGTTTGCAAGAAAACAGGGTTTGATGGAATGTTTGGCGACTAGCACTCTGATTTTATATAATTACGTTATTGGTTTAACATTTTGTTGTAAGTCAATTTGCACCTAATTTAGTGTTGTAATTATTAGGGCCATTTGAATTTAAAGATCATGTAATTTGAATTGCATATTTTAGTTGTTTTATATGCAATCTAAAATGTATGTGTTTAACTAGGCATTTCCGGTTTAAAAAAAAAAAGAAATTTGGTCTTGAAATAGAGGGTGTTATACATTTGACTATGGATTTTGTTACCAAGTTGCCTCGAACTGCCCGAGGAAATGATATGGTTTGGGTTATTGTTGATCGATTGACCAAGAGTGCTCATTTTCTCGCTACTAGTGAAACTGCATCTTTGAGTAAGCTTGCACGGTTATATGTGAATGAGATTGTTTCTCGACATGGTATTCCTTTATCGATTGTATCTGATAGAGATCCGAGGTTTGTATCTCATTTTTGGCAGAGTTTGCAGCATGAATTGGGTACACGTGTGAATCTTAGTACAGCTTATCATCCTCAAACCGATGGTCAGTCAGAACGCACGATTCAGACGCTTGAGGATATGTTAAGAGCTTGTATTCTAGAGTATGGTGGTTCTTGGGATTCTCATTTGCCATTGGTTGAGTTTGCTTATAATAACTCATATCATTCTAGTATTGGCATGCCTCCATATGAAATGCTTTATGGACGCCGTTGTAGAACTCCAACTTGTTGGCTAGAGGCAGGTGAGAAGCAGTTTGCAGGTCCAGACATTGTTCAGATGACAGCTGATAAAGTAGCAGTGGCTCGTGAAAAGTTGAAAGCTGCACGTGATAGACAGAAACAATATGCTGATCCTAAACGTCGACCAGTTACTTTTGTTGAAGGTGAACTTGTTTACTTGAAAGTTTCACCTTGGAAAGGGGTAATACGGTTTGGGAAACGTGGCAAATTGGCTCCTCGATATATTGGACCGTTTAGAATTCGTCAGATTGTTAATGATCAGTCTGTTACATTGGATCTTCCTCCAGAGCTTGCTGGTATTCATGATACGTTTAACATTTGTTATTTGAGGAAATGTAACGTTGAAGACCAGTCTCAGATTCTTCCTTTGAAAGATTTGAAAGTTGATCAGAGTCAGAAGTTAGTAGAAGAACCAGTTGAACTTCTCGACAGAAAAGTTACTAAACTTAGGAAGAAACAGATTCCCATGGTGTTAGTGAAATGGAAACATAGTTTAGGTGCAAACCTAACTTGGGAAACTGAGGATAGTATGAGATCCAGATATCCTGGATTGTTTGATCGTGATGAGATTTCGGGGACGAAATCTTCTTAAGGGGGGGAGAATTGTAACATCCTCTCTTCTGGTCCGGTAATTTCTAATTTTAAATTGATGTATTTAATTGTATTAGAAATTATTTGATAAATATGTTTAAATTGCGAAACTTAGTTAAATAAGCCTCAGGACTTATTGTGCTTAGTAAATTATTGATTGTTTTGATTTACTATAGTTGACAGTGCAATAAAAGAAGTTTCTCGCAAATGGTTTTTAGGTTCCAGGCTATCGATTGAAAGGGGATTAGTTTTAAGTGGATACGGGTCGGTGTTAAAAAGTGACCGACTTATAAACTTTCCCAAATAGGAAAGTTCCTTACTTTCCTTATTTAGAAACAAACACCTAAAACCTCTAAAACCTTAAAACCCTTGCAAATCATAATCGAAAACTTGTGGAATTGGAGCTGTGATCTTGTGTTATCATAATCATCATCATCTCCTAGTTGTAATTCCTTGATTGTAAGTTATTTTGTATGTTCAAATTCATGGTTATGATCATTGGAAGTTTTGGTATGAATTGATTGTGATTTGAAGCTTTAAACATGTTATGGTATGTATATATGATGATTTGTGAGCTGAAAACTGTTGCTGTACTTGAATTATGGCTAGTTTGTATAATTTTCGAAATTGGGTTTGAGCTGTGTGTTTGCAGGTCAGAATAAGAGCTGAAACGCATAGGAACGCGATCCTGAACTCTTGCCCGGATCGCGTTTCCTAATGAAAATTGATTACATAACGTTTTCTTCATTTGAACGCGATCCAGCCCTAGTTCCCGGATCGCGTTGCCAAGTGTAAAACGGTGACAGAACTTTTTCTAAGGGTGAACGCGATCCAGCCATTACTTCCCGGATCGCGTTTGCATGAATAAATTTGATGGGTTTTGCAAAATTTGAAAATGCATAAGTGTTTGGAAGATGGTGTTTTTAGTGGCACTTCTTATGTCATATTCCTTTAGTGGCATTTAGGTGGTACTTTAGTGGCACTTATCCATTGAAAATATATGTTATAATGTGGATAATTCTAATGAGTTATGAGACTTAGTAAAGAAGTTTAACGTCGACTAAGTATTGTATATAATATTCATTTAGTGGCACTTTATTGATGTTTTAGTGGCATTTTTGTAGAAAGATATTATTGTTACTTATGTTTGGAATTGATTAACAATGTGATTACTTATGTAATGTGTTTAATTACATAAGTACCATTAGTTGAAAACAAATTACTAACTTATGATTGATTTTATGTTCTCAGATAATCCAAGGGCTCAGCGAGATAAGACTGCTGAGTAAGTAACTGAGACGAATCAGGTGAGTGGATTTGAAACTCATAGTTTGATTTGGTTGTGTCAGTTTGATTTCAATCAGTAATTATAGGATTACTATTGATAGAATGTTAACTTGGAAATGATATGCCATTTGATTGGTGGTTTGATTAGCCTGTGAGCTTGATTGATGAATACAGAGGTCAACTAGATTGTCGGTTGGACTTGATTGCTAATGTTGGTCAACACAGGGTTGCGTACATGTGTTGATAGAGATTAGCATTTAGTTAGCGGTTAATCACTGTTTTGGCCTACAGTTGATTTAAGTGTTCTGATGGGGCCACCCGGAACAGGGTCCTTAGGAACCACCGTTCCTCTTGACGATATTTGTTGCATTATTGATTGTGAACAGATTGCTAGCTAAATTGAATTGTAGTTGATTATTCATTCACTTAGCTTCGTGCTAATCCCTCAATTTACTTCCTGCAGGTTATGTTTAATTATGTGGGTAGCCAGGAAGGGACGTTTTGATGCTGGGAATGTTTGAAACTTGCAACTCTGATCCAGTTTGTAATAAATAATGTTTTATAGTATATAATGCCCCGGGTTTGTAAACATGTTAACTATGTTTGTTTAGTAGTTAAACATATTGTATAAAGGGTTGCGAAAATTTATAGCAGGTTTTAATAGAATATGTATTTCAAGTAGTCGCTTCCGCCAAACTTAATATTATATTGTTGTATTAAATGAGGGGCGTTATATTAATGATTACCTATTACTCCGTATTTTTGAAAAGATATGTGACCCATTCGACCCGTATGACTCATTTGACCCGGGTACCAACCTATTAACCCGAAAACCTATAGATTTGAATAAAAATTGGGTTACCTGGGTCGAGTCCAGGTTAGTTGGGTTTGGGTTGGCCAATTCTGACCCATCAACCTACCAAGGCGAACCCATAATTGCAGCTACAACCCAAGGAAGATCGGCTTATAAAAAAACATAAGAAATGACAGTTTTTGAATTAGACTCAATCATGAAGTTTTCTCAGCCATATGAGTTAGCTAAATGAGAAGCCCTAGAATCATTTTATAAATTAATGTTTTTTAATAGTTATTTTTTTACAATTGAACATTTTTAAAAAAAATAAAATATTAATAATAGTAAGATGAATATCTAAATTTGGACGGGGAAAGTAATAGGAGATGTCGAGATGAGTTGGTTGGACTAAAAAATACTCCGTAATAGAAGTATAGAAGTATATACTATATAATACATTTAACCCTCTTTCTCCTCAAAAATTTTTAAGTCTAAGTAAAGTGAGTCCCACTTACTACTTATTCTCCACTAACTACACTTTTAATCAATCAAATATTAAATCTATCTACTAAAGTCTTTTTTGATTGATTAAATATCAAAGTAGACACTTATTGTAACAACCGCCAATTTAGGACTAGTATTTAGTGCCTAATTCTATAATTTATACATGTAATTAGTTCTGTGTTAGGCTAATTAATGTATCAAAATATATATTGATGAATATATACGAATACGCGATTGGATTAGATCGTACACAGTTTTCAATCGAATGTAATTCGATTCAGTTAAATACGGACGTTGGTGAAACATTTTGTTCAATAACGCGATCATTTCCCAAGTATTATTATGACAATATCTCAAGTGTGTATTATATCGTACAAATAAACGTCTACACAATTAAAATAGTTAACGCGCAATTTAAAAACAAAAAATCAACAAATTTATTTAAAGATTTGACAAAATAATTCAACTAAATTATTAAACAAAGATTCGTAAATTAATATGAATAATTAACGCGTAAAATAAATATGTAACGCTTAAATGCCGGAGAAAACGAACACCGCACGGAGTACGGAACGGAGACTGAAAATGGGAGGCTTAACCTCCCACTTCCCTCCTTCTTTCCTCATTTCTCCACCTCACACTCTCTCTCTTACTCTCTTTTCTCTCTTTCTTTCTCTCAAAATTTCCACCACCACCATCAACCTAAAACGCCAAAAAGCACCACGAAACGACATCAAATCACCAAGCTCATTTGGGGAAAAAGATTCACCTCGTCACGATCTACATTTCTATCTTTTTGGATTCTCCCGGGGTTAACTTTGTAAGTTCCGACAAATTCTCGAAACCTCTCGGTTTTACTTATTTTCAGCTTATGGCTGTTTATTTACACTTGTAATGTCCATTGGAGGGTTGGGTAAAAGAATCGGACCAAACGGAAACCCAAAAACATGTTTTTGGCTCAAAATCCATCGATCAGACGTAAGTGACGCACTGACGAACCCAGATATGCGTCACTTCGTGCGACACTGACTAAGTGTCGCATAAGCCCCTTTACCGACACTACATGCGCCACTTGCTTAAGTGACGCCTACCATCGTACCGACACTTGCTTAAGTGCCGCGACTACTTTACCCGACACTTCTTAAGTGTCGCATATAATTAATTTCAGATTGCTATACGACACTTGTTAAGTGACGCCTTGATATTTTACCGACACTTCCCTAGTGTCGCACGGCCACGTTACCCGACACTTTACCCGACACTTCTTAAGTGTCGCATGACCACCCTAAGTGACGCCACGAAGTGTCACATAAAACAGAATTCTTAAGAGATTTTCACTAAAAACAAGGTATTAATTATGAATTTTTCCCTCCGAGCTGACTCGGCAGCTCGACCCCGACCAGGGGCTCTGCCCCTTGGACCCCGCCAAGGGGTTGCCACCCCTTGGAGCCCCGCAACCAGGGGCGCTGCCCCCGGACCCCCGTCGTTCCATTACAAAATGTTTCAAACACAATTATCATACTTTGAAATTACAAATATCAACCGTCACCAACGGACCAAACATTTTTTCTAAAAACAAACGATTACGCCCACTTAAACAAACATCGGGCATACTAGTTGTGTACAAAAATTCTAGGTGGTCTTGCGAGACATCTACTTACATGACCTTATGTGTTTAGGCGTTTGAAGGATTTCGGGTTCGGAGAACCTACGGATTGATATTACTTACTCGTTTATTGTATAAACGTAACTTGCAAAGGCTCAGGTGAGTCTTACAGCCCCACTTTTACTGTTTTATATATGGGGTGAGATACACTGCTTACTTTTCTTGAACACAAGTACGAACTAATCAATTTACTATACGGGATTGCATGAGTTACTTACTTTCTACTGAAGTCTCTCCATCATATATCGTTAGTTATGGACTTAAGCGCGAACACTAGTTAATGGATCCATTAGGGAAATGACCCTCCCCGCCCGGGGTAGTAGCGCTACCACGAACCGTTATGTATAAACGGGCGACTATTATTCGTTACTTATGCTTGCTCAGTTACGAGCATGTCACGGGAGCAACTTATTACTAACGGGTTAAGCTTCGATTATGAGTCTCATGGCAACGGTATAACTTATTTACTTTACATTTGCTGGATTTGCAAATATTTGATTTACGCCTGCGGGCACTACTAATGAAATCTTGTGTTCAAAACTGATATTACTTACAAACCTGTGAGATTCACCAACATTCGTGTTGACCCTTTTAGCATGTATTCTCAGGTACACAGACGGAGTAGGATTACTTCAGGACATAGCTGGAGTCGCATGATTTCAACTAAACTGCATTAACGGAGATTCTCAGCATTATCTTTTGTACATGTTGATTATGTAATAGAATCTCCCGACATATGCATGGACTCTAGGAAACTACATTTTGTATACGAAAACATTAAGTTTTCAAACATTTATTTCTATGAAATCGTTTTACAACGTCTCATTTAGAGGTCGTTTACTGTATATCTTGTGCTTTGTATATTGATTAGTAACACCCAAGTATGTTTCCGCAAATCATTAAATTTGGGGGTGTTACACTTATAATGTGACATCCCAATATAGTAATGTGGACATTTTAAATGGGACGGACAGAGTACAATATGTTTTTATTTTAAAACATTTATTCGCACCTCCACCCACCGTCACCACTTTCACCGCTGCATTGCGCGAGTATAATGCTAGTAGAAGTAAAGCGAGTGAGTATTGCTCGGTCTCTTCTTGTGCCACACTATTGATGTCTATTTGAATTTGAATTACAATTAAAATGTTTAGTGTACGAATTCATCTTTTGAATTGTTTAATTGATTTTTTGATTTGATTGCAATAAAAACTCACATCATAGCATGTATAGTCTTAAATTACGGAAAAGTATGCAACTGACCTCACCATCATCAATGCTTTATTGCGACCACGTCACACATTGATTTCACAAACATTTTATAGGTGGTCTATTTTTTTCTTTAAATATCTACCAGACAAGACTAAAAATAATTTGTGGTTCAAAGTTTCATTGAAATTATACGGATAATAAACCTAGAGACTTTTAAGTTAGCATAGTTTTAGGAGTCTTAACAAAGTAGTTATGAGTTCCGAGTCTTAAACCAAAAAAAAAAAAAACCGATCTTCTGGTGGTCTTTTATTGACTGATCTCACAATCAATATGGGAGAGGTAAATTGTGTAACCTATGATTAAAGTAATATATATGGATGAGAATTGAACTCATAACTTCCACATTTATATTGCATACAATCCATCACTAAACTAGTGAACGAGTGCCGAGTTTTGTTGCAAGTAACGTATATAATTACGTCTGATGTTGTAGGTTTATCTTTTTTTTCATTAAAAAAAATGAAATATCATGTAATTGAACTACTTGGTTGTTTGATCATAGTACTTAGTTAATTATCCAAAATTTTAAAACAAATTAAGACACTTTCCTACAAATCTTAAGTTCACAATCTCTAATTAGGTTAAAAATGGTTGGTAAAAGTTTAATATATATGAATTAATGTGTTAACTTGAAGAATTTACTTAATAGGTTGGATCCTTTGTGTAGGTTCGGGTCATAACATCTAAAATACTTTTCTTACTTCATAACGAGTAGCATTGATGTTTAATTAATGATGTAGTAACGGAGTACTTTATTTAAACCATTATTTGAATTATTTGAAGGGATCTAATATATATACCACTTCTTTTTATTTTTTATTTTAAAACATAATCATTACTGTACTTTTAACATTCTGTACCATTCTATACTTTTTCTATTTTTTTAATAATAAAAGTGGTATACTATTGGATTTTGGTGGTATGAAAAAAGAATCCCTTATTTGAAATCACGAATCTTGAATATTGATTGACTTGTATGGAATTGTGATCAGATCTATAGTTCATCATGATGATTTGATCTGCAATACTTTTATTATTTATTTATTTAAACATTTCAGTCTTTTATGCAATTAAAAAGTTTGTTCACTAATTGCCAACTGAATTTAACTTACTATTACAATACAGATACTGTTTGTATACAAAGAACAGCACCTGTGATTAAACATTTCATGTATAACTAGAAATGATGATAGTAATTACATAATGAATCACTGAATAAAGCTTTGTATTCAGGTGTATATATCAATAATATGATATCATTGTGACTTTGTGAGGCTTGAGAACTCGAATTCAGTATGATTATACATACATACAACAAGATCAATGAAGTCGGTCTCAAAAAGGGCCGACTAAACAACTTTGCAGCACCTCCTCTATTTGCCATCAAAACTTCCAGTATCAGTTTATCAGCATACATTAGTAGATTGCATCTGGGAGATAACCAACTTTTGTAATATGGTCACTCAACCCATCAACCATCTGGTAAATCTTATCATTTGCAGGATGCGCAGTGTTTTTTACAGTAAATTCATGAACTCCGTCTTCTAATTCAATCAAACTAGCCCCTGATGGCTTTTCGTTACCAGTGTTCTTCATTTTCAACCTTACATCAGCAACGCTGGCCCAATTTCCAGTTGCAGCATATATATTAGACAACATTGAATAGTTTCCTGCATTTTGAGGTTCTAGTTGTACCAAATGTTCCAACACATCTTGAGCAAGTTCGACGGCATTATAAAGTCTGCAGGCCCCTAAAAGTGCACCCCATATGATAACATTTGGTTCAACAGGCATTGTACGCACTAACTTAAACGCTTCTTGAAGACACCCACCACGGCCTAAAAGATCGATCACGCAGCCATAGTGTTCGATTTCTGGAGGAACACCATAATCTCGTTCCATGGTGTAGAAATACTGAATCCCTTCATCGACGAAACCTCCATGAGTACAAGCACATAAGACACCAACGAAAGTAACTTTATCTGGAGTGAATCCTTCTTGTTTCATTCTGGAGAAAAGCTTAAGCGCTTCGTCTCCATCACCATGCATCGCTAACCCATGAATCATGGCATTCCACGATACTAAATCTTTCTTACTCATCGCATTAAAGATATTTAACGCTTTATTTAAACTACCACACTTAGCATACATATCAACTAAAGCGTTTTCTATAAGCGTACTACATTGATACCTGTTTCTTTTAATAGACTGATGAACACGTCTACCTAACCAAAGCAAACCAGACTCTGCACACGCAGCTAAAATACTAATAATTGCCCCATCATCAGGCCGATACCCTGCTTCCTCCATTCGCTCGTATAAATCAACAGCCTCCTTTGCTAGCCCTTTTCCTGCATACCCAGCTATAATTATCGTCCATGAAACCATATTCTTTATAGGCATTTTATCAAACAGCATTTGTGTCATATCCATATCACCGGCTTTACTATACCCTGTAAGCATCGTAGACCAAGACACAACGTTTCTCTCAGGCATTCTCTCAAACAACTCAAACGCATCATTTAACTCACCCGCCTTCGCATACCCATCCAAAATAGTATTCCAACTCACCATATCTCGTTCAGGCATTTCATCAAACAGTTGGCGAGCATCACTTAATCGATTCGCTTTCAGCAGCCCACCAATCATTGTGTTCCAAGACACAATATCTTTATCCTCCATAACACTAAACACCTTCTTAGCTGCACCAACACCAATTACCCCACACCTCGAATACGAATCAATCAAGGCATTCGGTACGTAAACATCAGAGCTAAACCCAAACTTTTCGATACAACTATGAATCATTTTAACCAGATTATAATCATTTTGACCACCGCAAGCTTTCAACAAAAATGGGTAAGTAAAATTATCGGGAAACACACCACAATTCTGCATCAATAAGAACGTTTCAAAAGCTTGTGCAGGTTGAGAATTATGAACATGAGCTCGAATCATGGTATTGTATAAATGAACATTAGGTTCGTTAACTTGATTAAATGCTTTGACTGCGGATGGTAGTTGACGGCACAGAGAGAATGCAGTGATAAGTTTGGGGATGACGAATGGGTCTTGGTGAAGATTTGATTTGTAAATGAGAGCGTGAATTTGGTTTAATTGCTTAAAGTCTGTACATTTATGGAGGTCCGATAGCTTTTGTTCGAGAAGGCGCCGCGTCGATACCCACGCCGGTGCTCGAACGGGGGCCGGAATTTGCATATTTGGGGGTTATGGGGAAACAGAGGGTGGACGTGTTGTCCATGTAATCTTAACGATTGCGTTATCCGAATTATTGCAAAATAAGTAGAAATGCAAATTGAATTGAATAAAATAAATACAAACTTAGAGAAAATAAATATAAATAATTGGTAGAAAACGATTCAAAAAAAGGTTTGTTAAAGAAAAATAAAAATAGAGTGATAATATCTAGATTAAATTTAAATTTACGTTTAGGGTGTGTTTGAAAGATGATCTTGTATGGGTTTCATCTTCTATTTTTAATAAGTCTCAACCATAAATCTTACTACTTAACAACACAGAAAAAATGGAGCTTCTTGAAATAAGAAGCCCCAGGAGCCCTTAAACAAGGGGTGTGTTTGGCAACAACGGGCAGGAGCTGAAACTAGAGCTCGAGTTTATGGCTGGAGTTGGTGTTTGGGCTTTTATTCAAAAGTCACTTCAATAAGCTTTTTGTTCAGGGGGCTTTTGGAGGATTATTTTTTTCAAGTAGTTCCATTTTTTTTGCGTTGCCAAACAAGGTTTATAGGTTGGGACTTATTAAAAATGGAAGCTTAAACTCCTAAAAACCCATACAAGCCCTCTTCCAAACCCATCCAAGAAGCTTTCAAAGTGACTGTTGAATAGAAGCTCAAACCCCATCTCCGACCACAAACTCCAGCCCCAGCCCCAACTTTAACCCTTTGTTGCCAAACACACCATTAATATAAAATTATGGATACAATAGAATATTAATAATAGTCAATAATTATAACACCCCTTAATTCAGAACCAATTTTTTTTTTATTATTATTATTATTCAACATATCGGAAGCGTTTGGTCAAAACATATATTGATAATTTACATTATCCACAAATGAGGATTATAGGGTTTACAACCAAAGTATCTTAGACCGGATGTTATATAATACAAAACACATAACATTAAGTTAACAAAATAACATCAGAGTATTTGGGTCGTCAAACATTCCCATAACAAAAGCTTATTACCCCCAATATTTATATCAGAACATAACCTGCAAGAATTATTAAACTGGTGGGATTAGCTCAAAGCTAAGTGAGTGAATATACAACTAACAACTCAATTTAGCATAACAAACTTGTTTACATCAAATCATCGTAACAACTAGCATCAAAGAGGATCGATGGTCCTTGGAGAACCCTAATGCCATGGCGGCCCTCAAAGAACGCTTATCAACCATCTGTATTGGCCTACACAGAAGATACCGATAGCTTAATGCTATTCTCACACGACTAGGATTCCTATTAACAATATTGTCGCACCCCCAAAACACGTGGCAGCGGAAGTATGAGGTGTCACGGGGGCGCCGACCAAATCAAATATCACAATACAAAGATTAAAGCAAACGACCTCTATATGAGACGTTTGTAAAACATTACATTTCATAAATCGAATGTTTACAACTGTTATCCCAAAATATTAGAGTTCGCAAAAAACAGTCTAGAGATTTCTAATACATAATCGTTGATACAAAATATCATAATGCAATTAAATCTCTTGTTTGAAAATATGCGACTCAAGCTATGCTTTCCAAAAGCATCCTACTGTCCCGTTTCTTGTGGGTAGTCCTACTGCGTCTGTAAACCTGAGAATACATACTAAAAGGGTCAACATAAAGTTGGTGAGTTCATAGGTTTACGCAGTTAAAATCATAGTATGAACCACAAGATTTTCATAGTTATCAAAGTAGCACGAATGCCAAAGTAAATCGTAGTATACTATTGCCATGAGCTCATAGTCCGAAGCTTAACCGTAGTTGTTTACCCCCAGTGAGTGTGTAACCAGTACACTCGGTTGAACGAAATATTATGCATCCGTATAGTGGTTAGAGCGACTAACCCGGATGGTGGATTGTCAGGTCCCGATAGATCTATCCATAATGTTCGCGCTTAGTATTAACGTACTATGATATTTGTTAGGGGCCATCGTAGTTTGGTTTAGTTACTCATGCAATTAGTATAAGAGTTTTCGTTACTTGCGTTCATATGTAAAACAGTTTATAAAACAGAGCATGTATTCTCACCCCAAAGTAAAAAGCAGTAAAAAGTGGGGCTATGAAACTCACCTTAGATTAGCAAGTAGCAAGCAAATATCAAATAAGCAAGCAAGCCGGTGTGCAACCTTCTAACGTCCTAAAAACGTATAAGGTTGGGTATAAGTAGATGTCTCAAAAGACCATCTATAGCGATTGTATAAGTGGGGGTTAATGTCCACCTAAGCCAATCGTGTAGGTGGAGGGTTAATGTCCACCTAAAGCTAGTTCATCAACTAGTATGTTCAAATAAGTTGTTCAAGTTTATTTGTCAAAAACGCGTACGACCCGTTGGTGAAAGTTTGTAATAATAATTCATTTAGACATTATTATTAAGTTTGTTTTGTTGTATACTATTCATTAGTACATATCATGTGTTGCAAACCGATTATTTTAGTTTGTATAATTCTTAAACCGTAGGTCAAAGTTGGTTAACTCGTTGGTCAAAGCTGGTCAAACATGGTCAAACTGGTCAAACCTGGTCAAACTGGTCAAGGTTGGTCAAACCTGGTCAAGGTTGGTCAAACTTTAACAATACATGTCAACTCATGAGACACTTCATGAGACACTTCATGAGACACTTCCTGAGACACTTCCTGAGACACTTCATGAGACACTTCCTGAGACACTTCCTGAGACACTTCATGAGACACTTCCAATTTATGTGCCGGTTTCTAATTCGGGAAACTTTTCAGGTCTCGTTTTTGGTCAAAGACATTAATTAAGCCACCCAAACACATTTTCGTTGTTACTTTCCAAAAATAGTAAGTTTTGTCATTTTTAGAAACCGAGCCGTTTTTGTTGACTTGGTCAAACCTACTCGGTTTGACCCGAAACTTTTACCCAACCCGTACATCAGTTTTATAGAGCTCACATAATTTATCGGTTCGTGTCGGAGTTCATCCAAAGTGTCTTTTTTTTAATCATGCAACATAAGAGTTCAATATTTCATGTTTTCGACTTTTGTCGGTTTGGTTCGCCATTTAATTTCTACCACTTCTATTCCAAATCAAGTCTCACAAATTTTACCCACTGATTATCAAGGTTTCTGGTCTAACATATAATTTTTACAGAAACTATAGTGTCCATTTACATATTTAAATAAATTCGCGAAGGAACCGAACTCGGTTTTCGAAAACTTCCAGACCAGACTCAAAGATCAGATTATTCATAAAAATACGTACAGATCTGGAAAAAGTGTAAAACACAAAAGTTGTAGAACTTTTCAATACGCAAATTTTAAAAAAAATTCGTTGTCTAAGTCTTTCTAGAACTCCAGATATGCTCGTTTTACTAGACTGTGTTTATGAAGGCAGATTATGTATCTTTTTAGACGTTTCATAAAAACGTATTTTATCAAAGATTTTGGACGTAAAGAAGCTAGATGAGTAACAAAACAAGTAAATGTTCATCATTAAAGTAAATCTAATGAAGAGTTTAGGTGATTTATACCAAGAAAGTAATGGAGAAACAAGGATGATAATGATGGTGCTCTTGAGCTTGGTTCCCTCTTCTTCTTGTTCCTTGATTCCTTGTGAATAATGGTGATTGAATGGTGGTTTGGGAGGTGAATAACAACTGAATTTTCAGTTGTTCTTGGTTGAGAGAAAAGTGTGCTTAGGGAGAAATGAAGGATGGAGTGAAGATGTGAATGTGTAAGAAATGAGTTGATTGCATGTTCTTTGAGTGGTCTTGAGAAACAAAAGAAATCATTGTGTCCACATGGGGAGGGGGAGAGGGGCCGGCCAAGGGAGGGCCCCACAGGGGTATTTTAGTCATTTCTCATTTTCTATTTAATTAGTTACGTTCTCCGCTCGTTTCCTCGATTTTTTAGACGTATATTCGTACGTTAAATATTTTATACGCGTTTTAAAGTGACGACTTTTAATTTAGATATTTTCACTTGAAATATTTTATCTAGATGCTTGAAAACATTTATAAAAATGTTCCGTTAATTTATCGGCCCTGATTTACGTGCACGTTTTACGGAGGTTTAAATCGCGTAGCGTTTTAATTTGACATTTTTCATTATTAACATCAAATGAGATATTTCAAATGAAAGTTTTACTCTAAATGATATATTTTAAATTCTAAAAATATATTTTTGGTTTTAACAAATTGCGTAAGCGTAATTATAACTAATTGCGTAAGCGTAATTATAACTAATTACGTAAGCGTATATTCACAAAATATATAAGTAGTCACAAGTAATTACAAGTATTTAGCCTAATACTAAACTAAACACACGTAATTAGGGTTTCTGTTAAGTTTAAAAGTTAACCTAAATTGCCGGGTGTCACATTCTCCCCCTGTTAGGAGAATTTCGTCCCGAAATTTGCTCGTAGTCATAGTTTGTGTGGTATCTAGCGAAAGTGTGAGTAATTATGACGTTTAACTAAGTCCACTAAAGGAAAGTTCGTTGTTGTGATGCAACGCATCCATTTGTATACGTTTGGAGAATTATCTCCGTGTATTATTAGTAGGACAAATATTCCTAGATAGTCAGTCGTATTAATGTCATTTGCTATAAAGTTCGTAGTAGTAGGAAAACATTTCTATGGGGTTCGTAGTAGGATAACATTCCTATGTGGTTCGTAGTAGGAAAACATTCCTATATGGTTCGTAGTAGTAAACATTCCTATATGGTTCGTAGTAGGAAAACATTCCTATATGGTTCGTAGTAGGAAAATATTCCTATGTGGTTCCTAGTTCGTGTGAGTGTGAACAGTTAGTTGGATTATATCCAATATAAATTGCTGGAAACGCATTTCCAATAGGTAAACTGATAAGAGACCCAAAGATGGTCTAATGTAAAAGTCGTCAGAAAATGTAAGTCGTAATCCCAAGAGGTATATGGAAGAATTTTCTTGCTAAGTTCAAAGTGCAAGTTCTACGATGTGCTTGGCACCTAGATCGGTGGGGTGTGATTGTGCATTGGACTAAACTCGTTCAGTATCGAATAAAACTAAAATAGTTAAGTTATCAAGAAGTATCGTCATCGAAAGTGAGTAGGTATGGGAATGTCGTTGGTTCATCACAAAGTTGGTTGTCGTCAGACATGTGTTAGTCTACAGTGGGACTTGCCATTTCCTATGAGAAAATTGTTTTATTAAAACAGTGAATTTGTAAAAAGAAGGTTTAGCCTCTAAAGTTACATAAATTTCTGGTATATAAAAGGAGTTGTATCTATATCATGTTTTATCACAAAACCGCCGGTATCATTTCCGGTTAAATTAACGTTATCATCTATATTACCTACATTGCGATCTTGTCTTTAGAAAGTCTGAGTGAAAGTCAAGTGTTTGTTTATAGGTACGGTTTTTATTTGTTAAAAATGTCATCATATTATCTATTGAAAACTTAATGTCAATCAAAATACGTTGGAAACTCTTGTCAGCACGTTGAAAGACTCTGTTTAGAAAAAATTCGTTGAAAGCTCTGGTTATTGAAAAGTGTTGAAAATTCTGTTTTGTCAAAAATCGGTTGAAAGTTTACGTCTGTGAAAAATCCATAGCGTCTATTCAATTCTCGTGGCGGCGTAGCCTAGCAGCTAGTAACAGAACGGTATGATGATCGGGTTCCTATGCGTATGGAGGGGTATTCATGTCGGAAGATTCTCCGCTTCTCAAGAGTTGTAAATAGCCAAATCGTAGTTTCAAAAAGTAGTCATGACAATGACCGAGTAGTGTTCTTGAAGTAGTCAATCATGAATATGTTATTGTTTCGAAATGAACGAATGTTTGATAAAGGTGTTCGGAGCAGTCAAAGTCACAAATCAAGTTATGGGTAAATCGTTTGACGAACGTGTCGAAATAGTGACCAAACATGATCAAGTAGAAATAGTATGAATAGGATAAGGTCTAGTCCGAGGAGGTCTATCAATCAGTCCTTCTAGTGGTGTAAAACACACGAGATTCATATGTCTAGGTCGAGAGTGGGTGGAGAAAGTGAAGTGGCGGAAGTAGGTATAATCCGTCTAATTGATGAAGTATCGTACAGTTTAAGTTCTATACGTGTTCCCGAGTGATTTGGTTGCAAGCGGAAAGAAGAGGGTGAAGTAGATGTGACTTGTTTGGTTGGCGAATCCTCAGGTAGATTCTTCTCAAGTGAGTCCTATTCGATTATGTAGTTACCCTATGCGGTTGGGCAAGTGGTACCATGGAAGTCTCCTCAGTGGTAAATAAGGGTTGAGTCTTGTTTTCAGAGTTGGGTGACGTAGCTGTGGGAGTGGTTGCCGTGAAGGTGGCAAATAAGTTTAGTGTACGTAAGGTTATACATATATATACATATAAAAGCCTAGCACATAAGCACTGATGTGACGCAAAAAGTTATGTTTTGAAGTACAATATTCCACACTTTTTGGTCACATCTTTAGTGAAAACATTCCAAAACAATCATTATTTACTAAAATTCACTAAAGTGCACCAAATATAGGCGTTTCTACAAAAATCACTAAAAACGTCCGAATAACGAGCAAAACAGAGCGAATAAACAATGACCAATTCTCACACCCTCATTTACCTTATGATAAGCACATTATAACATTATGGTATGATGTAACATGTAAAAACGAGACGGGAGAATCAAGAATCATGCAAATTGGGTAAAGAACGGAGGAGATACGGCTTCTACAGATCGTTAAAAGTCATTCCGGATATGCCTGAGATATACACATCCTATTTCTGTGAAATTAGCACCATTAGAAGCGTAACGGAATTACGAGATCGTGGGCGAAAGAATCAGGTCAAACGGACGTGTAACGAAGGAGATACGGGCGTTTTAAGCAACGAACGAAATCAAACGGAGACCGTATACGGCCCTACCAAGACCGTATACGGCCCTAGAAACACCATATACGGCCCTATGAAGGCCGTATACGGCCCATCATGCCCCATATGCTGCCCGTTTGTGCTTCGTTTGCTTGTACGTTGGTGCTTCACGACTTGTACGGCTGATTTGGAGCTTTGCCTATAAATAGAGGGTCACCTCTCCACATTTTCACACACCATTCTTCATTCCACTCATTTCCTCATTCTCACTTTCTCTCTCACACACTCTCTCTCTCTACTCTCTCTCTCTCTTCATTTTCTCTCTCTAGAATTAGGGTTAGCATCAGTTAGTTCTCAGTTAATATTTAACTGGGACTAACGGAGGGACTACTTTTGTAATAGCGTAGGGAATAGTTCAGGGGCTTATTTGTAATATTGTCGAAGATATTGCGGAGGTTCTGCTTGTACTCTCTCTCTAACGTTTATTCAATCTACGCTTTATTAACGGTTATCTCTTTCCTTATCTGTTATAATGATGATTGCTATTGTTATTATGCTAGATTTAGGACCTGTTATTATGCATAGTGAGTAGTTATATTGTGTGTTTGTTGTGATGTAGTTAGTCGTTAATTGGGATGATGTCACTATGAAACAACGGAAGTAACGTTATACGGCTTTCATTTGTATAGCGCCGGAAACATCACTAATGTGTGGAGTACGGAACGTGGAAGCTATGAAAGTCGTGGGCACAATCTGTTGTAGATCAATGTTCCCAACTATTATATTATAAATGAAAACTTGGTGCTTTGATTATGCGTTCCATCTCTGATTTTAAACCGCATATTCAACTAACGCCTTTCCACCAATAAACGTGGTTTAAACCTTTTGATAAGACGTCATATCGGGGGTAATTAATTATCTGTGTTTTGGTTTTGGATCTGTGGAAATACTTTATACGTATTGTACACCGTGAATAAACTTCTGATTAAATATCTGTGTTCAAATAACATGGTCTGGTTTTGAAGCTGTGGAAATGCTGTTTTAAATAAGTATTGTACACTGTGAATAAACTAGGGATTTATTGGTTAAATACAAGTGAGGGATGGTTTAAATCATAAATGGGGAATCTCTAATCTAAAATATAAACTCAGTTTATGAATTCAGAAAGGAAGACGAGGAATCATCTGGTATTCCAAATTTGTCTATCACCCCTGGATTCTACAAAACCATTGATGGAAAGTAATCAAACACCAACCAAGTCTTAAACCTAAATGTTTTATTCAATTGAGTATCACTGTGGTGTTAAGAACGGTCGGACCGTTAGTGGGTCTGTTACTCTATGGATGCGCCCAGGAATCTTCGTATTCCAGAAAAGGGTCACTGTTCCGTAACAGGGCAGTGTTGAGAGTTGAGCAGCCTCCTCCGATCAGAATCACGATAGCCTAGTTACTCAGTGACATACTGATTGAGCAATCAATCAGTAGGGTGCTAGTGCTTACACCACAAATACTTAAGACAAATAAAATACAAATCTTTCGAAAGACGTTTTCATAACTTAAACTAAAACATCATCCCAATGCAAGGCTAAGGAAGTCACAACAAACACCCCCTCTATCCTGACTGCTATCCCTTTATTTTATTTTATTGCTTAGTTTAATTAGTAGTATAATTTAGAAAACAAACAAAAACAAACCTCCAACTTCTTTCAAAACAACTTTCACTAGCTAGATTCGGACATCTTGATTTCTCTATTTCACAATACCGTTGGTTTTAAAGAACGACCCTAGGTCATACTTGCTGCTATACACCTTTAGCACTAGTAAACTTAGGCCCCAGCATTTTACAAATTTAAAACTCCACTGACACGTCGCCAGTAGTCGGTGCAACGACAGGTTAATTCCTAACCGACCGCTGATGGCGCGTCAAGTTTTTGGCGCCGCTGCCGGGGAATCAACTGTAAGACTCAGAGACGTCATGATGAACTTTCTTTCTAGTGAACCTTTAGGATGGTTCTCTCTTCTTAAACCACTAAAAATTCTTTCAACCCTTCCTTTCCCCTATCCTGAAGACGACATCTTACCCATCCGACGAGAGAAGCGATCATCTTCCCACAATCCTACAACCACCGCACGTATAACTCTCGCTGATAGCAACAAATCCTCGATAGAAGTTCGAGGTGGACCCATACGCTACCCAGAGACTGAAGGAGCATCATTCGAACTCAAGCACGACGTAGTGCAGCTGATCCTGAATCGCTGCCAATTCAATGGACAACCAAACGATGACCCCTACTCCCACCTCAACAAATTTTTCACCCTATCCGACTCTTTCAAGCAAAATAGGGTTGAGCAAGATACAATCCGCTTATATCTGTTCCCCTACTCTCTTTCTCATCATGCACAGACTTGGTTCGAGGAATTAGAGACCAACTCTATCTCCTCATGGGCGGAAATGGAAGATAAGTTCTTAACAAAGTACTTTCCCCCATCCAAACGAATCAAGTTAAAGAAAGATATCTTGAACTTCCAACAGTTTCATGATGAATCAATCTATAGTGCGTGGGAAAGATTTAAGAGGTTGCTTAGAAGATGTCCTAATCACCAAATCGAATGATCAACTCAGTTGTGCACATTTTACAATGGTCTCGCACCGCACCACAAGCCAATGCTTGATGCCGCTGCTCGAGGAAACTTCACGCGTTGCACGGATGACGAAGCCTGGAATCTGCTTGAGAGCATGACCATGAATCACAACGATTGGAACACTGATGAGCATTCCTAATCATCGGCACCGCTTACCCTTCCCAATCCCGTGCAAACTGAGGCGATCAAATCTCTGACGGAACACATCGGAACGCTAACTGAGGAAATAAGAAAGCTGAAGAAACCTCCTCAACAGGTCTACCATATTCAGTCCTGTCGGAGCTGTAACAATCCACAAGCTACGAACCCTGTTGATGACATAACCTACTATGACCAGTTCCAAACTCACCCACGTCCACCTGATTATACTCAAACCTCTCCTCTTCGAGCCAACCAATACCTACCAATTCCACCTCCCAACCAATTCCAATACCTAGCCTACCACCAACCACCTTTACTTCCCGGAACCACACCAGAGATGGCCCAACCTTATGAACCTACCACGCCAATTACTAGTCCAGACGACACCCTCACACAGATCATTCAAACGATTACGGCTAGACAAGACCAGGTTGATCTCTTCTTAAGAGACCAACTAACTTTATTAAACACTCTTGTAACCCAAGTAAGTCTACTAGCAGAACGTATCGACACTAGACCACAGGGTAGTCTGCCTAGTAATACCTTTCATAACCCACATACTGAGGAAGCCAACCAAGTAACCAACCAAGACTCCAAGGTGGCACCGAGCCAACCTTCAGTTCTTTCTCCGGTGAAAGGACAATCTCCCGTCACACAGACAGTTGAGAATAAGTCTTCTCCAAACCCTAAAAAGGAAAGCTTACCATTTCCAGGACGTCTCAAGCAACAACCTAATGAAGTCAAAGCTTTCAAGTATGCTAAATACGTTAGGAGACTTATCTCAAACAAAGACAAGGTACCCGAAGTACCTAATGTCCCGCTAACTGCTGAATGTTCAGCTATCCTTCAAAATCGTCTACCGGAAAAACTAGGAGATACCGGACGTTTTACCCTTCCCTGCGCTATCAACCAATCTGGTGATATTCGCTCTTTGGCCGATCTAGGAGCAAGTATTAACCTAATGCCACATTCATTATTCAAAAGATTAGAATTAGGAGACCTTAAACCCACTAAAATGAGTGTCCAGCTTGCTGACCAATCCATTAGATACCCTAAGGGAATAGCTGCGAACATCATGGTTAAAGTTGACAAGTTCTTTTTCCCAACTGACTTTGTGGTAATGGATATTCAAGAAGATATAAACATCCCAATAATCCTAGGTAGACCTTTTATGAACACCGCCAGAGCAGTCATCGATGTGCACTCTCAGACGATCAGCTTACGCGCTCACGGAGAAAGCATCACATTCAAGATCGATAAGAATGACTGTGTTCCGATGGAGAATGCTGAGCTATATACGGTCTCTATTTGCCAAGACACATCAGATGACGAGGTCTCTGAACCAGGAGCTAAGCAGGAACAAGAGATGAAAGAAGAAAATGAGCCTCTTGCTAATGAAGATATTTATCCTCTTGATTCTCCAGAATTGCCTGATCCACAAACCTTATCTCAAGAAATCATCTGCATCCCAATCGTCTCTACTCATGAGCAAATGATTTCTGTGATTGACAAGTATGATGGTGATCCTCACATCATAATAGCAGCTATTAGAAATTCTACCAATGATTACACTATGCATGAAAGATGGCTAATAGTGGTTATTGAGGCAGCATCCACTATCTGTCTCACTAGTAAAGGAACCGAAGATCCACTAAACCTTAGACATTGCATCAGAACATTCACCGATGCACTCAAATCTCAGCTCAAGAAAGAAAGGAATAAAGCAAATGAACTACTCTTCTACATTGAACGGAGACAAATATACCGTAAGGTGTATGATGTTCTCATGGGCTCTGCGTTTCCTTATTCATCAAAACAGAGGGAGAAGTTGGGTGCTATCAGAAGAAATATTGAAGATGCTACTGACTTCATGGTGATGAGAAATCTACAGGGATTCCTTGACTTATTAGCTGAGAAAGATCACCTGAGTACCAAAGAAAGCAATCGATTTATCATCACGTCTACTTTAGAACATCATATTAAAATGATAATCGAAGAACTTAGGTACATCATAAGGGACGAAAGCAGGCGTAATCACCCTCTCATTGTTAAAAATATGTCTCTACTCGATGTTGTCACTTTTGTGATAACTCGATTCCACGAGATATTGAATGCAGAAGATGCCGAGAAAGCAGAGTATATCCTCCAGGCTGGATATCGCGAGATATTCAACAAAATGATTCATATTTTCAAAAACTCTGGCTTTCCTTTCACCCTGCATCAGCACCAGCTAATCAAAGGCTTGTGCAAAGCTACAACTATATTCGAAGGAGATCCTCATAGTGAAGAATTCGAAGATCTGAAGTTGAAGTTAATAAAATTTATGGACTCCTTCAGACTTAGGTATCCGAGTAGGGAAGTGATCAAGACAAGAAAAACAACGCAGATTGATTCCAATGGGCCAATCACTAAGGCAGTTGATTACATCACGCAAGGATTACTAGGTCTTTCTAGAGCAACCTCAGAACAACTTCGAAACTTCAAAGTGGATACCATGGAACCGCTAGATCTAATCTCAACCATGGCCTGCCACTTCCAAAGGATCTATCCTCCGCGATACTCTTTCCCACAACCCAGGGCACATAATGTCACCATCACTCGCCCTAGGAGCTCCTTCCCGTACACCTAATCTCGGAGGTGTAAAGTCGAGCTCTCGACTCTAACAGTAGCGCTTCTCGGGAGGCAACCCGTGGAATAAGACGTGTAGAGAGAAACGTGTCAATAAGTGAAGAAAATCTCTAACTATCATTCACACTTGGTCATTACCAAAATACTTTATGAAAAACCTTCTGATTTTACAACTCATTTGCATAATAAAACCACTCGTCTCAGAACATAGGAAATCAATTTGATAAATTGGTAATTCATGCGTTTCGAGCATTTGAGGTACTTGCATACTACTTTTATGCATTATGCTCGATCTCGTTTAAAAACACATGTTTTATAAAACTGATATATAGTAGAAAATATCTTTTCAAACTCTGAGACAGTGATTTATCTCTTCATTTGCAAATACTTTGAGTTTATAAAAAGGGTACGACCAACGTGTTCACACTTACGAGATTGATTCACAAGAAGAATGATGGTTGAAGAAAACCAATAGCAAGACGCTTGAAGCCGAGACGCTCTTCATGGATGCAGAAAAGGATCCTGGCAACATCTCTTTTCAACAAATTCAGACTCTCAGCTTCATTGCAGCTCGCTATCTGGGGAGTGTCTTAACCCTTTACCCTCTTTTGTTTATGATTCTGTATATTATATGCTTTGTTAAGTTTTTTATGTAATCTATACTCTATCCTAAGCTTATCACTAAGTGTGGGATTCCAGCCCAAAACAAACACTTGAGAAACATTTTCTTACATGTTCAAACTCTAAGTGTGGGATTTTACTTTCAGTAAATCTCAACTCAAGAGAACATTAGGGACAATGTTCCTCTAAGTGTGGGATAGCAGGTATAGAATACCTTGGTTAGTTTTTAATGATCTTTAATGTCCGAAATAGCAAACTCAGAAAATGTTCCTCAAATTTTTTAAAATTTTTCAAGAAAATTAAAAAGTATGAGCCTAATCACCTGATTAACTCTGCTAATTTTGAGTCATAATATCTTTTGTGAGGAGATATTTTCAAATATGAGTATTATATTTAGGAATCTAAGGAAAATAAGGTAAAATTTTCTTAAGCAAGAAATGATAATCTGATGGGAGCATGACGAAGCACATACAACCCTACTTGCAGTGAGGTATCTTGAGCCTAATAGCATTCATCTTTAATGCTTCACTATTCATTTCTTGTGTGTGCCGATGCATGTATCTCTGAATTAGAACTTGCTCTTGACATACGCTTCAAGACCACATTGGTGTGTACCGTATGCGGTATAGGTGCAATTAGATGACCTTGACATTCTCTAGGATTTAACTCATTTTTTTACATATCTCTTCAAGTCCAAAACCCTTCCGATACTCATTTTTAGTACCGATGATCCGCCTAGTAAACCCTGTTGAGCCTAAACCTTTCGTTTCATACAAACCTTACAATATAAACCCTACCTCCCAAAATATCCCCAAAACTTTTCTTAGAATTTCTGAGGTTATGAAGAACACTTTTATAATATCCATCTCACTTATCCTACCCCTTTGTGTTCTCCAAAAGTCATCTCTCCTGAGAATCCTTGGTGTGTAAAATTGACACCGCAAAAAGACTCGAAATGTTCAAGGTAAGGGATTTCTGAAAGAATCAAAAGAAAATATCCTTGAAAATTCTCTGGCAAAGAAGTTCTGAAGAAGAAAAGAAAGTAGAAAAGTATAAAAGCAGAAAAAGAAAATAAAAAGAAGAAAAAGAAAGAAAAAATAGTTTCGCAAGAATAAAGCTTAAAAGTCCTTCGAAGTATCATCCTCACAAGAAAAAAATCTGATAGAAGACGAATAGCTATCTCTTTTTGGTTCTAAAATAAAGTTGTTCATGATCTCGGTAGTTTTTAAGATAAGCAACCCTTACAACCCAAATATACCACTTTCCATACCCTTCAACCCTCACCAAACACTACAACCCTCATGAATGTCTTGGGATAATTAGCACCGTCCTCACCTAAGTGGTGGAGATCCGATTCTAGATCAAGCCTATGACGATGAGTGCTGCATGACTGGCTATTTGAGCAATTTCGTTTGTCATAGGAAACCCGATACACTCTGAGTGAATTGAGTGACCACCTTTTATGAGATCGCCTAGTCATGTGTACTCCAAGATCATGAGATTTGGAAGTATGCCCAAGAGAATCTTGTCTTGTTTATGAAAGGATCATCTTATCTCTCCCTATATTCTTGAGATTATCTTACTTATATCTCGAAGTGGTAACTCTAAAAAATGTTTTGACTCGCTCTAAAATGTTTTAAAATGTTTCCAAAAACTGAGTGTTGCTTGAGGACAAGCAACGTCTAAGTGTGGGATAACTTGATGTGACGCAAAAAGTCATGTTTTTAAGTACGATATTCCACACTTTTTGGGCACATCTTTAGTGAAAACATTCCAAAACAATCATTATTTACTAAAATTCACTAAAGTGCACCAAATATAGGCGTTTCTACAAAAATCACTAAAAACGTCCGAATAACGAGCAAAACAGAGCGAATAAACAATGACCAATTCTCACACCCTCATTTACCTTATGATAAGCACATTCTAACATTATGGTATGATGTAACATGTAAAAACGAGACGGGAGAATCAAGAATCATGCAAATTGGGTAAAGAACAGAGGAGATACGGCTTCTACAGATCGTTAAAAGTCATTCCGGATATGCCTGAGATATACACATCCTATTTCTGTGAAATTAGCACCATTAGAAGCGTAACGGAATTACGAGATCGTGGGCGAAAGAATCAGGTCAAACGGACGTGTAACGAAGGAGATACGGGCGTTTTAAGCAACAAACGAAATCAGACGGAGACGGTATACGGCCCTGGACACCGTATACGGCCCTACCAAGACCGTATACGGCCCTAGAAACACCGTATACGGCCCTATGAAGGCCGTATATGGCCCATCATGCCCCATATGCTGCCCGTTTGTGCTTCGTTTGCTTGTACGTTGGTGTTTCGCGACTTGTACGGCTGATTTGGAGCTTTGCCTATAAATAGAGGGTCACCTCTCCACATTTTCACACACCATTCTTCATTCCACTCATTTCCTCATTCTCACTTTCTCTCTCACACACTCTCTCTCTACTCTCTCTCTCTTCATTTTCTCTCTCTAGAATTAGGGTTAGCATCAGTTAGTTCTCAGTTAATATTTAACTGGGACTAACGGAGGGACTACTTTTGTAATAGCGTAGGGAATAGTTCAGGGGCTTATTTGTAATATTGTCGAAGATATTGCGGAGGTTCTGCTTGTACTCTCTCTCTAACGTTTATTCAATCTACGCTTTATTAACGGTTATCTCTTTCCTTATCTGTTATAATGATGATTGCTATTGTTATTATGCTAGATTTAGGACATGTTATTATGCGTAGTGAGTAGTTATATTGTGTGTTTGTTGTGATGTAGTTAGTCGTTAATTGGGATGATGTCATTATGAAACAACGGAAGTAACGTTATACGGCTTTCATTTGTATAGCGCCGGAAACATCACTAATGTGTGGAGTACGGAACGTGGAAGCTATGAAAGTCGTGGCCACAATCTGTTGTGGATTAATGTTCCCAACTATTATATTATAAATGAAAACTCGGTGCTTTGATTACGTGTTCCATCTATGATTTTAAACCACATATTCAACTGTGACACCCCCAAATTTGATGTTTTGCGGAAGCTCGTTTTGGGTGTCACTAATCAATATACAAAGCACATAAGATTTAATGAATGACCACTATATGCGTCGTTTTAAACTTGCATTAATATAGTAAATGTTCACAAAATATAATGTTACATTAGCTCAGTTCCTGAAATTTAGATATTACATAGCATAATTACTTTTACAAAATATAATAATGCAATCAAATCTCTAGTTGTATGCATGCTGACTCGAGCTAATAATCCCTGAACTGGTGCAGCCAACCTACTGCTGGGTACCTGTGATACATACTAAAATGGGTCAGCGAAAACGCTGGTGAGCTCACAGGTTTGTATGTCAATGTATAGTTGTAAGAACCGCAAGATTTATATTGAAGTTAAGTTGCAATTAAGCAAAATAAAAGTTATACAATCCATGAGCACATAGTCTGAGCTTAACTTGAGCGCTAGGTCCAATTAAGGAAACCTAACTTGAAATGCCTCCTACGAGTGTCTAATCCACACTCGTCTTCCCAAATGCTAATACATCCGTTTGACCGGTTAGTGCGTGCTAACCCGGATGAGGATTGTCAATCCCATATGATATCATATACTAACATTCACGCTAAAATATTAGAGACTATGCTTATAGAGGACTTTAAATGATTAGCTTAAAACTCATGTAGTGTTTGAAGTTTGGCACTTGCGTTCTACTTGTAAAACAAAACAGAGCAGTATTATCACACCCCTAGTTGAAAAGCAGTGAAAATGGGGCCATGAAACTCACCTGAGTCTTGAAGTGTTTAATTTAATAACTTGAAGTAATTAGCTGTAATTTGGTGTCCAAAGTCTTGAAACCTGAATGTGTCCACGACACTTGAATTGTTATTAATTGTACCGGTATCTCGAAAGACTACCATTGAAATTGTTTGTTTAACTTGATGTCCAAATTACCCCGATTTGGTTGATTGTATTGTTACAAGTTACTAAGACTTGTTTGATTGAATTGATACAAGTTACAACGACTTGTTTGATTGAGTTGAAACAAGTTACAACGACTTGTTTGATTGAATTGAAGTATGTTTTGAAAACGCGTACGGTCCGTTGGTGATTGTTGGAATTTAAATATTTCAATGTTCTCATTATGACTCGAAGTGTTATCCTTGAAAAGTAAATTCCATTATGATTGAAAAGGTGTATCGTGTAAGCGTTTTGAAGTTGTACAAGTTTGACACTTGGTGTAAAAATGTGCTTACGGAATCTAAGTACGGGGGTCCGGGGGCAGCGGCCCTGGTTAGCGGGGTCCAAGGGGCGGCAGCCCCTGGCGGGGTCCAAGGGGCAAAGCCCCTGGCTGGGGTCGAGCTGCCAGGTCAGCTTGGAAAATTTTTATTTCTACTATATTGCTTTGGTGAAAAACGCATCTGGACTTGAAATTGGGTGAAATCAAGTGATAAAATTTAGGGTCTCGACACTTAGTGAAAATCTGTGTTTTCTGGTTTGTGCGACGTTGGATGCGACGTTGGGTGCGACGTCGCAGATCCTGACTGCGACGTTGGGCACGGCGTCGCTATGTGCGACTTTCGCAATTTAATGCGACGTTGTACGTGGCGTCGCTATAGGCGACGTTGTTGATTTCAGCGACGTAAGGGTTTGCGTCGCTAAGTGCGACGTTCGCAAGTCAATGCGACGTAATAGGCTGCGTCGCTATATGCGACGTTGAGGATTTGTGCGACGTAAGTCGCTGCGTCGCATTTGCTCCAGGCCAAATGCGACGTACGGGATCTGATCGGAGTTTCAACCTCAAAAATGCATTTTCCGGCCATCGATCGGCATAATATTTTTACCCAACCCATTTTAGGACATAACAAGGTTATACAAACAAATAGCAAGTGATAATACTTAAAAACGAGAGTTTTCGGAGTTGTGTCGGAAACTTACAAATCGCCGAAATGAAATTCCGGAAAGATAGAAATGTAGATCTTGATGCGGTGAATCTTTTGTTCCAAAGAAGCTTGAGAATCCAAGGTCGTTTAGTGTGTTTATTTTGTGATTTTGATAGAGATGGTAATGGTGGTGGTGATTGGTAATTAGAGAGAAAAGAAGAAAGAAGAAAGAGAAAAGAAAAAGATAAATGAAAGAAGAAAAATGGTGGGGAGGTGGTTAAGGGATCACCTCCCATTTTCAGTCTACGCGTAGCACTCCGTGCGGTGTTCGTTTTTCCCCCGATTGCTTAAACGTTAAATTTTTATTTTATATGTTTTAATATACGTTTTAAAATACGAATAATTATTCAGTATTTTTGTTGAAGTATTTTGCTAAATATTTAATAATTACATTATAAAAGGTGATTTGTCTCGTTTTGTTTGCGAAGTTACATTTTGATTCGCGTTTATATTAATTGTGTGATAAAACTTGGATACGAAATATTGCTGACATAATATTTTTAAGTACGATAACTTAAAAATCCTTGTATTACTTAATTGTTCACCAACGTCCGTACTTATTGTATCGATATTCATTCGATTTGAAACTCGTACGATTTAAACAAACCATATAATTGTGTAGATATATATATTCAACAATATATATAATAATTGATACATTAATTAGCCTAGCACAGAACTAATTACATGTATTAAAACTTGATTAGGCACTAAATTCTAGTCCTAAATTGACAGTTGTCACATCAACTAACGCCTTTCCACCAATAAACGTGGTTAAAACCTTTTGATAAGACGTCATATCGGGGGTAATTAATTATCTGTGTTTTGGTTTTGGATCTGTGGAAATACTTTATACGTATTGTACACCGTGAATAAACTTCTGATTAAATATCCGTGTTCAAATAACATGGTCTGGTTTTGAAGCCGTGGAAATGCTGTTTTAAACAAGTATTGTACACTGTGAATAAACTAGGAATTTATTGGTTAAATACAAGTGAGGGCTGGTTTAAATCATAAATGGGGAATCTCTAATCTAAAATACAAACTCAGTTTATGAATTCAGAAAGGAAGACGAGGAATCATCTGGTATTCCAAATTTGTCTATCACCCCTGGATTCTACAAAACCATTGATGGAAAGTAATCAAACACCAACCAAGTCTTAAACCTAAATGTTTTATTCAATTGAGTATCACTGTGGTGTTAAGAACGGTCGGACCGTTAGTGGGTCTGTTACTCTATGCATGCGCCCAGGAATCTTCGTATTCCAGAAAAGGGTCATTGTTCCGTAACAGGGCAGTGTTGAGAGTTGAGCAGCCTCCTCCGATCAGAATCACGATAGCCTAGTTACTCAGTGACATACTGATTGAGCAATCAATCAGTAGGGTGCTAGTGCTTACACCACAAATACTTAAGACAAATAAAATACAAATCTTTCGAAAGACGTTTTCATAACTTAAACTAAAACATCATCCCAATGTAAGGCTAACGAAGTCACAACAAACACCCCCTCTATCCTGACTGCTATCCCTTTATTTTATTTTATTGCTTAGTTTAATTAGTAGTATAATTTAGAAAACAAACAAAAACAAACCTCCAACTTCTTTCAAAACAACCTTCACTAGCTAGATTCGGACATCTTGATTTCTCTATTTCACAATACCGTTGGTTTTAAAGAACGACCCTAGGTCATACTTGCTGCTATACACCTTTAGCACTGGTAAACTTAGGCCCCAGCATTTTACAAATTTAAAACTCCACTGACACGTCGCCAGTAGTCGGTGCAACGACAGGTTAATTCCTAACCGACCGCTGATGGCGCGTCAAGCACGTATAAAGGTTGGTCCCGTTCTATCCTCGGTCTATGTCTGCTATTGTATTCTGGTTCACTACAACTATTTCAGGTCTTGCATCGAATCTCCTTTAATTGTACATAGTTGATCAGGCTATGTTAAATTAAATTCAATTGATGCAATCGCTGAACCAGTCATACCAAACAAGGAATACTAACCTAACGGTTATAGTCTAGGTCACTAATGCAATCCTAGTTCGCTATAACCTTAGGCTCTGATACCAATCTGTCGCACCCCCAAAACACGTGGCAGCGGAAGTATTAGGTGTCACGGGGGCGCCGATCAAATCAAATATCACAACACAAAGATTAAAGCAAACGACCTTTATATGAGACGTTTGTAAAACATTACATTTCATAAATCGAATGTTTACAACTGTTATCCCAAAATATTAGAGTTCGCAAAAAATAGTCTAGAGATTTCTAATACATAATCGTTGATACAAAATATCATAATGCAATTAAATCTCTTGTTTGAAAATATGTGACTCGAGCTATGCTTTCCAAAAGCATCCTACTGTCCCGTTTCCTGTGGGTAGTTCTACTGCGTCTGTAAACCTGATAATACATACTAAAAGGGTCAACATAAAGTTGGTGAGTTCATAGGTTTACGCAGTTAAAATCATAGTATGTGATGAACGCCAAAATGTGCTATTTTATAGTGCTATTTACCCCATTGTTTGATTAATTTCTTATGCATTTTATTTGAATTCGATACTCATTTCGTTCATATTTGCATTTAGGAATTATCTGGAGCTTGAATCGGAAAAGAAGCAGAAAGCGAGTTATTTTTGAAGAAAAGTTTAAAAGGTGAAGAATGGAGGTCGATGGTGAAAAAGTTGGAAAAATTAATCCATACGGCGTATGGATGGTGTGAGCCGGGCCGCCAGTTGACGCGGGTTAAGACCCATGGGCTTTTCAATCCATACAGCGTATGGATGTCCATACGGCGTATGGATTGCGTCGACAGAAACCCTAAATATTCATTTTTTACTTTCATTTTAGTTATCACCTACCACTTTTCTTTCAGTCGATTCTCTCAACCAAAAACCTTCATTCCAGAGAATTTTGAAGGCAAAAGATCAAGGATAATCGAAGGCTTTCATTCGTTCAATCGTTATTTTGATATTTCGGTTCGAATACGTTTCTTTCTTTCATTTGATTATGAATATTGAGATGTTTATGAATCTGATTTTCTGTAGTAATATGATTGGCTAAGTTTTTATTACAATTGTTTAGATGATAATACTCAGATGATGATTTGATTATTGAATTGCGGATTTATATCGGTTTTTATGAATGTTTATATGTTTACTTGATGATCCATGTTTAACTATTGATTGTTGGTGATAACCTAGCGTGATGATCCATTGATTCATGATTGAGTTCTTTATTGATTGATCATTATTTATGATTGTTGATTTTAATTGATAATTATCACTAAATAGATTGAGTTTGATAGGTTAGGGTTACTTATGATTAATGATTGGTAGTGAACATGATAACTATTGATTAGTTATAAACTTTGTTGATTCAAGTTGCAAAAGTAAATCATATAAACGGTGTAGTTTTAATCTATAACACAATTCGGTGGATAACGTTAAATTGAACCGTTAGCGGGTTGAAAACAACTTTATATCTTTCTTGATTGTGTTTAATCAGTTAATCTTGTAAGGATAATTGGTATATTTGTCATGTCACAATAAGATCCATATATATGCAATTCAATAAAGTGATAATCAGAATCTGAGGAAAATAGTCTAAACAATTGTATCTCTTTTATCATTTGAATTAAATCTTTTAATTAATTAAGTCATTTTATCATTTCTTTATTTTATAATTAAGTTTTATTTAATAAATCATTTCTTCATAATTGTTAGCCAATTGTTCGATCGGAACTAAAACGCCACCATCATTTACTGCTTTTATCACTTGTAACAATTTCCTATTTAATTTAATTTGACAACCGTTCCCTGTGTTCGACTCGGACTTATCAAGCTATACTATTATATGACCAGGTATTCTTGCCTGAGTTGTGTATAGTTAGTAAGGTAATTTCCATTTTAAAATAAAGCTCTGTTTACACAGCATCAAGTTTTTGGCGCCGCTGCCGGGGAGCGGTTTGATTCAATTAAATAAGCTGGAAGTTGTCTTTTGTTTATTTATGTGATTTTTAGTTAGGTCATCGTTTATTTGGTATTTTGATTAGCTATTTTTCCTTTTAAGGTTAGTTTATAAGTTAGGATATTTTAGTAGCCTGTTGTACTGAGTTGAAAAGTTCATTGCAGGAGTTTATGACCTGAACAACAGTTCCAGACCCAACCGACCCTTTTGAAGAACCCGAACGTATATTTCATCAAAGAAGACGCGCTGCTTCCGCACTACCAAACTCGCCGTTAATCAACACCTTTCTTAGCGACGATTTCGAGGTTTTTACCAATAAGCTTTTCATCCCGCGAACCAGAAACTACCATTCGTATCTAGAAAGCGATTTCAGAGAATACCTAAAATTCCTTTTTAGAGATCAAGCAGAACCGGACAGCGAAATGGCAGATGATATCGCCAACATAACTCTCGAGGAGTATTCGAGTCGAATGCGTAATGACCGAGGCACTGGAGTAGTAAGGCCGGCAATCGCACAAGATGTGGAGTTTGAAATCAAAGGACAGTTCCTCAAGGAGCTTAGGGAGAATCCTTTTCGTGGAGAAGAAAGGGACGACGCTAACGATCATGTGGAGAAGATCGTGGAGATAGCCGATATGTTCAACGTTCCCAACATTACAAGAGATCAAGTCATGCTCCGAGTATTCCCTATCACACTCAAGGGAGCTGCTAAAAGATGGATTCAAAACGAGCCAGCTGGATCCATCACCACATGGGAAGACCTTCGCACGAAGTTTCTTAAGATGTACTGCCCTCCTTCCAAAACTTCGAAGATGATCTATGAGATTAGAAATTTCAAGCAAGAAATTGACGAGTCGTTACACCAAGCTTGGGAAAGATACAAGGACCTGATGCATAAGTGCCCGCTGCACGACCTTAACGATCAGCAAATCGTGAGTATTTTCTACAAGGGGGTGGATCGTGCAATGAGACAGCAACTGGATGCACAAGGGCCTATTCCTAAAAAGGTTCCTAGGGATGCTTTAGCTGCCATTCGTGATCAAGCAAAGCACTCTCAACTATGAGATGATGGTACCTCTAGAAGGAAGAGGACTGTGGAAAATGAAGATGGGCTTGCAGCCATCACAGCTAAGCTAGACAGCATGGGTAGAGATATAAAGAAGGTCACGGAGACTGTTTATGCTATCCAGGTAGGATGTGACAACTGTGGAGGAACCCATTTAGTGAAGGATTGTCCTGAGATGGGAACTGGAGAAGTGACCGAGGAAGTTAAGTTTGGGGAAGCTCAAGCACCATATCGTCAAGGCGGTGGAACATTCTTCAGAAGACAGTACCAAGAGGGAGGTCGTCAGTTTCGCCAAAATCAACCAGGATTCTACACCAAGGAGCAACAGAATGCACCATCTTACGATAAACAAACCAACTTAGAAGAGATGATGGGAAAGTTTCTCACCACCAATGAGAAATTCATTGCCAATTCTGGACAAAGGATGGATGCCACTGATGCAGCATTAAGAAACCAAGGGGCTGCAATCAAACAGATTGAAGGGAATATTTCCAACATTGCTAAAGTTCTTCAAGAGAGATTTCCTGGAACTCTCCCTGGATACACTGAAACCAATCCACGTGATCAAGCTAAGGCGGTGATCACCAGAAGTGGACGGATTCATGAAGATCCGGTTGTCAAGAAGAAACCTGTTTCTCAACCCCTACCCGAGAAAGAAAAGGAAGTCGAAGTTGATGAGAGTCCTAAGGTGGACACTGAGGCTGATCAAATTGCTAGAGATAAGGAAGATGCTAAGGATCATGCACTGCCACCACCTTATCCAGCCGCTTTGAGAAGAGGAAAGGATGATGCTCAATACCACCAGTTTCTCGAGAATCTGAAGCAACTCCACATTAACATTCTGTTTATGGAGGCTATTGCTCAAATGCCTAAGTATGCGAAGTATTTGAAGGAACTATTGACCAACAAGAGCAAGCTAATGGAGGCAACTACAGTAACAATGAATGAGAGATGCTCAGCAGTGATGCAAAACAAACTTCCGCCAAAAATGAAAGACCCTGGGAGTATCACTCTTCCCTGTCTTATTGGAAGTTTGGATATAACTCATGCACTGGCTGACTTAGGAGCAAGCATATCAATAATGCCTTATACTATGTATGCTAGACTTAAGTTAGGGGAACCAAAGCCAATTAGAATGTGCATTGAGTTAGCGGATAGGTCAATCCAATATCCTAAAGGAATGATCGAGAATGTGTTGGTCAAGGTAGATAAGTTTGTTTTCCCTTGTGATTTTGTTATTCTTGATATGGTCGAAGATTCTAAGGTACCTATCATTTTGGGTAGACCTTTTCTAGCCACTGCAAGGGCATTGATAGATGTTTTTGATAGATAGATCACTCTGAGGGTAGGAGATGATGAAGTAGTGTTTGATGTTAACAAGTCAATGCAATATCCTGCTGCATTAGATGATACTTGTTACTTTGTAAGTGATAGAGAAATGTCTAATGATGAGGAATTCCTACATAGTCTCATGGAAGATGAAGATCTTGATCCCATGATTCTTGAAGGATGGACGGGAAGTCTAGAAGCAATCCGTGATATCGAAGAATTCGATAAGTTGCTTGAGGAAATGGAATTCACGAGTGATGAGGAGTTAGAGAGTGATGAAAATAAGCTGATGGAGAGCGAAGAATCGGTTTTGGCTGATGGTATTTTAATTAAGAAAGAGACTCGCGTCACTATGCATGGGATTCCTTGTTCAAGAAAAGATGTGTTGGCAGTAAACTCTTCGTTTGAAGAACCACCAAAGTTAGAATTGAAAGATTTACCGACCCATTTGGAATATGCATACTTACAAGGAGAGTCGGATCTGCCAGTTATCATTTCATCTCAGTTATCAGCAAACGAGAAAGAAAGTTTATTGAAGGTTCTGAGGCAGCATAAGCATGCTATAGCATGGACGATTGGTGATATCAAGGGAATAAGTCCATCTTATTGTACTCACAAGATTCTCATGGAATCTGATTTTAAACCAGTTGTGCAACCATTGCGACGGCTGAATCCCAAGGTCACGGATGTAGTGAGAAAGGAGATCATTAAGTTGCTTGACTCTGGGTTGATATACCCAATCTCCGATACTCCATGGGTTAGTCCCATTCATGTCGTGCCCAAGAAAGGAGGTATGACTGTGGTTGCAAATGAGAAGAATGAGTTAATACCTACGAGAACAGTCACTGGATGGAGAGTTTGTATCGATTATAGGAAGTTGAATGATGCTACACGCAAGGATCACTTTCCCTTGCCATTCATCGATCAAATGCTTGAACGTTTAGCCGGAAAAGAATACTATTGCTTTTTAGATGGTTTTTCCGGATACTTCTAGATTCCGATAGATGCAAATGATCAAGACAAGACCACATTCACATGCCCATTTGGAACTTTTGCTTATCGGAGGATGCCTTTCGGTCTGTGCAATGCACCTATAACATTTCAAAGGTGCATGATGGCAATTTTCGATGACATGGTGGAGGATAGTATGGAGATATTCATGGACGATTTCTTCGTGTTCAGAAATTCGTTTGATGAATGCTTAGCAAATCTGAAAAAGATGTTGCAGAGATGCGAGAGTTCGAATCTGGTGTTAAATTGGGAGAAGTGCCATTTCATGGTACGTGAAGGAATTGTTTTAGGGCATAAAATCTCCAGTGTTGGTATGGAAGTAGATCAAGCGAAAGTTGAGGCCATAGCAAAGCTACCTCATCCAACAAAGATTAAAGGAATACGAAGTTTCCTAATACATGATGGGTTTTATAGAAGATTCATCAAGGATTTTTCAAAGATAGCTCGTCCGATGAACAAGTTACTGGAGAAAGATACTAAGTTTGTGTTTTCAAAGGAATGTCAAGATGCATTCAATCTTTTAAAAGAAAAGCTGGTATCCGCGCCCATTATGATTAGTCCAAATTGGGATCTTCCGTTTGAGTTAATGTGTGATGCTAGTGACTATGCAGTTGGAGCAGTTTTAGGTCAGAGGATTGATAAGAAGTTTCAACCGATCTATTATGCAAGCAAGACTTTGACGAGCGCGCAAGAGAATTACACGACAACTGAGAAGGAATTGCTTGCTGTTGTTTTTGCGTTCGACAAATTTTGATCTTACTTGGTTTTGTCAAAGACGATAGTGTTTACCGATCATTCGGCGTTGCGATATCTGTTTAACAAGCAAGATGCGAAACCAAGATTGCTGCGATGGATTTTGTTGTTACAAGAGTTTGATATAGAGATTCGAGACAAGAAGGGAGCTGAAAATCTAGCTGCTGACCACTTATCAAGATTAGAGAACCCAGAGCTGGATAAGTTAGATGAATCGGAAATTCAGGATAAATTTCCTGATGAAAGCTTGCTAAAGGCAATTTTGAATGAATTTCCATGGTTCGCCGATATTGCAAAGTTCCTAGTTACGAACACTCTTCCGTCGGGGTTGGATTTCAACCAACGAAAGAGGTTTTTCTCATCTTTACGATATTACTTCTGGGAAGACCCGTACCTGTTCAGACAGTGTGCTGATGGAATTGTTCGAAGGTGTGTAGCTGGAGAGGAATGCGACATAATCTTAGAGCATTGTCATGATGGTCCGGCTGGAGGACATCATGGTCCTAATTATACTGCAAGAAAGGTATTTGAGGTAGGCTTTTACTGACCAACAGTTTATAAGGACGCATTTAAGAATGTGAAGGGTTGTGATGCCTGTCAACGCACTGGAAGAATTTCTAAGAGAGATGAAATGTTGCAAAATTCAATAATGGTAAGTGAGATTTTTGATGTGTGGGGAATAGATTTTATGGGCCCGTTTCCACCTAGCAATGGAAATAAATACATCATTGTGGCTGTGGATTATGTTTCCAAGTGGGCCGAAGCAAAAGCATTACCCACGAATGATGCTAGAGTTGTGGTAAAATTTCTTAAGCAGTTATTTTCGCGTTTTGGAGCACCGAAAGCTTTAATTAGTGATCGGGGGACGCACTTCACAAATTCTCAGTTGGAAAAAGTGCTGAGGAAGTACGGAGTTAACCATAAGTTTTCAACTGCTTATCATCCACAGACAAGTGGTCAAGTGGAAGTGACCAATAGGGGATTGAAGCGTATTTTAGAACGTTCAGTTGAAGGAAACCCTAAGAACTGGTCATATAAGTTGGACGATGCATTATGGGCGGCACGAACAGCCTTTAAGTCGTCAATTGGAACAACACCTTATTGTCTTGTTTATGGGAAGGCTTGTCATTTACCTTTTGAGTTGGAGCATAAGGCATACTGGGCTCTAAAGCAGTGCAATCTTGATGATCAGTTAACTGGAAAAGAAAGAATGGCACAGCTAAATGAGTTGGATGAGTTAAGGGTGAATGCCTATGACAATTCACGATTGTTCAAGGAGCGAACAAAGAAATGGCATGATGCTCGTCTTAAGGCGAATCATACATTTGAGAAAGGTGATAAAGTTCTATTGTATAGTTCTAGGTTGCATTTGTTCCCAGGTAAGTTAAAGACACGCTGGACAGGTCTCTTTATTGTTGAGAAAGTTTATCCTTTTGGTGTTGTTGATCTACAAGGTCATTCTGGAAAAACTTTCAAGGTTAATGGAAGTTGTCTGAAGAAATATTATGGTGATGTAAGGGATTCCAAGCGTGATTTGGAGATGAAATTGAATTAAGTTATGACGAGAGAGGTCGAGCTTACCGACGTGATAAACAAAAGCGCTTTCGGGAGACAACCCGTCATTTTGTTATTTGTTATTTTGTTTTATTGTTTGTAGGTCGAACTTTGTGGGTGTGTTCCCTGGAAACCCTCACGAGACTACAACTCGTCCACTCAGGATGCAGAGAGGTTTAAAGGCTTGTTGCATATGCTAAATGCAACCGTGATGCCTACAGAAGTGTGCTGTTGTATATTTTCTTGTGTGGATCGAATACATTGAAGGATTATTCTTCCAAATCAGGGGAGTTTCTGTTCACTTCTTTTATATTCCCTTTATTCTTGTTTTCTTTTGCAATGAGGACATTGCATAATTTTAAGTGTGGGATGGGGAAAAGAAGTCTTTTTGTCCTTAAGATATGAATAGTAGATATTGAGAATGTTTAACTTAAAGGGCATTCTACATGCATGTTAGTCATTTTTCAGCCAAATTTTTGTTTTAAAATATTATTCTATGTAAAGTTTAGCAATCTTGTAACATGTTTTGGGAATACAAGGAATGAAATAGTCATAATTTTTAAATATTAGATAGTTCATCTTGTGATGTATCGATAGTCAATCTATTTGAAGGTTATTGAGCTATTAAGAAATTTAATACTTAAAGTAGGGATTTATCTTAAGAGGATCTTTAGCAAAGTATGATGTTAGTCCTAATTCTTATATGATAGCGTGTTATAATCCATAATTTTGGGATTCTAATTATCTTCATTTCGGAATATACTGGGTGTTGACTCCTCTGTTGTACGAAAGTACAGACCTGGTTTCCGTCAGTATATTTGATAAAAAAAAAGAAAGAAAAGAGTACAAAGGACTCATGAATTGAAAAACCAAAACCAAGTTATGTTGCTCTGTTGTACTGAGGTACAGACCTGTCACCAATGTCTTGGTTTGAACAATGATGAATTTATTTGGAAAATTGTGACACGTTATCTGTATGATAGTATTTTGCTATTGGGAATCAAGGGTAAGCCTACTAGAATAATAATAAGTTGAGCTCAATTTCTGAATTTTGGATTGTTTAAGTGGACAACAATATCGGTAATCTGAGTGAATTATCTTTTATGTCTAATAATAATGTATTAAAGTTGTTTCCCTTAGAGAGTTTCTTGATTGCTAAGCTTTAAGTTAGAATCGATTTTAAGATGGCAATTTGGTCTGTTCAGTGCTGTGTAGTATGTAAGTCCTTTTACACTTTTGTTTGCCGTTCATATTTAAATTTTTTTGAGTTTTTGAATCGATAGTCTACTTGAGGACAAGTAGGATTCAAGTGAGGGATGTTTGATGAACGCCAAAATGTGCTATTTTATAGTGCTATTTACCCCCTTGTTTGATTAATTTCTTATGCATTTTATTTGAATTCGATACTCATTTCGTTCATATTTGCATTTAGGAATTATCTGGAGCTTGAATCGGAAAAAAAGCAGAAAGCGAGTTATTTTTGAAGAAAAGTTTGAGAAAAGTTTAAAAGGTGAAGAATGGAGATCGATGGTGAAAAAGTTGGAAAAATTAATCCATACGGCGTATGGATGGTGTGAGCCGGGCCGCCAGTTGACGCGGGTTAAGACCCATGGGCTTTTCAATCCATACGGCGTATGGATGTCCATACGGCGTATGGATTACGTCGACAGAAACCCTAAATATTCATTTTTTACTTTCATTTTAGTTATCAGCTACCACTTTTCTTTCAGTCGATTCTCTCAACCAAAAACCTTCATTCCAGAGAATTTTGAAGGCAAAAGATCAAGGATAATCGAAGGCTTTCATTCGTTCAATCGTTATTTCGATATTTCGGTTCGAATACGTTTCTTTCTTTCATTTGATTATGAATATTGAGATGTTTATGAATCTGATTTTCTGTAGTAATATGATTGGCTAAGTTTTTATTACAATTGTTTAGATGATAATACTCAGATGATGATTTGATTATTGAATTGCGGATTTATATCGGTTTTTATGAATGTTTATATGTTTACTTGATGATCCATGTTTAACTATTGATTGTTGGTGATAACCTAGCGTGATGATCCATTGATTCATGATTGAGTTCTTTATTGATTGATCATTATTGATGATTGTTGATTTTAATTGATAATTATCACTAAATAGATTGAGTTTGATAGGTTAGGGTTACTTATGATTAATGATTGGTAGTGAACATGATAACTATTGATTAGTTATAAACTTTGTTGATTCAAGTTGCAAAAGTAAATCATATAAACGGTGTAGTTTTATTCTATAACACAATTCGGTGGATAACGTTAAATTGAACCGTTAGCGGGTTGAAAACAACTTTATATCTTTCTTGATTGTGTTTAATCAGTTAATCTTGTAAGGATAATTGGTATATTTGTCATGTCACAATAAGATCCACATATATGCAATTCAATAAAGTGATAATCAGAATCTAAGGAAAATAGTCTAAACAATTGTATCTCTTTTATCATTTGAATTAAATCTTTTAATTAATTAAGTCATTTTATCATTTCTTTATTTTATAATTAAGTTTTATTTAATAAATCATTTCTTCATAATTGTTAGCCAATTGTTCGATCGGAACTAAAACGCCACCATCATTTACTGCTTTTATCACTTGTAACAATTTCCTATTTATTTAATTTGACAACCGTTCGTTGTGTTCGACTCGGACTTATCAAGCTATACTATTATATGACCAGGTATTCTTGCCTGAGTTGTGTATAGTTAGTAAGGTAATTTCCATTTTAAAAAAAAAGCTCTGTTTACACAGCATCAGTATGAACCACAAGATTTTCATAGTTATCAAAGTAGCACGATGTTGGCGCCCGATCAGGTCGGTGTCGTCAAACGATCGCTAACCGGGCACGCAACAGTGGAGTGTTTTAAATTTGTAATTACGGGGCCTAAGTTTTTCCTAACAATGCTAATCCTAAGGGTGAGCAAGTGGTAGGTATGACCTAGAGTCGTTCTTCAAACCGACTGAATTGAAACTAAGGCGAGACAGATGAGGGCTTTCAAACTAGTGAATGGTTTATAAAATAGTGGGGGTTTTGGTTTTTATATTAACTAACTTAGGCAAGTAAATAAATAAAAGCGAAATAAAAGTAAAAGCTAAAGCAGATAAAATAAAGATAGTGTTTGCTGAGACTTCGTTAATTAAGTTATGGGATGATATTTGGAGAAACTGTTTTGAAAGATATTAGTTAATTATCATTCTAGAATACTTGTATGTAAATACTAGATTCCCTACTAATTAAAATCCAATTAGCATGTCACACCGGGAGCTAGGTTATGGTAACATTACAAATTATTTTGAATAATAAGCAAAATCTTACTTAAGGTTTAATAATACTTTCATATGAACGGGAACAAAATCTTAAGGTACTAGACATTACTGAATCATATAACGATCCCTTGTCATCCTAACAGATTCGTATATATTAAAACAGTTCATTTATGACTTTAAACCAGCCCTTGCTTAAGACTACCCAATAAATCCCCTAGATATTCACAGTGTTCCTCACTTTAAGTGGTTCCACCGCTTTAAACCCTGGGCCATGTCTTGTCCTACGATAATCCCCCATGTAGCCTTGCGGTTCCATAGTTTCATACCTTTCACAAATTGTATTGACACAAATGACTGACTACCTTTTAATTGGACGTCGTAAAAAGGTGTTGTAATCACGTTTATTGGTGGAAAGGCGATAGATTAATTTGAAGTTTAAAAGTCTATTTAGAAAGGTTAATTAAACTAGGTTTCTCATTTTATATATATTAGTCCGTAATATAACTACCTTCGGTCGTTACGCAGCTTCCACGTATTTGTACTACACCTAAAGTGTTTCCAACGCTATACTGAGTAACAGTCGAATAGGGGCCCATCATATTACTTCATAATATTGTATCGTTTCGTAATATGACTACCTTCGGTCGAATATGGGCCATCATATTACTCCATACATTTGTACTCCATACATATTACTCCATACATTTGTACTCCACCTTGAAGTGTTTCCAGTACTATATCGAGTAACAGTTGAATAGGGGCCATCATATTACTTCACAATAATTAAGAACGTTTATATTTTACTACTATGATAATCCTAAGGCAACAATCAAACAAGAACATGCAATAAGACGATCAAAGTAATATTACCGATCTTTAATATTTAATTGTAAATCATCCCATAATTAACTAACTACATCGCAAACAAACATAATAGTAATCTACTCGCTAATCATGGCATAAACGATCTCTAGCATAGTTAAAGTAAACATAATTAATTAAGATAGATAAGGATAGAAATAACCGAGATTAATATGCGAGAAGGAATAGACTTGAATTAATAAGAGTTGCTCCAAGCGTACACCAAAGATTACAAATTCGTTCCTCACCAAAGACTATAAACACGTTCCTTGCTTCTATTCTAACTAGCCTAATACTATTTTAAAGTAAGAAAATAGAGAAAGAAAGAAAAGCTAGAAGCTAGAGAGAAAGTGTATCTTTCAAAGTGTAGAAAGAATGGTATGGAGGTGTGTCTTGCAAATGGAACCCAAGCCTCCTATTTATAGGTGAGTTTAGGCTCACATTAGCATCAAGAGGTGCACATTATAAAACTTTCCAAAAATGGTGTGTACAACACGAAAAGTAGGCGCACCGGGTACCGTACAACACGAAAAGTAGGCGCACCAGGTACGGGTTTTAACCAAAAAAGGAAAGCGAGACGGGGGGTGGCCAGCCGGCGGCGGCCGGCGGCTACCCGCCCCGTTTCGCTTCGTTTCTTTATTCGTGCGTATTTTCTTCGTTATGCGTCCGTTTGCGTCGATTCTTTTTTTGTTGGATTCGTAATTCAAAAAAGAATATTTTGATATAAAATAGTCCCTAAGATGAGGTCCCTAGCTCCAGATATTGCGTGCGAATCATTTGGATCTTCTGGCGGGCGCGAAATCTTCATTTTTTACCCGTTTCAGTTGATTCTTCTTCTGTTGGATTCGTATTTTGAAAACGAACATCTTGAAAATAGTGGATGTTGATGGAGGGCACTTTAGTCTTGAAATCTTGTTTTGATGCCTTGAATCTTCAAACGTGTGTGGAATCTTCGTTTTTCATCCGTTTTGCTTGATTTTTATCATGCAACCTTGTTTTGACCTTCTTGACATAATATCAATGATTTGAACCATATTTGAGTTCAAAATGCCAAAAATCGTTCTAGAATGAGAGAGATATCGGTAGTAAAAACGTGACTTTTTACGCGATATCACACGAATGCCAAAGTAAATCGTAGTATACTATTGCCATGAGCTCATAGTCCGAAGCTTAACCGTAGTTGTTTACCCCCAGTGAGTGAGTAACCAGTACACTCGGCTGTACGAAATATTATGCATCCGTATAGTGGTTAGAGCGACTAACCCGGATGGCGGATTGTCAGGTCCCGATAGATCTATCCATAATGTTCGCGCTTAGTATTAACGTACTATGATATTTGTTAGGGGCTATCGTAGTTTGGTTTAGTTACTCATGCAATTAGTATAAGAGTTTTCGTTACTTGCGTTCATATGTAAAACAGTTTATAAAACAGAGCATGTATTCTCACCCAAAAGTAAAAAGCAGTAAAAAGTAGGGCTATGAAACTCACCTTAGATTAGCAAGTAGCAAGCAAATATCAAATAAGCAAGCAAGCCGGTGTGCAACCTTCTAACGTCCTAAAAACGTATAAGGTTGGGTATAAGTAGATGTCTCAAAAGACCATCTATAGCGATTGTATAAGTGGGGGTTAATGTCCACCTAAGCCAATCGTGTAGGTAAAGGGTTAATGTCCACCTAAAGCTAGTTCATCAACTAGTATGTCCAAATAAGTTGTTCAAGTTTATTTGTCAAAAACGCGTACGACCCGTTGGTGAAAGTTTGTAATAATAATTCATTTAGACATTATTATTAAGTTTGTTTTGTTGTATACTATTCATTAGTACATATCGTGTGTTGCAAACCGATTATTTTAGTTTGTATAATTCTTAAACCGTAGGTCAAAGTTGGTCAACTCGTTGGTCAAAGCTGGTCAAACATGGTCAAACTGGTCAAACTGATCAAGGTTGGTCAAACCTGGTCAAACTGGTCAAGGTTGGTCAAACCTGATCAAACTGGTCAATGTTGGTCAAACTTTAACAATACTTGTCAACTTATGAGACACTTCATGAGACACTTCATGAGACACTTCCTGAGACACTTCCTGAGACACTTCCTGAGACACTTCCTGAGACATTTCATGAGACACTTCCAATTTATGTGCCGGTTTCTAATTCGGGAAACTTTTCAGGTCTCGTTTTTGGTCAAAGACATTAATTAAGCCACCCAAACACATTTTCGTTGTTACTTTCCAAAAAAAGTAAGTTTTGTCGTTTTTAGAAACCGAGCCGTTTTTGTTGACTTGGTCAAACCTACCCGGTTTGACCCGAAACTTTTACCCAACCCATACATCAGTTTTATAGAGCCCACATAATTTGTCGGTTCGTGTCGGAGTTCACCCAAAGTGTCGGTTTTTAATCATGCAACCTAAGAGTTCAATATTTCATGTTTTCGACTTTTGTCGGTTTGGTTCGCCATTTAATTTCTACCACTTCTAGTCCAAATCAAGTCTCACAAATTTTACCCACTGATTATCAAGGTTTCTGGTCTAACATATAATTTTTAGTCATTTCTCATTTCCTATTTAATTAGTTACGTTCTCCGCTCGTTTCCTCGATTGTTTAGACGTATATTCGTACGTTAAATATTTTATACGCGTTTTTAAGTGACGACTTTTAATTTATATATTTTCACTTGAAATATTTTATCTAGATGCTTGAAAACATTTATAAAAATGTTCCGTTAATTTATCGGCCTCGATTTGCGTGCACGTTTTACGGAGGTTTAAATCGCGTAACGTTTTAATTTGACGTTTTTCATTATTAATATCAAATGAGATATTTTAAATGAAAGTTTTACTCTAAATGATATATTTTAAATTCTTAAAATATATTTTTGATTTTCGTTCGATTGTCGGGCGCGTTCTGCGCGTTTTTGTCGCGTTTGTTTTATTTTATACGATATAATTAGCCTATTAAATATGATCAACATAATATTTGTAAGTTTTTGAGTTTATTAAATAATTTTATATTATTTAATATTTTGTTCACCAACGTTCGTATTTATAGTGGGTCGGACTCCGTCCGGTTGTTTCGCACAATTTCAACAAATTGCGTAAGCGTAATTATAACTAATTACGTAAGCGTATATTCACAAAATATACAAGTAGTTACAATCAATTACAAATATTTAGCCTAATACTAAACTAAACACACGTAATTAGGGTTTCGGTTAAGTTTAAAAGTTAACCTAAATTGCCGGGTGTCACAGATATGTACAAGAAACCCTCCATCGGTCAACAATAGCAATCAAGCCCAGCACCATACTGACCTCAATACCACATAGTGCCCAAAGACCGTATATCACATAATCCATAATTATCACGGCATCATGTCAACCAACAATATATAATCTGTAACTATGTTTACCCGTTGTAACCAACCTTGTTACAACTAAATCAAACTGACAGTCACAAATCCACTCACCTGATTGTTTCAACCGTAAACTCAGAAATCTTATATCAATGAGTCTTCTCCGTGTCTGAGAACAAAATGAAATTATAAATTAGTAATTTAGTTCATAACTAATATAGCAAAAACAAAGTACAAAATTTTAAATTAAAAGAGTAAATCACACAAAATGTGGTTCACAAGTTCAAAATTCTAGAAATCTAATAGTACCAGCCGGGTAGGGTCAATACCCGTCGGCTAACCTTAGTACCCGCCGGGTACTAAGTGTACGTACCGGGTACCCAGTTTTGGGTCATTTTCTGTCAAAAACCACAAACACTAGTACCCGTCGGCTAGGGTTTTACCCGCCGGCTACTAAGCCAAACCGGACTACCCGCCAGGTACTACCTCTTCTCCAGCAACCTGAATCTGCTCCAAAACCCATAACCCAAAATTTATAACCAAAACACCAAATTCAGTTATATAACCATCTTAACTCATCCAACATCAACAACTAACAGATATTTACATCAAACATCAACTTCAAACTCATACAAGATCATGCCCTATCCTAATTCAATAAATTCAAGTTTAAAGAATAAAATTTAAAAATTAACTTACAACTTGAAGATTTAGCAAGATGATGATGATGAAACTTAATCTAAATCACAGCTCAAGTTTGATCTAAAATTTGTATATAGTTCTTAGGTTTTGGAAGTTTGTTTGATGTTCAAAGAAAGGAAGTGACTTTCCATTTTGGGAAATTTGATAAATATAGGTCGGCCAACTTTTTAACCGACTCCGTATCCACTTAAAATTTGTCTCGTTCTAAATCTATTGTCTGGAACCTAAAACCATTTACGATTCCAACAATTTTACTTTACCGTTAACTATATAAAGTTAAAACAAGTAATAATCTACTAGTCATAATAAAGCATGCGACTTTTTAACTAGTTATTTATAGTAAACATACTGAAATAACAAATAAATTTCCTAACACATTTAAATAAATAATTTAAAGTCGAGAATTTACCGATTTACTACTAGGTCTGTAAGGTGGGTGTTACAATAATTTTGCTGAAAAAACACCTTAAAGCAAAATAGATGAAAAAAAAAAAACCCAAAACTTTCACTCTAATGGAAAAACACGATTTACTAGACACTTAAAACCAACAATAACACATTAGCAAAATGTTCATATTTCTCTTGCAAAAATTGATTTGTGATTTGATCGATTATAATTATATTTTGTAATTGTGTGTAGATAAAAGTATATTTACTAATCAAGATCAACGTATATAATTTACTTATAAGTATATTTTGAAAAAGTTTAAGAGTGTTGTAAAAGCTAATTCAAATAGCTTTAGAAAATTATAATTAGCAAATCTCGATAGTTTTTAAATATGAGTTATATGATATATATGTATATATGAGATATAAAAGACACATCTAAAAAATATACCGTTATCAAATAAGTTTTTTTTTTTTCCCTTTTTCCGTTTCATTTATTTTATTCATTAGTTTTAGCATGTATCATAAATAATTGGGCGGTGATTTAAAAACTATCAAATTTAGCCATACACCATTAATCATGTTTTAAAATGAGGTACAACACATCTAAGTAATGCATAATAGTAATGTATGACTAAACTCTAATGGGGTACTGTAACATCCGCAAAATGGGCCTAGGAGTTTTACATTATTTCCTGATTTTTATTTGTTAGGAAATAGTTTTGATTAGAATTGTTGAAAATAAATAGATAAAATAAGTTCAGGACTTATTGTGGATAGTGAAATATTAATTGTTTTAAATTAATATAGTTGACGGAACAATAAAATGTTTGGACTCGCAAGTGGTTTTCAGGTTCCAGACAATAGGTTGAGAAGGGGTATTAAATTATACCCGTAAAATGGAAGTCGGTTAGTGAGGCCGACCTTTTCTTTTATTTCCCCTGATTTCTCATTTCCTTCTTGATGAAAACCTCAAACATAAAACCTAAAACCCATTTAAAATATTAAATCAAACTTATGAGCTATGATTCTGAGCTGTGTTCTTGATTGAAGTTATCATAATCATCTAATTCCTAATCAAGTGGTAAGTTGTTCTTAGAATTGATTAAATGAAATCTTAGGGTTTGTGAGTATAGGTGTAATTGATGATTGAAATGATGATTTGTAATGTTAGTTAATGTTAGAAACAGTTATTTGTTGCATATAACTGATTAGAATCGGAGTTTGATGTGATTTGGGGTTTGGTATTCGGATTTAACTTGAACAGAATCGCAGGTTTGCTGGTTTGGGAATTTAGCCGGCGGCTTCCATGTTTAGCCGGCGGCTAAATTGTGTTTTTGGGGAATTCAGTGAAATTCTTCGGATTCGATTGTTTTGGGTCTTGGCCGGCAACCAAACCATTTAGCCGGCGGCTAAATGGCCCCAATGCAGAACAGTCTTATCTTGCTGCATGTTTAGTACATAAATTGTATATATAAACGCTTTGTGAATACTAAATTAGTGATAATAAGTTGAAATAAGATGTTAGCCATGAACCAAATGAACCTAAACGAGTACGTGCGGCTTGACATACTTAATGTTCATTTGATGATATAATGAAATTAATATGACACTAGTGTTTGTGATAGTAGATTAATCTTACATAGATTATGATGATAATTGTGATGATATACAAAATGTGAATAAATAAGTCTTGCTAAAGACTTAACATATAAAGTGGCGATATAAGTGATATGATTATATATATTGTGAATTGAGATGATATGATATGTTATATAACTATAACATGAAGTTATTATTGTTGATGAGACAAGTTACTGACTTGTGATGTTTGTGGTGTTTTCAGATAAGCAAGAGACTCAGTGACATTAGACAACTGAGTGGTCGACTGAGGTAATTGGTGAGTGGATCGATAACCTTCAGTTTGATTTAGTTGTAACAGGTTTGTTACAACAGGTGATTGTATTATTACTATTGTTTTGATTGCCATGATTGTTACGGTTTATTAGTAATAATACTGTGAATAGATTGTTGACCTGATATGATGACCTGTTGAGTGTGTCGATAAGTGATCACGTGATATATGGCCATAGTGCATTGATGATTAGTGTCTTGTGATTATGTGATAAGTGATATGGAGGCCAGGCATGGGGCTGGGCTTGGATTGCTTTTGGTTGAATAACACAGGGTCTTAGTACAAGTTTTATTGTCGTAGCCTGTGTTGTATGAGTAATAGCACCAAGTAGTCGGTTAAACCTCTGTATGGGCCTGCAGTTGGTTTGAAAGTGTTCTTTGAGGATGATACTCAAGAACCACCGGTCCTATGTGATGAAAAGTGATTGTGATGTGATAAGTGATAAACAGTTGAGTTGTGTGCATATAATTATTTGTTGTACACAAGTGTGTTATGCTAAGTTAGTCTGTTGATTGCTTATTCACTCACTTAGCAGTTGTGCTAATCCCACCACTTTAAATACTTCTTGCAGGTTATGATTAGATAATTGATTGAGCAAGAAATTGTTGACCTGGATGGAATGTTTGAAGAACAAGCGTACACTCTGATATCTGATTTGATTAAATCAGTAGTGTTTGTGATTATATAACACCTCATTTGTAGTATTTTGATTTAAAGAATATTAAACTGTTATGTATAAAGTTTTGAAAGTTTGAAAAAGTTGTTGTACTTTTGATGTAATGTACGTTAATATATTGAGACCTACGCTTCCGAGTCAAGCAATATTATAATAATGTTTATTGAAATGAGGGGTGTTATAGGTACAAATCACCACCCTAATTAAACTGATCTATAATGGGTTAAGTGCTTTATAATTATAATATCTATAAGTATGCGTTGGCCTTCTTGTGTGTATGTAAAAATTTTTACTGACATTTATGTACGAAACTATTTATTTTGTAGATTGTGTGTATTTTGAGTGACTTGTCAAATTGTAAAGATGTCATGTGTCACCTTATAACTGATAACACGTCACCAGAATACATACAATGTACAAAAATAAATAGTTTCGTTCATACAATTCCGGTCAATTTTGTTACGTGCACTCAATGAAAGTCAACGCATAAATATACATTAAAAAACACTTAACCATCTATAAATTATACATTCAAATATCCATCATTTTTTTTTCGTTGTGTAGGTACATGTCGATTAGATGTTAAATATAACATGAGAGGATACATATTAGCTTAAGGGTGTGTTTGGCAGAGGGCTTTGAAAGTAATAAGTTCTTGAACAGTTGAACTACTTTTAGTAAAATTTTGGATTAATTGTTTCGTTATGTGTTTAACTTTGGAGTTATTACTATTGTATGCTCTCAACTTTTGAACCATGTATTGTATGAGGTAAATCTTATAAAACCTCTATCGTATTTTTTTTTTGCGTATTTTTAGGTACATAAATTGATTTATTTCATTTAAGTTCTATACATACAATAGAAGTTAAATGCATATAATAGGAGGTTTTAGAAAGTTTATATCATACGATACATAATTTAAAAGTTGAGGAGATGCTATAGTAACTAATCTAAACTTTAGCGCATAACAAAACAAAACCTACAAATTTATTTTTTGTCATCTAAATTAAGAGTTAATTGCATCGTTGGTCCTTGTGATTTACACACAGTAACACACATAATCCTTGTATTTTACTTTTTGCGCTAGGAGTCCAAAAATACAAACCTTGTTGCGCGATTCCTCCCTCTTTCATTTAAATGACTGATATACCCTTGACTTATTTTTTATTTAATTCTTTTTATTCCTAATTCATTGCACGATATTTAATACTTAAATACTTTAAATATATTAATGATAATTATTTTAATACACTATAAAAATCAATGTAAACGACTTTAATATATATCTAATCCAATAATAATACAAATACATATACTGATATACATAGAAAATGACTACATAAGTCAACCCCACAACTCCTTAAGAAACTCATGCCGCCGAACCACCAAGGGCCACCATCTCCGGTGACTACACGCACTTTTCGACCGGCGATCTCACCTGAAATTCCTACACCAATCAAAAAGCAAAATAAAACACAATTAGACAAACTCTAAACCTAGATCTAGGGTTTCGCCTTCTCCTTTATTCGACCGGCGCGACAGATCCGTAAAACACGAAACCATCACCGCAAAAAGCAATCCGGTCGACGAGTTCATCATTCGTAACCATCACCGCAAACGTCTTTGAGTTCACTGTCCTTTTCACCGTTAAGTTTACCCCGATCTCTTCAACCGATGACGGTTACGAGATTCAAAAATTTTAGGTTATGGTAACCGCCACCGAAATTTTTAGATCGGAGTGAGAAGAGTTATGTTTGTTTTTATTAGTCATGATAAGAGAAAAGGAGAACAAGAGTAAGGGTGTAGGTAAGCTACGTGAGATCGCCGAAGATGGAGACGTCACCGGTGCCGGAAAACATACCATCGGAGAAGATGTTTGAAATTGACGGCTAGACTAACGAGTGTTTTAGTGTTTGAAATTTCATAACTGTGTCTTTTCATGTTTGAATAAGCGTAAAATAGTACAGTATTGTATATACAATTGAAGGGTAAATTCATATAAATAAAAAAGCAAGTATAAGGGTAATTATAGTCATTCTATGTGATTGGGGACTCAGAAAGCAACAATGTTTGTGTTTTTGGACTTCAAACGCAAAAAGTAAAGTACAAGGACTAGGTGTGTTACTGTGTGTAAACCACATGGACCAATGATGCAGTTAACTCCTAAATTAAAAAAGGTTTTTCACGACACAAGGTGTCACAAGGTGTTTCATCATGACCTCAAGGTCATGGGTTGGAACCCGGATGTGAGCAAAATGCTCTCCGGGATGGAGACAGGGGTTTTCTCTCGAAATATTCGGGTTTCCCCTGAAATTGGTGATGGGTATATGAAGAGGCAATGCCACTGAGCCCAATACCTTCAAAAAAAAAAAAAAAAAAAAATTGCTTCACAAACATAGCTAATCCAAACACCCCCCATAATTGAACGTCTGAGTCTGACCAAACATCCGTTATGAAGTGGACACCTCATTTTCCTCTACCTAACCCCCCAAACCCACCAACCCCCTTCACCATCTTCTTTTCTGATTGGGCGTTGGCCTTTTCCGAATCATATTAATATTAATTTCCCCTTTAATTTCCACATTTCAACTAAAAAATGGAGGCCAAACTATGGGGATCCCAGTTGTCTCCTGCCATCTCCACCATTCCCCCCCTTTCAAAATCTTCAAGGTTTGATACCTCATTTGCCCTTAAATCATGGAAAGATTGCAACTTTCAGACACCCATTTCAGCCTTTCCAAAGAATCGCATCCAATCTGTTCAGGCCTCTGCCTCTCTCGGGTACCCTTTTGATTTCAAGAAACATTTTTTTTTTTTTTTTGAAATTTATGAATCAATTATCTTAATCGGCAGACGCCAGTACATGTTTATGGGTTTGTTTCGAGACTTAAACTTTAGGTTTGAGATATAATAATATTAATGAAAGTAGTGTGCTTTTTAATGTATATTGATAGTATGTATAACATAATTAATGCGGAGTATTCACTATTCATATATTTGGATTACCATTTTTTACTTAGTTTAAGAAAAGTTAATAGATTTTGTGCCATTTTCGGCCTGTTTATCGATCGCTTATATGTATGAAGTTTGTGTTGAATTTGAATGTACACAGAATTAACATGTATCTGCTCAAGTTTTGAATTTATATTGATATTGATGAAGGAAAAACATTATGAATGTTTCTTTGAGCTTTTAGTTGTTACATGCTCTCATTTTCTTGTAGAGTAAAGAGCGCAACTAGAATAGACGAGAGTGAGATCTATACGCTTGACGGTATAAGAAGTTCTTTAATTCGACAAGAGGATAGCATTATATTTAGTCTTGTAGAAAGAGCTCAATATAGTTACAATGAGGATACATATGACCCCAAAGCTTTCTTCATGGATGGCTTCCAGGGTTCGTTGGTTGAGTTCATGGTCCAAGAAACCGAAAAAGTTCATGCTAAGGTAAGTTAAGTGCATTTTAACATTATTATTATTAAAAAAAAAAAAAGACACCACTGAGATAAATTTTGAAACAGGTCGGAAGATACAAGAACCCTGATGAGCATCCTTTTTTCCCAAATGACTTGCCTGAACCTATGTTGCCCCCTTTGCAATACCCAAAGGTAACATGTTAGCTTTATTGTGTTTCAGTCCTACGCGGAATTAAGATGCTATAATGCTTAATAAATAGCCCGATGATATGCATAGGTGTTGCATTCTAGTGCTGATTCTATCAATATCAACAGCCAAATATGGGATATGTACTTCAAAGATCTATTACCTAGGCTGGTCAAGAAAGGAAATGATGGTAATTGTGGATCAACAGCAGCCTGTGATACCATCTGCTTGCAGGTAACAGATACTAACTGATGCAAAAAAATTAAAATTGGTCATGTGGATCAGCTCATAAGTTTGGGGGTATTTGCCTATTTGGGATTGTCTTATTCAAGGCTTATCTGCTTATTGCCTAATTTTGACAGCTGAAAAACACACCGAACACTCTTCTAACATCTACTATCTAAGAAGGAATAAGGACTTACAGGGTGTTTGGCTTGGCTTTTTTTATGGGCTTTTTATCTTTTTGGAGTATCTTACCACTATAAAGCTAGTTTCTCCATTTGCTCCATCCAAACACCTTAAACTCAATACTAGCTTTGTACAAATTTAAGAAGCCAATATTTAGAAGCCAACAATACATGCTTGTCAAAGAGCTTATGGCTATTTTGCATAAAAAGCTAAGAAGGTTATTTAAACACTATCTCATGAATTGCATAATGATATACAAAAAAAAAAGGGTTGGTGGAGGATACCCTCTGGATCCCGGATCCGTAGATCCGCAGTGTCCCACCCGCAAGAGACGATCTGCCCGGCTAAACACCTGTCCACAGTGACCCCACAACCGGGGCATGGGATTTTAATGCCCAGAGGCTCGAATCCGGATGGGGCGTGTGGGTTAGCGGCGGCGGTACCTACCTTGATAAATGTTTACCCAGAGCAGGGTTCGAACCCCTGACCTCTAGGAGGCCAGGTGAACTCCCTACCACTGGGCCATTTATGCAAGTGGTATAATGATATACAACATATAAGCTAATAAGCTTAAGCCATTTTTAATGAGCTAACCCAAACACCCCCACTTTAACACGGTACACACCTTTTCTTTTAAAATAAAAAATACCAAACACCCCTGAATTTGTGCACCAATCCTGATATGTTTGCATACCTAGTGACCCTAAAGGCTAAATATTCAACATTTACTTTGCAGGCTCTTTCTAAACGAATCCACTATGGTAAATTTGTAGCAGAAGCAAAATTTAGAGCTTCATCAAGTGATTATGAAGCGGCAATCAGAGCACAAGTAAGGAATTTTCCTTTTCTAAACATATCGCTATTAGAAATACTATCAAGTTTGTATTACTGATGGTTATATGATGAGGATTATACTTGCAGGATAGGAAAAAACTGATGGCTTTGTTGACATATCCGGTTGTGGAGGAGGCGATCCAAAGAAGGGTCGAAACAAAAACGAAGACTTATGGGCAAGTAGTTGATATGGGGTCAGTGAACGTTGCACCAGAGCCAGTTTACAAAATAAACCCAAGCTTAGTTGCTGATCTTTATGGGGATTGGATCATGCCTTTGACTAAGGAGGTCCAAGTTGAGTATTTGTTAAGAAGACTTGATTAAGTTGCAACATGTCAGGTATCTTACACGATCAATAATGCTTATAATCGCTTTGACCCATATGAGAAGTGTCGTGTGGGTCATCCATTGAACACGGTGTTATTTATGTGAGGGATATAGGTTCTGCATATACAATGGTGGGATTATACTAAAGAGATGGATGATCCATCAGTTGATGTGTAAAAGACCACGATTTTTTTCCTTCAGTTTATTGTATCGTATAAAATATGTAAGTTTGAAGTGTTATGGTTAACTTGAGATATCCGTTCAATATATATTGTTTGATCATCCTATGTTACAAAATGGGGTAGGGTTCAAATGAGAATAGGAATTTGCGTGAGAATGATGGAACCAATGATATCAAGCCATGTGTACAAAGAGAATGTTTCACATGTACAAAACCCATTTACCCCCAACATCAATTATCTCACGAACGACAAATCGAAAAATTATGAAAATTGCACCATTAAATTCGTCGTTTTCTCCTCTTCGATTTGCCGTCCCTTAAGACATACTTTCGAAAAGTTTTTTTTTTTTTCATTTTTTTGGTGGGTTTCACATTTACTAACACATGTGTTAAAGTGTTGCGTTTAGGGTTTAGGGTTTGTGGTTTAGGGGTTAGGGTTTAGGGTTTAGGGTTTGAGGTTTCTCCCCGAAACCCCAAACCTCAAACCCTAAACCCTAAACCACAAACCCTAAACCCTAAACGCTTTACAAAACGCTAAACCCTAAATCTTTCTAAACCCTAAACCTTGAACCCCTTCTAAACCCTAAACCCTAAACCATAAACCCTACTAAACCCTAAACCTAACCCTAAACCCTAACTTTAACCACAAATTAAATGTACAACTAATCACTAACACATGTGTTACTAATTTGTGAAACCCACCAAAAAATGAGAAAAAAAAAAGTTGTTAAAAGTATGCCTTGAGGGACGGCAAATCGAAGAGGAGAAAACGCTGAATTTTATGGTGCAATTTTCATGATTTTTCGACTTACCGTTTGTGAGATATTTAATTTTTAAAAATGTGGAGGAGAGAGAATAAAGTGTGGAGGAGAGAGAATAAAGTGACACATGGCAGAAATCTGTTGGTTCCCTCATTCTCACTCAAAATTGGTGTACTCATTTGAACCTTACTCTTACAAAATGACATATTAGTACAAAATTACTTACTGTTATTTTTTTCGGACGAACTAAAACACATGCCACAAACAACCACAATGAGTATTAAATAATCATTACCTCAAGTGAAGCTTGAATCCCCACACATATCAATTGAAAGGTTCCTCCTACACTAGGGCCAAGGGTTTGAAATTATTCTTTTCTACATGAAATAAATAACTATTTTTCTTTTTGTTTATACTAGCAGAGGTCGGTTCATGGGCTCAGCCCAACGTACGCAAGGAAAAATATCAATGTGCATTGTGTATCACGATTTTTATTTAATATTTTTAAACATGAAAGTGCATTGTGTATCACTTTTTCTAATTTATTTTTTTAAATATACTCAGGGTTTTCAGAAAGTGCATTGTGTATCACTTTTTTTAATTTATTTTTTTAATCATACTTTCATATTGTTCATTGTGTATCACGTTTTAATACATTGTTTTTAGAATGTTCATTGTGTATCACGTTTTAATACATCGTTTTCAGAATGTTCATTGTGTATACACTGTTTTGTTCATTGTGTATTACGTTTTTAAATTTGATACTAGTATTTTTAAACATACTCAGGATTTTCAGTTGTGCATTGTGTATCACTTTTTTAATTTATCTTCTTAATCATACACATGGTTTTTCATATTATAGATTGAAGAATGATGTAGAATTGAAGGAATCAACGAACATTCAATTTCACATAAAATTAGCAAAAAATAGAAAAGATTGACCTAATTGATCGTCATTAAAACAGAGTAAAAAATGTTAACGGAGTTCGCCGGAAAATATGAACTCGCCGGAGAAGATGAAGCCGTCGCTGCTTCTGATTGGAGGTCGCCGGAATACTTTGCCGTTGTTAGTGGTGAGATGGTTGCCGGAATACATGAGCTATGGTATGATAATACAACATATTAAAGGAAATGGGTGTTGGTGTTAGCTTAAAGAAGGAAAAGAAGATGATGAAATCAATGGCTGACACTTCTGCTTATTCTGTGTACGTATTTGAAACTGAATCTATACTAGTATTATCCAATTATCAAATATTATAGTTCAACAAAGAGCACTCTTTACATACAAGATTCTAAACGAAACAAAATTATCGGCAAAAAAGCATTATTGGTATACGTCAAATTACATATTTAGATGATAAATGTTTTAACCTTTACGTGTATTTCACATCATGTGGTCGTTAAAAATCTATCAAAATAGACATTATCTACAAAAGTATTCAAAAGTTTTATTAATTTAGTATGGGTTCTTTGAAAATATTCACTAATAAAGTGTTTTGTTAAAAATAAAAATGGTTTTTTTTTTAACAAAAATATTTTTTCATAAAGGAATTTTAGTTTTTTACTAACCAATTAAAACCTTTAATTTTACTAAACCACCTATTAACTACTTAAATTTCTTCAATCTCCTAAGTGCTTACTTTGATATTACCCTTTTAAAGTATACATTTTATATTACGTAGACTAAAGTACCACTGAACAGAAAAAAAGATAAACCATATCATGTGTTACATTCGAAGCCAATGCATCTCTTCTTTTAAAAAAATATATATAGTGGTAAAATATTTATATTTAATACACATGCGGCAAATATATTTTTTGATTTCTTCTTCAAATTATAAGATTAGGTTTCACATACGATACTTTCAAACTTACTAATTACTCCGTAATTTATTAGTGACAAACAACTCAAATATATTACAAAAAAATGCAACCATAACAATTTTGAACTATTGATTATTAGCAACAAATAACATGATTACGCGCGGTTTCTTAAAAAAAAAAATTATGTGTTATGAATGTTGTAAATTATAAACTCATCGATCATGTATTGTGAAATAAACTTGCAGCAATTTCCACAAATTTTAAACACATCGATCATGTATTGTGAAATAAACTTTCAACACTTTTAACAAATTTTAGAGAAAACTGTTTAATCATTGTTGGTTAATAAGAAAGAGTAAGGTTCAAATGAGTACATCAATTTTGAGTGAGAATGAGGGAACCAACAGATTTCTGCCATGTGTCACTTTATTCTCTCTTCTCCACACTTTATTCTCTCTCCTCCACATTTTTAAAAATTAAATATCTTACAAACGGTAAGTCGAAAAATCATGAAAATTGCACCATAAAATTCAGCGTTTTCTCCTCTTCGATTTGCCGTCCCTCAAGGCATACTTTTGACAACTTTTTTTTCTTCTCATTTTTTGGTGGGTTTCACAAATTAGTAACACATGTGTTAGTGATTAGTTGTATATTTAATTTGTGGTTAAGGTTAGGGTTTAGTGTTAGGTTTAGGGTTTATGGTTTAGGGTTTATAAGGGTTTAGGGTTTAGAAGGGGTTCAAGGTTTAGGGTTTAGAAAGATTTAGGGTTTAACGTTTTGTAAAGTGTTTAGGGTTTAGGGGTTAGGGGTTAGGGTTTAGGGTTTAGGGTTTGAGGTTTGGGGTTTCGGGGGCGAAACCCCAAACCCTAAACCCTAACCCATAAACCCCAAACCCTAAACCCTAAACGCAACACTTTAACACATGTGTTAGTAAATGTGAAACCCACCAAAAAAAATGAAAAAAAAAAAACTTTTCGAAAGTATGTCTTGAGGGACGGCAAATCGAAGAGGAGAAAACGACGAATTTAATGGTGCAATTTTCATAATTTTTCGATTTGTCGTTTGTGAGATAATTAATGTTAGGGGTAAATGGGTTTTGTACATGTGGAACATTCTCTTTGTACACATGGCTTGATATCATTGGTTCCCTCATTCTCACACAAATTCCTATTCTCATTTGAACCCTACCCTAATAAGAAATTAAAACTTCATTATTGGTTGATAGGCAAAAAACTAGAACTATAATCGTTACGAGTTAATAAGAAATTAAAATTTCATTATTAGAAAGAAACATTTTCCAAAAAGTTGTTGTTAAATGACATTAAATGCTCTTAAGTTTGATGCATCGCTTCATTATGAGTTGTCAAATACTAATAAAAATGCTCTTCTAAGTTATCAAAAATCATAATCAAGATTGTTTGTCAAATATAATTAAGTAGTTTTATGAGCACCTTTTGTCATTTGACAACTATTAGATGTATCTAAACGTAAACTTAATCAAGTTAATGACATTTTATTATTTTTCCATAACCTTTTTTTTTTTTAAAAAAAAATCGTTGTCAGGGCTGAGATAAATGAAACAAATTAAATTAGTAAATAGGTGTTCGACCTATTTATTATTATTGTCCACCTTATTATATATGTTTGTCTCAAAAGTATTGTCTACTTGCAAAATAGTAACTATTGAAAATCATTAAAATTCTTACTTTACCCTTAGTTTTTATTCTCAATCATTTATTTCACAAAATTTTCCGTTAAACTTAGCACAATCGTTCATCCAACTTACGCTAAATTTAATAAATTTGTTAATGGAGAATAAAAATAGGATGGATATAGTATATGTTTAGGTGGGCTTAATTAGACAAGACTTTTTAATACTTGAGTGGCTGTACAAACGTTATCCCTTTTATTAGTTGGCAATTTTAGACCTATGGGTTAATCATGGGTCAATTTGGTTATTATTTAGGTGGGGATGAGTTTGTTGGGTCTCCTTCTCATTTTTTGGATGGATCTAAATGAGTTTTTCAATATAACCTCTAATTATGTACTCCGTAACAATTAACCAACGGGTCTAGCGGTTAATTTTTTTGTTTCATTTTTCATTCAAAAATTTTTTTTGGTGAAAACCCGATGGGTCGACCCGACCCACGAATCATTTGACCCGGACCCGTTTAGACTCATCCTTCTAAATGACCCATCTAGACCCGGACCCATTTAAACCCAAACCCATCTAGACCCGTACCCGATCCAACCCGACACGTTTATTTTGCCGCTTACAATTTCCAGCTATTAACTTTGATTTATCGTTATCTTTTTACAGCCTTACAGACGTTTATTTAATATTGTAATTTTAAATTATTTATGGTTACCCATGGCCCGATTGACAACCCGAGAATGTTGTTTTTTGTGATATAAATACAAACCAGAAGCCCCGCGTGGAACAACCTAGAAACTTTTGTGTCAGTGTCAGCAAGCAGAATAATGGGCAGCAGCAGTAAATCTTCCTCGGCGATCGGGTTGATAGTTTACGTCACGGTTATGACGATGATGATGATGTCAGCGGTTGATGTATCCGCTAAACGGTTCAACGTGGGAGATAAAAAGGGTTGGACTTCTAACGTCAATTACACTCTTTGGGCTGCTAATCAAACTTTCTATCGTGGCGATTGGCTCTGTACGTAACCCATAACCTTTTAGCTAATTGGTTCCTGACCCTTTAATTGTTAAGATACTATTTTCTTATCATGATCAGTATCAATGGCGGATTTAGAATTTTAGGTGACCCGTAATAGGGTAATACGTAGTATTAATTTTTCTGAACCCGTAACATAATCAAGTGGTAAAAAAATGTAATTGTTTTTAAGAAATTTACATTGCGTATATTGAATGGATCCGTAGCGACTGTTACCGCTATCTTTAACGTGGCGCCCCTAATTGGTATCGTATATATTAGCATTTGTATAATGAAAAATCAAATTTTTGTGCTTGAGATTGAATAGAAGTTATACTAATTTTTACACTTTTTTACCTTATGAGATTTTTCATTATGATACGTTGTATTTTGATTCTGATCACTATTCTATATTGTTAGCATTGTGTAATGAAAACTGAACTTTTCTCTTTGTACAATCAAGATTTATGTAAAACGGCATGAGTCAAGCTTCTATCGAACAGTCATTGACTATGTTTGTCTCGTGTTGCAGATTTTGCATATGACAGGTACCAGAACGATGTACTGGAAGTCAACCAGACAAACTACGAGACATGCAATGCTGAGCATCCACTACATAATTACACCACAGGAGCAGGTAGAGATGTGGTACCGCTAAACGCTACTGGCGATTATTACTTCATTAGCAGCAAAGGGTATTGCTATGGAGGTATGAAACTGCACGTTCATGTCAACGATCTACCACCACCTCCAGAACCTGCCCCTGTAAAGAGTCGCTCTTCAAGATTTTCGGTTACTAGAGGCCATGTGTTTATGTCCATGATGGTTGCAGTTGCAGCTATTTGGGACTCAATTATCATCTGTTTCTGACAGACAAAACGCTTGATTATTGAATTATTAGTACTTATGAAGTTATGATCCTGTGTGGATACTTAAACTGGGATACTTAAAATTGGTAATTAGCCTTTGGTTTTATTTTAATCACATTGTTCTTGTAATGCATTGTGATTATCACTGGGATTGAAAGTCTATTTTTATTTTTGTTTTTTTTTGCTTTAATTTTTTATTATTACTACTTGGTAAAATATGGGTAAGTTCATATCTATTACAACTGTAGATCTCAGTTAATGTTTCAAGATTTCCCATCATCCAAATTGATTAATTCATAACTTTTAAGGTTATGCATCTGGTGCACTAGATGCCATTCGTGAAGTTTAGTGACTTTTTCAAGGTAAAATATTTCCACAAGATTTGTGAATTTTTTTACTGAGACAATTGGTATTTTGATATACGCTTTCTTATGGATCTTACGGATATTTGAGTTTTAATTGAAACACTCACATGTACATACAGTTATGTTACAGAAAATGATCTAAAGACATAAATAACCTGCAATTAATAAGAGAATTAAAAAGGGTGATGGGGAGAGTTGTTTGGCGAATGATCCTCAACTTGTCCTATAATTATGGCCATACCGAATTGCCAAAACCATTCAGTATCCACACAATTTATCAAACCACTGAAATTATGGTTCGTGTTTTGTCTGAAGCAAATTTAAGGGGTGATTTTTCCTTACTTTACCAGTTTCTTTCAGACCCAAATCTCCCTTGTGGGTCCATGTGGGTCGCCCCAAAATCTATCGATTCGTTTGATGGGTTTTGGGGGTGAATGCAAATGTAAATGTAAATGGGGTGCATCTGCTCCAAACATGTTGCACACTCTACTATTTCCCCTATCCATCATTCTTCCCTGACCATTGCTAATCATCACAATAATCATAATGATAATTTAATATTGGACAGCATTAAAGATGAAACACAAGACGTTAACAAGATCAGTAATAATGGTGATTCTGCTGGAAAAAGAGGTGATATTGCGCTAGATATTCGAGGTGATGAATCTTCAAATCATGATTCTGTTAACAAGCATTCGAAAAAGCCTTCATTTTCGTTTAACTTAAAGTTTGGAAGATCGACTGTTGCGGAACATGTTGCTGCAGGGTGGCCGGCCTGGCTTAGTGCTGTTGCCGGTGAAGCCATTGATGGTTGGCTTCCACTAAAATCTAATGGCTTTGAGAGGTTTGAAAAGGTATGTCATTCGATTGTTTATACTTAAATGTTAATTATCAAAAATGCAACCAACTTTCACCTTATTATTTTTTTATTTTTTATTGTATATTAGTTTTCATGCATTATGTATACAGTTATAATGTTAAGTGTCAAATTAATGCCACAATATCATGTTGTTTGTTCATGGGGTTCTATTTTTAAAAATGTAGATTGGACAAGGAACATACAGTAATGTGTATCGTGCACGCTATCTCAGAACAGGTAGAATGATGGCCCTGAAGAAGGTCAGATTTGACAGTTTACAACCGGAAAGTGTGAGATTTATGGCTCGAGAAATCACAATTCTTCGAAGACTTGACCATCCAAACATCATGAAACTAGAGGGGATAATTACGTCCCGTTTATCAAGTAACATCTACCTTGTTTTCGAATATATGGAACACGATCTTGCAGGACTCCTATCATCCCCCAACATTAGATTCACTGAATCCCAGGTTTAAGAATTTTAAAGGTTTATCTTGATTTCCCCACATGAAATGGTTAAGATTTGTTATTTGAAAGATTTTTTGGGGTGCAGATAAAATGCTACATGTGGCAATTGTTGAAAGGAATCGAGCATTGTCACTCACGAGGAATCCTTCATAGAGACATTAAAACATCAAACATTTTGGTGAATAATGAAGGGCAATTGAAGATGGCAGATTTTGGGCTAGCAAATTTTGTTTCTAGCAGGCAACCATTGACAAGCCGTGTGGTGACATTGTGGTATCGTCCTCCTGAGCTTCTTTTGGGGTCGACACAATATGGAGCATATGTCGACATGTGGAGCGTTGGCTGTGTTTTTGCTGAACTTTTTATCGGTAGACCAATCCTCAAGGGGAGAACAGAGGTAAGTAACATGTTGAATGTGCGTTTTAAGAGTGATTATGTGATACGATATAATCAGAATCAGATAATCAACTGTGATAAAAAAAATTCTGCAGGTTGAACAATTGCACAGAATATTCATGCTTTGTGGCACTCCACCAGAGGATTACTGGACTAAACCGACACTTCCTCTTGCGAGAATGTCTAAACCACGACATGCTTACGCAAGCTCTCTTCGTGAACGGTGTAAAGAACTCCCAAAATCTGCTGTGAATATAATCGATACATTACTTTCCATTGAACCTGAAAAACGTGGGAGTGCTACATCTGCTCTTCAATCTGAGGTAACAGCTCATTTGTCTCACGTGAATCGATTAACAAATTATGGAGACCGATTTAATTGATGGTGTTTGTTTATGTTTTGTTAATCTTAAGTATTTCCAAATGAGACCGTATGCATGTGATCCTGCAAGCTTGCCAAAGTACCCACCCAGCAAGGAAATTGATGCAAAGTTTCGCGAAGAAGCACAAAGGTGATGTTCCTTTTTCTTTGTGAACTTAAATGTTCAAACTTCAAAGATATCTCTGAGAATTGAGACATACTGACTTCAAAAAGCTGATAAATTTCAGAAAGAAAGCTGGTGGAAAGTTTCGGGTGTCCGGGTCTTCAAGAAATCTTAGAAGAGGTCGAAACACTTTGCTAGAACAAACACAGGTTTCTCTTGCTCACACTCTTCTTATTCTTGTGTTTGTTGCTTTGAGTTGTTGATGGTTTCAAGTGATTTCTGTGTTTTGAAAGTGATTATTTAATTATTACATTTTCAATGGGTTAAATTATCAGAATTTGTCATACTCAAATAGAAACAGTAGAAGCACATCCAAACACTATCTACTGCAAGTCTGCAATTCATTTAGTTACGTCTGATAATCTGATTATGATTATTCATTATCATATAATCTGTTAATCGCTTCTAAAAAACAATGCCAAACCTTTCTAATTTTCGTATTCTTTATGGTTGGTCAGGCACGTCGAAGTGCTTATTTCCGTGGGCCAGGAGGATCAGCTGATAGTAACGATACACGATCAGATGTTTCCCAAACAACAGATATATCTCAAGCTAACACGTTGCCTACACTGGCAACAACATCAAGTGGGACCCTTGGGTGGTCAACAAAAAGGCGAAAACAAGTCAGTTTTGCGACCCCAACAAGTCAGGACGTCCGTCCCATAGAGCCGATCCATGAGCAAAATATCTCCTCTGTAAGTCATCTTCAGATTGAATTGAAAGTTTTAGTAACGTAAAAACATTCCGTTTTGAAACTTTAAACTCAAAACTTCCCTTTCTTAACTTACTCCTATTATCATTTGATAGGATCATAACGAAGAAAAAACGCGACGATACTCTGGACCTATGCTAATTCAATCACATAGATCCAATGGAAGGCAAGAAGGTTACACTCGCAACACAGTATCTAGATCGCGATTTTCAAGAGATACAAGCAATTCCATTTTGTAAAAATAGATCTCAAACACAGAATATAAAAGGTCAAAGATTTCATAGTAATGAGATGTTGGGTGTTTTTTTGGTACTTTGGATGTTATAGATGTAGAGTTACGATGTAAAAGAGAGACAAAAAAGAAGCTGATTTTTTGTAATACAATTGTGTTTGGAGCTTGTACCATGTGCTTGGATGATTGTAAGGAAGGAGAAGAAGAAAAGAGAAATGGAACCGAAGCAACATGCATGGGAGAAATGGGAAGTGGTATATAAGCACATCTAAAGTTCTCTAAAGTGTCAACCTTTTAATGTGTTTATTCCATTCATTTGACCCTTTTGTAACTTTGTTCTCATTGTTGTCAATATAATACATTCCATGCTCCATAACCTAAACATTATATATGGTAAATTTTATCCAGTTACTTTATTATAAAAGTAATACATCTGGTATCTGGTATATTTATAAGTAAAAAGAATTATTTAAGTATAGTTTTAAACAGATAATTGCTCTACTTGGTATTTCTATCCAAATAGACAAATTCTTGCAGCTTTAAAACATTTGGAGACAATGTTTTTGACAAAGAACCAAATACGAAAATTTCAACAGCGAGTATGCCTACTAACAAGTATAAACAAGGAAAGATAAAAGACATCAGATGAGCTCGAATCATGAAAAAACAATTTTTTGGATTTGACTACTGTGTATATATCACAATGCCACCCAATCAGTACATGGATTCGGGTAAGTAAGATTGTTGTTTGTATATAGTGTATGGCAGTGTTAAGGAACAGGGTAGAAAATGAATCTTCATTAATGGGCAACCATTGTGGGAATTTGTCCATGATTCACAAAGTCAATCTTGTTTAATCTCAAGCAGCAAAGCACTTTCTCTGGCAATTCCTCAGGCTTCTGAGCCTATTATTCACAAACATAAACACAACACCCTCATCACTTACCTTTTTCATAAGAGGTTAAGCAATCAAGTGACAAAAATACGAGTACCTGAATGGTTAAGCCTAAATTCAGAATCCCATTTCTAAGGCGTTCACGAAATGCTTCTAGTCCCTTCCTTGCAATGTAACTAAATCGATGAATGTCCAGATCAATTTCAAAGTAATTTGATCCCTGAAATCATAGTAAAAAAAAAGTATAGTTATACAGATTACGTTCCACTTCTTAATGAGAAAAACATGAGTATGGGTACCTGATAAAAGCTATGTTGAGGTCGTGAAAGAACAGGCTTTTCATTGTAGGCGTGCAAAAGTTTCCTTTCGGTGCTACTGGAAACAAGATCTTCAGGGTTCACCACACCCACCATGATCTTTAACCTTTCCCTGAACGCTACAGCAGATTCTTTCCTGAATCCCTTCACTTTCTCCATATCATCTGCAATTAAACTCTGCATGCACAATGCACCAACTTCAAAAAAAAATCATTTTAAAGAACGAACAAAAATCTATGTCCTTTTTTATATTACCTTGACACTTTCTTGAAACTGAAGAGACGTATCTTTCTCATATGTTTCTGAAAGTTTGAAATATAGCACAAGGCTCAAACCCTCTCCATCACCGTCACCAGTGAACATAGCAGTTGGATAAGTAGGTAGCTGTAAAACATGTAAGCATGTTACAAGAGTTCACATTTTGTCTCATATACAGAATTAATATCAAAAGATAATAAACTTTGAACCTGAATGTTGACTATGAGAAAAGAAGGCAAGTTTCCTTGGGCTTTGACCAAAGGAAGCTGAAGATGTTGGGCAATATGGTTGACTTTTCTTGGACATGTAAAAAGGTCGACACCTATAGGAGTGTAAGGACAATAATTTGGAGCAGGACTTTTTGTTTTGTTTCTGCAAGTTAGTTACTAAATTGGTAAACTTACATGACACGTAATCGAAAAAATAAAACTTGTGTAGGAAGTAGGTGGCATACTTAAAGAAGTTGATGTCTCGAACAGTAAAACTTGAGGGCTCAAGTGCAGACCAGGATCCAGGGATTAGCTTTTCATCTGTACAGCAAGGAATCAAAAGTCCTGCTCGAGGACGATAAAAAACTTTTCTTGACAAACCTACGAAAGAAAAAAGGTGTTTGACTTGTGTTGTAACTTTCTAGTTCCTACAAATATAAGAGCAAAAAATTTCTATATGAGCAAATGAAATGTACGGATTTCACTGGATTCTTCCATATCAAGCGAAGTACACTTCATTGAAAGCCTGATCACTGATGATTTCCTTATCAGCATCTGTGGACCTGATATTAATGAGTCATTGATCTTATTTAATGATGAGGTCTCATACTGAAGCACCTGTCCACTTGATGAATTTCGGAAGCCATCTGCAAAAATTATGTTTTAACAAACAAAGTAAAAACAATTGCATGTTGTAAATCTAAAGCATGCTCCTTCTGTCCGTTCCATGAATATTGTAATGTTTCCTAAAGTGAACACCTTTTTACTACAGTTACCGAATTTCCACTTTCCATTACTGGAGTAAAAAAATGTAGTAATAGATGGATCACAAAATTCAGCCTTAAAGTATTTAAAACAGATGACAAAAGACAAATACTTATCGAGTTATCTTAAACAATATATGCAACATATTTATGAAACAAAGGTAGACTAATTATATTATATTATTTAGAAAATAGAAAACATTTTTATATTCAATTACCCCCATGAACACTAAGGAAATCATCATCTGAATCAGATTCGTCGATTTTGCTGACCGAGTCAAACCAGAATTCTTCTTTGCAAATTACTGCAAGGCAAAGTGTTCACTATTACTCACAAGTTGTGAATGAGTCTGCTGATTAGTAAATGATTAGATAAAAGAGAAAAACAGGTTTGCTGTTTTCAAAGAATACAAAAGAAGTACCATTAGAGTCAAACTGGTTGTGGTGCCCTTCCATCTGTGTGAGGTTAAAAGTTGACTTAGAAGATGTGTTTCTACAAACGTTGGTAGTATGAACAAAAACGCTTTGTCTTGCATTGCTGTTCCGTTTCCTCATTTTCTCAAGCTTGCAGGTCTTTTTCGTACATCTAAGTCGTGGTTTCCTTGATCTTTTGCTGTTTTTGTGACAGGAAACACATCCACCCATTTATCTCCCTTTCTTGAAATGGTGACTAGCAAGTCCCTGATAAAACAATATGATCAATAACTATTAGATCCAAACAACTACCCATTTTGACTTTTGACCCATTACACAACGTTTCCAATTTACCTGACCCACACACTTCCACCTCCACATTGAATGACAAAAAAAAAAAACACTCTTTAACAAACTACAAGATTTTGTTATGAAATTAATATTAAAGTGGTACTCAATAATTATGAATGACCATTACTCATAAATCTATATATTTCTTCAATTATTGTAATATAATAATTAATCCAAGTGTCAAGAGTATCTTTACTAAATTAAAAGTAATTACAACAGCATAAAAAGTAGGGCAACTAAGTAATTGCTTAGAATAATAGCTTGCAAGGAACAATTAAAAATCTTTAAAGCCACCCTATGCAAATCCAATACTATACCCATAATATGGAAACTTATGTAAGCAAATAGCATTAATACTTTTTTACCATGGCCATGAACAAACAAACAAAGCAAAGTCATTTGCCAATATTTTAAAATGTAATGTTGAGGGCAATAATACTGGATGTTAGCATGAATCACAAACTATACATAGTTACAAAACTTTCGTGATAATTTGAAAAAAAAGCAACATAACAAATGACCGATAACCACTAATATATCAATATCAATGTATGAACAAGTTCATAAGTTTCTTCATTTTGTATAATTATTTCAAGAAAAAAGGCATCTTTGGACCAATGATGTGTATATGAAGTTTCATATATATTTACACGAAGATAGAAAAAAGAGACAAAAAAAAAAATAGAGAAAAAGATACCTGACAGAAATTATGTTATCATGAACAAGTTATTTGCTTCATGACCTTCTGCAACATAAAGAAGGAACCCCACCAGAGGAAAGATGAAAGGTGGGTCCGACTCTATCGGATCCGGGTTATGTTACCAAAACTTATTTATTTATTTTTAATGCCCAGAATGAAGATTGCATTTGAAGTTTGGAGACAATTTAATTTATAGAGGAAATTAAGAAGAAAGAATGTTGCTCACTTGCTTGTTGTGGTGCACTGGTGGCTGTCAACCTTTCTATTGCCACGTCATCATATAATCTTTGGCGAACAAAAGGTCTCTTTTGACTTTTTTGGTCGACTGGATCTTTTCAGTTTCTGGTTTATATCTTCTGAATGCAACAAAAGCCCCTCATGTTACTTTTACAACCGCAAGTGAACCAATCAGTCCCCATAACGGCATAACCCATTGTTGCTTTCACATATCATCATAGAGGTATAAGATTGTTGATACTTTACAGACATCAGTTTTTGCCTTTTCTTAATTAGTTTGACCCCAGTAACCATTTTTCAACTATGTAAATAACATAAATACCATGTATGCGGATCGGCTTATAATCACGTAAAAGTTTGCGCTGAGAATTATCAGGTTATCAAGACCTCAATTTAGATGACATCATGACTACCGAAATCATGCAAATAACTTGCAGTAGGGTTAACAAGTCAATGATTGTTTGGCAATGCTTTGGTGTTTATTTATGTTTTTCATGCAAGTTATTGAAGACATATTGAGTATATCAGAATTCAGGACTCTGAAATGATATGTACAGATGTACAGATGTTTACTTTCTTAGAAAAATAAAATTGAATATTTAAAATAATACAGTACCGTTTTTGTGGTTAAAGAAACCACCTCTGTTTGCTCCTTTATTTGCGACACGAGTCTTTCTTTTCTCGAAGTTTTGCAAACTACTGACATTACAATAATTCATACTAAATTCGGAAGCATTCTCTTCTCAACACAGATATAGCAGAACTTTGATATAACCTTCAAACAAACTAGATGCATTTGGCCTATATCCAAGGAAGTTAATAATTACCCAACAAACAGAAACTGGAAATCTGTTGTAAAAAACATAAGTTTTATAAAAATAACAATAGTCTATATAAGAGAAAGGCGACAGATGTATGTTACATCCAGAATATACAACCAAACAAACAGGACGAGTGAGTAATTCTTAATAACCAGGGATGGCTGCATAGCGATAACCTTGTGCACCCCTCCATGAATAATACGCAATTCGAGTCTCGTAGAAGCCTAAAACAGAAAAATTATCAGAAAGTAAAAAAACCGTATAAAGGCTATTATCATGAATAACCAAACAATTTAAATCAGTTGGTTACACAAATAATGTTAAATATAAGAGCAAATTGCCAAGAAATGTACTATATAATTCATAATATGTCAACGTAAATATATGCAAACCTTTTGTCGTAAGAAGAAGCATAAGATTCAATTTTTGCCAAGAAGTGAGTAAAAGAAAGATTTTTAATATCTATAAGTTTTTCCTTTTTGTACATTAAGAACTCAAACAAAGTACCCTTTTTTGAGAAAATTTGTTCAAGGTCGAGCATAAATTGAATTTTACACTCCATTTGTAACAAGTATAAACACCATATTGCCATATTGAGTATTGACAATTTGGATTATATGTTACCTTGCAATTGCCCTAAATATAGATGCAATGATCATGCAAATCTTGTTTAGTATTTCACTGATTTGGACTTGGATACCTCTTATTAAAAAATACCAATCTTCACAATGTATATGAAATATGTAATTAAGTAATATCATTGGCATACCTGGGAGGAAGGTGAGAGCCCCAAGCCCTAACAGGCCATATGCTTGAGATCTGTCTCCTCCCATGTGACCCGTGAAGATGAAAATTGAGAGAAGTAGAAGCCCACATCCAAGAATAAGCAGAAAAAGTGCAAGGGCAATGGATTTCCATGGGATTTCATCTAAGCTTGATGGTGAGTAATCAAACCGCGGGTCATATCTTCCTTCATTACCCATAATATAGTCATCGTCGTCATCCGCAAGACGAGTATAATTAACATTCCTCCTAGATGCCATCTCAATAACCTTCACAAAAGTCGTTCAGAAGCACCAGAATCAAACTTGGACCAAACTGCTTTAAAAAAGCTTCTTAGGAGTCAGGTTTACTAATTTGTACCAAGGAGTCAGATATATGAAAAAAGCTATATCAGTTAGATAGGTAGCATGCATTTCCCAAACATTCAAGTGAAAGAAGTTCATACAATAATAGAAGCATCGTGCATAAAAAATATAAGGATATTTTAGAGCCATACATAGAAAAGTTGTGGGATAATCACACAACACAAATGGGTCGATGCCCAAAAAAGGTTCCAACAAAGACCGTATATTAGAGAGTGTGTTTTTAACAATTATTTTGTCTATCTAAGAATGTGTTTAAAAGGAAAAACAGATCACATAAATGTCAACTGGATCTCCCAAGTAGCTTTGATGTATTAGTTGAAGTAGGATTGTAGGAAGATGATATATTGCTATATATGGATATAGTCTTAAAAACAAAATCATGTATGTGGTACATAAATATAACTATGTATAAACCGGACTTCATGACCTACTTTAAAAGCTTGACCACTATAAATGCAACTTTCTTTTATGATGATTATTGGTGCAATAAACCAACTTCAATTTGAATAACAACTTTAGCTTCATACCAGACTTCACATATCTCTAAGAATAGTTGTGACGCAATGTTCACACTAATACACATGACAACGAACGGACATTTCACTTACGGAAGCAGTCATATTCCATAAATTTCAAATATAGATGGAAAAAGCAAACATTTACATGTCCCTCCAAATATGTCATTGCAAAACTTAGGTTAGATGCAGGCTGGATTATAACTAAAACTCTCATTTAAGTTTCCTGTTATACAAACAGAGGCTACCCTAAACAATATGATGAAAAGTTCTGTAGGCTTCCAGTTTTGTAACAGTTAAAGGGGTAAGTCTTTAACTTCCAAACTAGAAACTATAGATATATACATAAAGTATTCATACATATAATTAATCACATATTATGCAGACTATTACAAAAAAGAAACTTATGTCAAGCAAGTTCCTTTGCAGCACTAAAAGCATTCTGATAATCAGTTCACGCAGTGGTACTTGATTCGTTCTACTTTTAGGTGCTAATCTTTTGCCTTTTGTTTCCTTCGATTAAATGCTAAAATATCTTCTACTACCATACTATTATTCGACACCTCATAGTTCCACAATATTCTACATAACCTTCTCACTTTAAAAATAAATCAAACATGAATGACAATGATTATACAACTGCATAATAGTGCAATTCATATAATAACTTGATTGCAATGCTAAGGATGCATATCAGCTAATTAACAAACCTAAAACTGAAATTGACAAAAGAGTTGAGCGAATCGGTGGAAATAATCTTAATTAGAAACAAAGTTAGGGTAAAAGCAATGAATCGCAGTTGTTGATAGAATGGCTAATAAATTAGGGCAAACGATAATAATAATAAAGAACAATTACTTACCTGATTGTTAGGTTTGTATTATTAAATTAGTGAATTTGATTGAAGTAGGTAAGCAATGGATGATTGAGGTTTTAAGTAGATCCAATAATTGCAGCTTCTCCGCCGTTCGTCACCAATCGTCGATACAAGCAGTCCCTTTTACGGTGCAACCGTTTAATGTAAGGTAAGAATATTCTTCTCAAACAAGTACTCCGTACTCCGTAGATGTAATAATTTGAATAGTCAATTATTGTCTAGGCTACTCATAGATTTTTTCTATTAGTGGTTATATTGTTGATTAATAGCGCTTAAAAAGATAACAATATGTTAATTACGTCAAGCTAAAAGGAATCTAGAACGTTAAAATATAGGAGTAGTTTTATTTTAAATTAAATCATAGCGTAACGTCAAATAGACATCAAATTCAACTTATTATACATGTACATGTTATGCTTTATAAGAAAAGAATATATTCAAATATAGAATTCATTTGACTTTTCATAAATCTTTTTTGAGAAATAAAAATTATTTAATCTTAATAGCTAAGGGTATTTTAGACTCTTTGATTGTAAGTAGGGGTATTAAAGTAACTTCCCTTCTTTAAACCACCGAAGAAAAAGCCTAAGTGCTTTATAAGCTGTATATATATAGATATATACAAGTAGACATATCTATCACTTTTAAACTGTTATTTGACATATAGTGTGGTTGTATGTAACACCCCTAAATTTGTAAGTTTTAAATAGTATAAAACGTATCTACTTTCTAAATTATAAAATAAGTATATTAAATGTGCAATGTGTTTAAGTTTTGTTATAAGTTAGAAAGGATTAACAATGTAAAGTATTTTTAGTTAGTAAGATTTAGAATATAAAGAAGAATGAATTTAAGGGACTAATAGTGTTAAGTATGAGAAAGGAAGGACTAAAAGTAATATAGCAATATTAAAAATCTGGATTTCCAGTTTCTTCTCTAACTTTCAGTACGTGAAATCAAGAAAATCATAGAGAGAGAGAGAGAGAGAGGAACGATTTAGAGAGAGAGGAAAAGAATAAATCCTTCAATTCAATTAGGGCTTTGATGTTTTTGGCATTCTAACCCCTAATTCTACTTATATAAGGTATAATCCATCATCTTCTTTGTCTAATTTTATGATTTGAAGTAAGTTATATAAACCCTAACAATGGAATTTTGAGTAAAGTTTCAATTAGGTAATGAATTGGTTAAAGCAATGATTAATACATGTTATTTAAGTGATTCTTGAACTAATTTTGATAAAGTTTATGTATAAATAATCAATCACATATGAGTGTTAATGATGGGTAAGTTATAAGAGTATTATATATGAAAATGATGAAGTTGTTGTTAAGTAGACACTCATAGTATGTGATATTAAAAGAAGTCTAATAAGCAAGATTGTGAAAACCAAGTTAATTGGGTAAAGTGATATTAGTGAATTAACATCTATGTGGTAAGTCAAGAAAATGTTATTGATTAAGTAATTTATGTGAATTATGTGCTTATGTGATTAGGTGATCAAGGTGCTCAAGTTGGTTCAAGTGTTTCTTATAATCAAAAGCAAGGTAAGTAATGGGATTTTGTTGAAGTAGTGATTTCTATGTCATTTGCTTGATGTTAGCCAAGGAATGACATTAGAGTCACTTGTTGAAGTAGTTAATCCTTGTGATTAACTTTGTGGAAGTGATTAAGGATCCTTAATTTGTTAAAATGTTTAAGTACTTGTTGAAGTATCCCTTACTTGCTAAGCTATATGCTTATTGTATTAAGTTTACATTTTGTAGGTAATACAAGTGAAAGAAATCAAGATTTGGGAAAGAAGCCTATGAGGACCTAATGGTGAAGCTTGTTATGCTATGGTAACAAGTTTTAATCTCTTTGAATCATGCTCTAGATATTATATCACCCCTTTTGTTAAAGAAGTAATATTTTGTCACTTGAAGTTTGTAAATATTATGGAGTTTGGTAATCAAAGTGTTAAACGAAGTTTATATACTATGATTAGTTTAGTTTGACTAAGAATAGTCAAAAGAATGTGAAAAGTTTGTTGAAATGGTGATTATTTGGGTAAAGACCCAAACTGGTCGTTAAAGTGCCCAAATGGGTCCTTTTATAGTTATGCGTCAAAAAGAGTTGTGATTGTGATATGGTTAATGTAAATATGAAATTAAGTTCTAATCATAGTATTGTTTATGTGGTAAAAGAGTTTAGATCTGAAGTTAAGTAATTGGAAATTTGATATGTCAACTAAATAAGTTTAAAATGGTCATTTTTGAGTTAACGGGTCGAAACAAGATTTAACGCGAAATTTGGAAAAGTAAAAATGTAGAAACGTTTATTTGGTCAAGATATGCGTATCTGCAAATTTTCAGGTCTCCAGGTGTTGTCGTTTGAGAGTTATGCGCTTTTAAAGTTCGGTTTTTGGTCATAAAACTTTGCAGGTTGAAATCTGCTGTAATCACATGAATCCGGGCGGATTCTGATGAATCCGGGCGGATTCCCAAAAATCGCTTCTGCTCATGAGTTGTGCTGAAAACGCAAGGGAATCCGGACGGATTCCACTGAATCCGGGTGGATTCCCCTGAATCCGGGCGGATTCCCCTGTGTCCCAGAAATTCGAAACTTAAAACTGTCATAAAAGATGAACCGTAACTCCGTTTTTGACGTTCTTTATATCGTTGAAAAGCTAAGAGAGTCTACTTTCCAATGGTTATGTTCTTATGATGAAATTTTGATTGAGTAAAATAATTAAATTAGGTTGAAGTGTATTGGTACAATGAAATATGAAGTTTTGGAGTATGGTATTGATTTAAATCATGACTGGGACCAATAGAGAGTGTTATGATATAAAATAAATGGTTTAAAAAAAAATTGTTACGTTTTCGGGGTGTTTCAAGTTGGTATCAGAGCTTGGTCTAAGGGATTCGGGTATTCACCGTTAGTGGGTACTTGATCTTAAACCATTGTTATTATTGTTTGATCATGATATTTAATTATGTTGTGATATTGTTCTATTAATTGATGAAGTACTAGGATTTCTGAATTAAGGTGTCACGTGTGGATCATGATGACGTATGTGGTAATGTGATAATTAGTGTGCCTGGCCAATACAGTAATTATCATATGATTTTGTACGATGTCATGAAAAGCACGAGATGTCAAGAGAAGGAAATCTTAGTGGTGGTTTGTTTATATGTGGCAATAAGTTAAGATAAAATGAGCTTATTAATTGTTAAAGTAAATGTGTATTAAGCATTTTATGTATATTTCAGTAAAGATGGATGAAAGAGATATAGATCTTAACCTCGGGCTAAACCCTCATGGTGGAGCCCAACATAGAGAAGCGGGAGGTGGAGGTGAAAGACCAAGATCTCCTGTTAATGAAGCTAGATTATCTTTGCCCGAATTAAGAACTTTAATTGCTCAAGAGGTTGCTCACGCTCAAGAGGCGTCTCTACCTCTATTTCTTGGTCGAATTTCAGAAACTATCACAGATGAATTCTATAGACGAGAAGAGGAAGCAAATATCTTTGGTAATGCACCACGTGTTGAACCTCCTGTAGTACAAGCTCCAGAAGAGAAAAAGTTTAGCTGTCGGGATTTCTCTGCTTGTAATCCACCCTCGTATGATAGGGACATGGATCCTATCAAAGCTCAAAGGTGGATTTCTGAAGTTGAAGGAGCGTTTTCCACTACTGAATGTCCTGACAGATTACAGGTAAGATACACAGCTAATCTTCTTAAAGCTCGAGCTAAAGGGTGGTGGGAAGTACAATGTCGCACTAAAGGAGTTGAAGCAATTAAAAATCTAACTTGGGATGAATTTAAAGAGATGTTTCACCAGGCTTATTCTCAAGAAGCTGATTTAATGGAAATCCGTCGTAAATTCATAGCTATGGAGCAAACAACTGAGTCGATAAATGAAATTGTTGGAGTATTTCTAGACAGGGTTCATTTCTGTCCGGAATATATGGAGAATCCTAAAAGATTAATGGAGCATTTTCATCATATTTTGAAGCCAGAGATTCGTCAGTTTGTTAATCCAAAGCGTTGTAAGACTCTTGAAGAAATGATAGATGAAGCTCGATATCAAGAGCTTGAATGGGGTCGACGAGTTGCAAAAAGAAAAGCTGAACAATCTTCTCATTCAACTAAGAAATTTAAGCCTGCTGAAGATTCCAAGAAGGAAGAAAAGCGAGGAGATAGGAGAGAAGTTCCGGAGTGTAAAACTTGTCATAAAAGACATTATGGGGAATGTCGATTAGGAACCAACGCTTGTAATCAATATGGGAGAGTGGGCCATATAGCTCGTGACTGCCCTAACCCAATTAGGGTATGTTATAACTGTTATAAACCGGGACATATCAAATCGGAATGTCCTGATTTAAGGGCCCAATCTGCTCCTCTTCCTCCTCGTCGTAATACTGAAAGAAAAGTTGAAGAACCCTCAAAGACAAAAGGTCGATCTTTTCAAATTACCGCTGAAGAAGCTAAGAGGGCCCCGGATGTACTGACAGGTACCTTCTTTTTAAATCAAAAACCTGCATATGTGTTATTCGATTCGGGTGTCTCGAGATCCTTTGTATCTGAAAAGTTTTGCTATGATTTCTCAATCCCTTTATCTGCTTTAGATACTCCCTAAGATGTTGAAGTTGCCGATGATAGGATTATTTTTGTAACCAATGTATATCGTGGGTGTCATTTAGAGATAGATAATGAAATTTTCCTTATAAACCTTATCCCGATGAAAATGGGTGAATTTGATGTCGTGGTAGGCATGGATTGGTTAGGTAAACATAATGCTCTTATTTAGTGTGAAATGAAATTAATTCGGGTTACTTCGCCAAGTGGGGGAGTTATTGATATTTATGGGGAAAAGCGAAAAGTTCCATTATCTGTCTGTACTTTTGCTCGTGCCAAACGACATTTACTGCATGGTTGCCAATCTTTTCTGGCACATATAGTGGATGTTCAAAAATCTGTTCCTAAGATTGAAGAACTCCTAGTAGTTAAGGAATTCCCTGATGTATTCCCTGACGAGTTACCGGGTGTTCCACCTGATAGACAAGTTGAATTTCGTATTGAATTGGTACCTGGAGCTATACCTATAGCCAAAACTCCTTATAGGCTTGCCCCATCGGAAATGCAAGAAATGATGAAGCAATTACAGGAATTACTTGATAAGGGTTTCATTCGTCCAAGTAGTTCACCATGGGGAGCTCCGGTACTTTTTGTTAATAAGAAAGATGGCACAATGAGAATGTGCATTGATTACAGGGAACTAAATAAAGTGACCATCAAGAATAGGTACCCATTGCCTAGAATTGATGATCTATTCGATCAACTTCAAGGTGCAAGTTTCTTTTCTAAGATTGACCTACGTTCTGGATATCATCAATTGAAAGTTCGAGAAGAAGATGTTTCCAAAACCGCTTTCAGAACAAGGTATGGCCATTATGAATTTGTGGTTATGCCATTTGGTCTGACCAATGCACCTGCAGCTTTCATGGACCTTATGAATCGAGTATGTCGTCCTATGCTCGATAAGTTCGTGATCGTGTTTATAGATGATATTCTTATTTACTCTAAATCTGTTAGTGATCACGAAGTTCATTTGAGGCAAGTATTACAAACATTGAGAAACGAAAAGCTTTATGCTAAATTCTCAAAATGTGAGTTCTGGCTTCATGAAGTTCAATTTTTGGGACATGTTGTTAATAATCAAGGAATTAAAGTTGATCCAGTTAAGGTTGAAGCTGTTTTGAAATGGGAACCTCCAACAAATCCCACAGAAGTTCGGAGTTTTCTAGGATTAGCCGGTTATTATCGACGGTTCATCCAAGATTTCTCTAAAATTGCCACTCCTCTTACAAAACTCACTCGAAAGAACGTGAAATTTGAATGGAATGATCAAGCCGAACAAGCTTTCCGAACTTTAAAACTACAACTTAGCCAAGCCCCTATTTTGGTACTTCCTGATGGTACTGAAGATATGGTAGTATATTGTGATGCTTCGCACAATGGTTTAGGTTGTGTCCTGATGCAACGTGGCAAAGTGATCGCTTATGCTTCTAGACAACTAAAGGAGAATGAAAAAGGGTACCCCACTCATGATTTGGAATTAGCATCGGTGGTTTTTGCCTTAAAAATCTGGAGGCACTATCTTTATGGTGTTAAGTGTACCATTTACACTGATCATAAAAGTCTTAAATATTTCTTCGATCAACGCGATCTTAACATGAGGCAAAGACGTTGGCTTGATTTGGTGAAAGATTATGATTGTGAAATTCTATATCATTCTGGAAAGGCTAACGTTGTAGCTGATGCCTTGAGCAGAAAAGCTATGCATCATTCTTTGATTGTCAAATCTCTTCGAATCACTATTCTTCCAAATTTACTGGACCAAATTAAGGAAGCTCCAACAAAAGCCTGGCAAGAAAATGATATAAAAGCAGAACGTATAAAGGGTCAAGTTAATGATTTTGTTGAAGATTCCTGAGGAATTAAGACTCGATATGGAAGAATCTGGATTCCAAACTCTCTTGAGCTGAAAAAGTTGACACTTGATGAAGCTCATAAATCTCGATACTCTATTCATCCTGGTGCAACTAAAATGTATCACGATCTGAAATCTGATTACTGGTGGCCAGGTATGAAACGTGAAATTGTTAAGTATGTAGAACAATGTTTAACTTGTTTACAGGTTAAGGCCGAACATCAACAGCCGTATGGCAAAATGCAGCCTTTAGATATACTTGTTTGGAAGTGGGAACACATTACGATGGATCTTATCACCAAATTGCCTAAAACTCAGCGACAACATGATGCAATTTGGGTGATAGTTGATCGTATGACAAAAAGTGCTCTATTTCTGCCAATCAAAGAAACTATGTCCTCTGAAGCTCTTGCTGATTTATATGTAAAAGAGGTTGTTGCTCGACATGGTATGTCCTTATCTATTGTCTCAGACAGGGATAGTAGATTTACCTCTCGGTTTTGGAATAAATTCCAAGAAGATATAGGTACACGTGTCAACCTAAGTACAGCTTATCATCCACAAACAGATGGTCAAAGTGAAAGAACTATTCAAACTTTAGAAGATATGTTAAGGGCATGTGCTATTGATTTTGGGGGTAGTTGGGATACCCATTTACCTCTTGCTGAGTTTTCTTATAATAACAGTTACCATTCAAGTATAAAAATGGCGCCTTATGAAATGTTATATGGAAGGAAGTGTAGGACTCCGTTATGTTGGGGCGAAATTGGGCAAAGAGAGTTAGGAAGCACTGACATAGTTCAAAGAACGACAGAAAAGATAAATCGGATTAGAGAACGTTTAATGGCGGCGCACGATAGACATAAATCTTATGCTGACAAAAGAAGGCGCCTTGTTGTGCCACGGTCGTTACGCAGCACAACGGGGTTTTAAATTTATAAAAAGCTGGGGCCTAAATTCTACTTACAGTAGTAAGTATAACTCAGGGTCGTTCTTAAAAATCAACTGTATTGTGAAACAGAATAATCAGGATGTTCAAATCTAGCTAGTGAAGGAAGGTTTTGAAAATAGTTGAATTTGGTTTTTGTTTTGTTTGTTTTTCTAAATTGTACTACTAATTAAACTAAACAAGTAGATTATACTAATTAAACTAGGCAATAAAATAAATGGATAGTAGTCAGGATAGAGGAGGTGTTTGTTGTGATTTCATTAGCCTTTCATTGGGATGATGTTTTAGTTTAAGTTATGAAAACGTCTTTCTGAAGATTTTTATTTTATTTGTTTCAAGTATTTATGGTGTAAGCACTAGTACCCTACTGATTGATTGCTCAATCAGTATGTCACTGAGTAACTAGGCTATCGTGATTCTGATCGGAGGAGGCTGCTCAACTCTCAACACTGCCCTGTTACGGAACAGTGACCCTTTTCTGGAATATGAAGATTCCTGGGCGCATGCATAGAGTAACAGACCCACTAATGTTCCGACCGTTCTTAACACCACAGTGATACTCAATTGAATAAAACATTTAAGTTTAAGACTTGGTTGGTGTTTGATTACTTTCCATCAATGGTTTTGTAGAATCCAGGGGTGATAGACATATTTGGAATATCAGATGATTCCTCGTCTTCCTTACTGGATTCATAAACTAAGTTTGTATTTAAGATCAAAGATTCTCCATTTATGATTTAAACCAGCCCTCACTTGAATTTGACCAATAAATCCCTGGTTTATTCACAGTGTACAATACTTGATTAGTAGTTCCACGGCTTCAAAACCAGACCATGCCATTTAACATATATATAATTAAGTTGTAGTTTAATCACGGTGTACAATACTTGGTTAGTAGTTCCACAGCTTAAAACCAGACAATGTTATTTGAACACAGATAATTAATTACCCCTGATATGACGTCTTATCAAAAAGGTTTTAATCACGTTTATTGGTGGAAAGGCATTAGTTGAATGCGGTTTAAAATCATAGATGGAACGTGTAATCAAAACACCAAGTTTTCATTTATAATATATAGTTGGGAACATTATTCCACAACGGATTGTGCCCACGACTTTCATAGCTTCCACGTTCCGTACTCCACACATTCGTGATGTTTCCGGCGCTATACAAATGAAAGCCGTATAACGTTACCTCCGTTGTTTCATAATGACATCTGTAACATCCTCTTTAACGGCCTAGTATTTTCTATTTAAATTTCGTATTTATTTGTTTTAGAGATTTAATTGCAATAAATTGATTATTTGTGAAATGGTTAAATTATGTCTCAGGACTTATTGTGGGTAATGAAATATTGTCTGTTTTAAATAGTTGTAGTTGACGGTACAATAAAATAAATTTCACGCAGTTAGTAATTTAGTGCCAGGCAATAGATTTAGAAGGGGTATAATTTGTACTGATGTTGAGTTGGTGAAAAAGGGATAGGCCGACCCTTTTCTTATTTTCCTTTGTTCTTGATCTTTCCTCTCAACTAACACACACATACATATCTTTGAAATCAAAAGAAAAAGAAAGAAAGTTGTTTGATGATCTTGTGATTTTGGCTTCTTTATCTTCATCATCATAACCTCCTTCTTTTGGTGGTAAGTTTGATTCCTCAAACTTGATCATTATATACATGTATACATATTATTAATTTAGGGTTTTTGATTAAGTATGTAATGGATGATGATATATAATGTTATGTGTAGTTGATTAGTATTATAAAGTGTGTATTGTTGTATGTAATCGATTTGACACTTTGGTTTGGTGATTTTATGGGTTTTGTTTCGGATTTGAGATGGGTTAGCAGCAGCAGCTCGCTGGTCTGGGTGGTGTACCCGCCGGGTACTACCTTTAGCCGGCGGTCAGTTCTTGGTTCATAGGAAGCCGGCGGCTTCCTCCTGAAGCCGGCGGCTTGATACAAAACACAGGGAAGCCGGCGGCTTAAACACCTAAACCGGCGGCTTGTATAACCTTTAAAACGCGATTTACTTCTGTTTGCTTAAAATGTAATTCACCCGGCGGATTCATGGGGTGACCCGGCGGCTAGCCATGGGAAGCCGGCGGCTTCCATGGCCAAGCCGGCGGCTTCATCTGTTCTCAGGGCACTTTTATTTTAAGTTTTTGAAACGCATTTCGATTGTTGAAATAATTAACCTGTTGATGATTATAAGATATATTATGATAAATGATAACTGGTTATGAGTTAATAACACATTAAAGTGAGTTGTGATATGGTGGAACTAGAATAAGTAAGATTATCGATCCGTAGTTTAATATATGATGATAAGTACGTGTGAATGAGTACGATTATATGTGATCATATAAGATGAGGCTAAATGATCGGAAACGGATAATATCCATGAAGATGTATCATAGTACTTGTGATTGACTTAATAATGCGGTAGCTTGAATAATGTAAATCAGAATACAAGTAGATAAGTTATAAATGAAATTATAACTTGACTATTATGAGATTCGATTAATGTAATCATGTGAAGTATGATTAAGTGATTGAGATGAATAATGCCAATGTGATTACTATAAATGATGTTGAGATTGATTATTGGTATAATAGCTTAATTCATGTTGTTGATTTCAGGAGTATTATCAGTTGAGATATGAAACTAACTTGAGTTACCTTGTTGTGGTTTCAGATAAACTAAGAAGACTCGGTGACATTAGACTACCGAGTGGGACGACTGAGGTAACGGTGAGTGGGTCAATAACCTTCAGTTTGATTTGGTTGTAACAAATTTGTTACAACTGGTAATTGTATTATTACTGTTGTTTTATTGCCATGATGTTTGCGGTTTCTTAGTAATAATACTGGTAGTGAACTATTGACCTGAATTGTTGATATGATGTTAGTGTGTTGATATGTGATCACTAAAGTTGTTGCTGGGTATTGATATGTTGCCTTTGGGCATCGTTGAGACGGGGGTCAGCATGGGGCTGGGCTTGGGTTAGCTATTAGTTAGGTAACACAGGGTCTTAGTACAAGTTTATTTGTCGTAGCCTGTGTTGCTTGGGTTAATAGCACCAAGTAGTCGGTTAAACCTCTGTTTTGGCCAGCAGTTGGTTTCTAAGTGTTCTTTGAGTGGTTGTGATCTCAAGAACCACCGGTCCTCTATGTCGCCAGTTGATTGTGTGAATATAAGTTGTTTGTTGACTTGTTGATGGAATATGATTATTCGTTGGAAACAAGTTGTTGTACCAAGTTGAACTGTTGTTTATGGATCTTCTCACTTAGCGTTGTGCTAATCCCCCACATCTTCCCTTCCTTGCAGATTAAGGTTGGATAGTTGACTAAGCGTGAAGTTGTTGACCTGGAAGGGAATGTTTGATGAGCTAGCGTTCACTCTGATATCTGATTTGACTAAATCAGTAATGTATTGTTTTGTAATTATATAACACCTCGCTCTGGTGATATTAACATTGAAATAAGATTTGAGCTGTCGGATACCAGGTTTTGATGGGAAAAAGTTTATGTTTATTTATATCTTTTAAATTGATTATAGTTGGGACTTACACTTTCGAGTAAATTCAATATAATAATGCTATTAAATGAGGGGTGTTATAAGTTGGTATCAGAGCATAGGTTTGGGTGAATTGAACGTGGTAAGTGTTCAATCCCAAATCTATTTATGTGTTAGTCAAACATTCCATGATGTGGGGTTTCGCTAAGTGAGAAGTAGTTGATTTATTGAGTACTAACGATTAACAAGTTGCGAGTTGTTGTTGTTGTTGTGGTGTTCGGTACAGATATGGCAGGACACGAGCACCCGACCCGTATCCCCGAAGGTTCTTCGAGAACGGATGCCCCTTGTTCAGAAGAGAGTTGTTCTTTTGCCAAGTTTATGTCGTGTAAGCCTCCGAAATATTATGGAAGCTTTGATCCAGCTGTTACACTAGAATGGTTGCGAGACATGGAGAGAAAGTTTGAGATTAGACAATGTGAGGATAAATTTAAAGTTCCTTATGCTGTTCAGCTTTTGAAAGGCCAAGCAATGTTTTGGTGGGATTCGGTTACCGCAAATATGACACCACAACAGAAAGCATCTATTCGGTGGAGAGATTTCTATAATGAGGTATGTAGACAATATTGCTCTGAATTTGATGTGTCGCGTGTTAAACAGGAATTCATGGGATTAAAATTAACTGGTGGGATAACGATTGATGAGTTGATTGACAAGTTTAATGAGAAATTGAGATTTGTACATCAATGGGTACCTGATGATAGAACAAAGATAGATCATTTTGTTGAAACATTGCCACTAGAATACCGTACTTCAGTGAGATTGGCGAACTCTTTGGCCGATGCTTTTGCTTTAGCTAGGCTAGCGGATAGTGAATTAAGAGGCCAGAATAAACAGAATATGGAAAAGGTGTTATATCCATTTGAAAGTGAATCGTCATGTAAAAGTAAACATAAAAGACGGAATAGAAAATCAAGGAGTCAGAGTATTATAAATGATCGATCTCCCTGGTGTAATGATTGTAAAACTAGACATATGGGAAGATGTACTCCTCAAACTACAAGATGTATTAAATGTGGATTGATTGGACATAAAGTCAGAGATTGTGATTATCCCGAGAAAGTGTGTTGAAATTGTCAACGAGAAGGTCATCGTGCGGGACAGTGTCCAGAAAAGATAAGTCAAGATTCGGGTTTGGTCGGTGCCTCGTCGTCTTCTGGCCATAAGCGGAAGAAACTAGAGTCCGCAGTTGGTAGTTTTTCTGATGACAGTTGATGACACTGTCGAGATGGATGACGCTATTACAGGTACACTCGTATTTACCTTGTATTAGCTTTTACTTTATTGATTTGAACTAGTTGTATCTATATGTTTGATTGTTGTAAGTTGTGTGATAAGTTGATAGTGACCCTAGTGACTTATTCTTTAGAATAAAGATTGTTGATAAGGTAATTTCTGTTACTGTATTAGTGACTGAATTTGTGTGTTTGATTGAGGGTCATTATAATTGATAAAATATTGTTGTGTCAATCTTAGTTGAAATAGGATTGACTTGAATTGGAAAAGTAAAATGTTAAATATTAAAAGAAATTAAAGAATATCCTTGTTGGGTGAGTCGTGTGGGTGACTCGAGGGATGTGAGAAAATAATTGTGTTGTTGAATTCAGAAAAGGGTTATGTGAATAACGTGAATTAGTTGAACCCTGTGTGTGAACTTTGTGAAAAGATTTGTTGTCGATTGATGAAACTAACGGGATAATGTGGTGTGATTGTCAATACTTGTATATATTGATGAGATTGACGGTAAAATATTATTGGTTGGGAAATACCGGATTAACATGAGTTAAACTATATGTTGAATAAGTGGATATTCCATGACTACCTGTTAAATCCGCTTTTATTGTTGTAACTTTGGTTATATTGTTGAGACTAATAAATGCTCATGTGATTTTAGTGGAATAAATAGTTTTGATATGTCAATTTTGTTGAACGAGTTGAGATTGTTGGAATGACAATATTGAGTAATTATAAAGATTGGAAATGGAGCATATAATACAGTTGTGACTAATTCTTGGAACTGAAAAAGGGAGTTATATTGTTGAATCGAATGTGTCCCTCTTTGGAAAGATTCATCTTTGATTGATGAGATTATGGAATTAATCAGTTGAATTGTAAAATAGTGATTGGCATGATGCTTGAGTTTGATTAAAAGAAGTATACCATTGATTATTTGCTATATCAAGTGTAGTTGCTAGTATACAATTGGGTATATTGATGGGATTAAAAGATACGTGTGAGGTTAATGCGTTATTAATCTGGAAGTGGCAACTTCCTGGTTGACATTATAATTGTTGATTGATGACATGTTGATTATTCGATATTTAGATCGGAACATAAACCGGGGTTGGAAATGGTTTTGGAAACATTGAAAAGTTGATTATCTCTATGTTGTTTGAAAGATTTGGAGAACTATTTATGCCTAAGTTTAACTTGTGAATGTGGATCATTGGGATTGAGTTGTCGTCATGTTTTATCGACACAAGTTTGTTGGATGAGTTATTTTAACATGATCTGAAGATGCGATTTTGTTGTTGTGACGAGTTCAAGGGTATTTGTATATGCCTTAAGAAGGAACTATGATATAATTCATTTATCTTATGTTGTAGAAATATAATTTAATCCAGTAGTTGGATTGATAACTGTTCAGCTTGAAATCTTGATGGATTTGATAATTTTCGAAGTAATGTTATGGTAAACCACTTATGTGATAACTCGGTTTGTGTAAATGATGGAGTTAACTTATTGTAACTCGAAGGATTAAAGTTAATTTTGTGTTATGAAGCTGCAGCCCATGTTGGATTTTGCTAACTGAGCGCACATCTGAGTTGATTATTAAGTCGTCAGTATGGTACGATCATATAACGGAGATACCTAAATGTTGACTAATAATGAAGGATTAAAGACTACATTACCTTGTGTTTAAGTCTTGTTGTTATGAAAATCCTAAGATGTGAATTGTACCCGATGATTTGATTAGTAATGGAGTATTAAATTGTAAACGGGTTGTGAGCAGTGTGTTGATAAATTATCATGAGGATTAATATACTTTGAAGTATGAGTTATAATGAATGTGTTCGTGGGTTGAGTTTACACCTAAAGAAATATGAATTACCGATTGAGTATGATTTGAAATTTTAACTTGAGGAATGGGAACAGGTGACAATCAGTGGATTTGTATTTTTCGAAAGTATGTTAAAATTTTGATTGAGATTGTTATGAGAGAGTTTTTATCTCGGATGATTTTCTTGTGAGATTGTTAGTGGATGAATTAGAGTTTGAAAACGGAATATTGATGAACGGTTGTGGACACAAATGAAATTTTGCGGTAATTTATGATCCGATATGAGTTGAGTAAAACTTGAAATCTGTAATGCGATGGATTATTGAATTGCGAATGATGAAGTTATCTATACTTTTGTGGATTTCAGCGGTTGATGATTTTCGGAGACAGAATTTGAAATTTAATATCAAATTTAATGTGTGGCCTCGATAATGTATGTTTCCTTGAGTTGTCGGATAGGATTAGATTTCGAGGACGAAATCTCCTAAAGGTGGGGAGATTTGTAACATCCTCTTTAACGGCCTAGTATTTTCTATTTAAATTTCGTATTTATTTGTTTTAGAGATTTAATTGCAATAAATTGATTATTTGTGAAATGGTTAAATTATGTCTCAGGACTTATTGTGGGTAATGAAATATTGTCTGTTTTAAATAGTTGTAGTTGACGGTACAATAAAATAAATTTCACGCAGTTAGTAATTTAGTGCCAGGCAATAGATTTAGAAGGGGTATAATTTGTACTGATGTTGAGTTGGTGAAAAAGGGATAGGCCGACCCTTTTCTTATTTTCCTTTGTTCTTGGTCTTTCCTCTCAACTAACACACACATACATATTTTTGAAATCAAAAGAAAAAGAAAGAAAGTTGTTTGATGATCTTGTGATTTTGGCTTCTTTATCTTCATCATCATAACCTCCTTCTTTTGGTGGTAAGTTTGATTCCTCAAACTTGATCATTATATACATGTATACATATTATTAATTTAGGGTTTTTGATTAAGTATGTAATGGATGATGATATATAATGTTATGTGTAGTTGATTAGTATTATAAAGTGTGTATTGTTGTATGTAATCGATTTGACACTTTGGTTTGGTGATTTTATGGGTTTTGTTTCGGATTTGAGATGGGTTAGCAGCAGCAGCTCGCTGGTCTGGGTGGTGTACCCGCCGGGTACTACCTTTAGCCGGCGGTTAGTTCTTGGTTCATAGGAAGCCGGCGGCTTCCTCCTGAAGCCGGCGGCTTGATACAAAACACAGGGAAGCCGGCGGCTTAAACACCTAAACCGGCGGCTTGTATAACCTTTAAAACGCGATTTACTTCTGTTTGCTTAAAACGTAATTCACCCGGCGGATTCATGGGGTGACCCGGCGGCTAGCCATGGGAAGCCGGCGGCTTCCATGGCCAAGCCGGCGGCTTCATCTGTTCTCAGGGCACTTTTATTTTAAGTTTTTGAAACGCATTTCGATTGTTGAAATAATTAACCTGTTGATGATTATAAGATATATTATGATAAATGATAACTGGTTATGAGTTAATAACACATTAAAGTGAGTTGTGATATGGTGGAACTAGAATAAGTAAGATTATCGATCCGTAGTTTAATATATGATGATAAGTACGTGTGAATGAGTACGATTATATGTGATCATATAAGATGAGGCTAAATGATCGGAAACGGATAATATCCATGAAGATGTATCATAGTACTTGTGATTGACTTAATAATGCGGTAGCTTGAATAATGTAAATCAGAATACAAGTAGATAAGTTATAAATGAAATTATAACTTGACTATTATGAGATTCGATTAATGTAATCATGTGAAGTATGATTAAGTGATTGAGATGAATAATGCCAATGTGATTACTATAAATGATGTTGAGATTGATTATTGGTATAATAGCTTAATTCATGTTGTTGATTTCAGGAGTATTATCAGTTGAGATATGAAACTAACTTGAGTTACCTTGTTGTGGTTTCAGATAAACTAAGAAGACTCGGTGACATTAGACTACCGAGTGGGACGACTGAGGTAACGGTGAGTGGGTCAATAACCTTCAGTTTGATTTGGTTGTAACAAATTTGTTACAACTGGTAATTGTATTATTACTGTTGTTTTATTGCCATGATGTTTGCGGTTTCTTAGTAATAATACTGGTAGTGAACTATTGACCTGAATTGTTGATATGATGTTAGTGTGTTGATATGTGATCACTAAAGTTGTTGCTGGGTATTGATATGTTGCCTTTGGGCATCGTTGAGACGGGGGTCAGCATGGGGCTGGGCTTGGGTTAGCTATTAGTTAGGTAACACAGGGTCTTAGTACAAGTTTATTTGTCGTAGCCTGTGTTGCTTGGGTTAATAGCACCAAGTAGTCGGTTAAACCTCTGTTTTGGCCAGCAGTTGGTTTCTAAGTGTTCTTTGAGTGGTTGTGATCTCAAGAACCACCGGTCCTCTATGTCGCCAGTTGATTGTGTGAATATAAGTTGTTTGTTGACTTGTTGATGGAATATGATTATTCGTTGGAAACAAGTTGTTGTACCAAGTTGAACTGTTGTTTATGGATCTTCTCACTTAGCGTTGTGCTAATCCCCCACATCTTCCCTTCCTTGCAGATTAAGGTTGGATAGTTGACTAAGCGTGAAGTTGTTGACCTGGAAGGGAATGTTTGATGAGCTAGCGTTCACTCTGATATCTGATTTGACTAAATCAGTAATGTATTGTTTTGTAATTATATAACACCTCGCTCTGGTGATATTAACATTGAAATAAGATTTGAGCTGTCGGATACCAGGTTTTGATGGGAAAAAGTTTATGTTTATTTATATCTTTTAAATTGATTATAGTTGGGACTTACACTTTCGAGTAAATTCAATATAATAATGCTATTAAATGAGGGGTGTTATAACATCATCCCAATTAACGACTAACTACATCACAACAAACACATAATATAACTACTCACTAATCATGGCAAGTAATCCTAAATCTAGCATAATAACAATAATAACATGCATCATGATAGATAAGGAAAGATATAACCGTAAATAGCGCGTAGCTTGAATATATGCTGAAAGATTACAACGAGCGGAACCTCCGAAATATCTTCGACAATATTACAAAATGAACCCTCAAAGTATCTTCAACAATATTACAATATTACCCCTCCGTTAGCCTTGGTTAAATATTAACCAAGAACTAACCGACTACTAACCTAAAACTAACCTAACTATATTCTCCTCAAACTCCTAAGAGTAGTGCTAGCGAGAGAATCTAAACTAGAGAGAGAGAGAGAGTATTCTTGAGAGAGAATGAAGAATGAGGTGTGTGGAATGAAGGAATGGAGCCATCTATTTATAGGTTAAGCATAAGATCTCACGTACAAGCACCAAAGCACCAAAATACAAGCGAACGAAGCACAACGGAAGCACACGGGGGGGGTACCAGGCCGTACACGGCCTAGAACAGGCCGTACACTGGCATTTCAGGCCGTACACTGCCATTTCCAGGCCGTACACGGCCTCCTAGGGTCGTGTGCATGGCCGTGTGCATGGCCGTGTGCTGTTTTCGGCTTTCTCGTTGCTTAAATCGCGCGTATCTTCTTCGTTTCTTATCCGTTTGACTTGATTCTTTCGCCTACGGTTTCGTAATTCCGTTACGCTCCTAATGATGCCAAATGTGCCAAATTTGGATGTCTTTAGAGTTGGCGTGTGCGGAATGCCCTTGGTTTGCGCTCAGACGGCTCTGTTTTCTTCGTTCTTTACCCGATCTGCACGATTCTTGATTCTCCACTCTCGTAATTACCTGTGACATCATATGAAATTAATTAAGAACTTGTATCATAAGGGAATCAAAAGAGTGGAAGAATCAATGATCGAATAATCTGCCTCGATTTGCGTGCCTTTTGGACGTTTTTAGCACTTTTTACAGCAATGCCTATAATTTGACCAACTTTGTGAAATTAAGTAAATAAACGTTTAATTCAAGTGTTTTCACCAAGAATTAGGCCAAATGTGCGGGAAATATGTGCCTGAAAACATGACTTTTTAGCACATATCAAATATCCCACACTTAGACATTGCTTGTCCTCAAGCAAAACTCAGTTTTTAGGAAAAATGTTTTAAGCAGATTTGGCGAATTCTAAATTTCTTAGGAGCAACTATCCCATACATCAGCAAACCAAAATAGAAAATAAGGAAAAATAAGATAACCGTCCCAGAAACAAGGAATGACTTTCTTAGGCATACTTCCAACTCTCACGATTTTGGAGTATACATGACCGGGCGATTCCTCACAAGGTGGTCACTCAATTCACTCAAAGTGTATTGGGTTTCCTAACATTCTAGAACAAATGAAATCGCTCAAAGGCCAGTCATGTAGCACTCATCGTCATAGGCTTGATCGAGAATCGGATCTCCACCACTTAAGTGAGGACGGTGCTAATTATCCCAAGACATTCATGAGGGTTGTAATGTTTGGTGAGGGTAAAAGGGTATTGATAATGGTTTGTTTTTAGGGTGTAAGGGTTTAGCTATACCTTAGAACTCCTAAAAATTATGAAAAACTTTATTTAGAATAGTGCAAATACGGAAACAAAACTGGATAGCTATTTTGCTTCTATCGGATTTTTCTGGAGATTGATACTACTGAAAGCATTTAGCTTTATTCTTAGACTAACTAATTTTTTTTATTTTTTTTTTCTTTTTCTTCTTGAGAATTTCTCTGCCACAGAATTTCCAAGGGATTATTCTTTCATTTTTTTCTTTTTTTTTTTTTTTTTTTTTTTGGCTCCCTTAGAAATCCTTTCTAACTTATCTTCTCCATTCTTGAGCTTTTGGTGTCAATTTTTCACCCCAAGATTTCTCTCTCCTTCATATATAACTTTGATGACTTTGTGAGAGACGTAAAAGTGGAATGTTGAATCAAGCGAAAAGGATACTCTAAAAGGCATTTTTCATAACCTTAGAAATTCTGCGGTAAGCTTTTGGGAATTTTTGGGAAAGTGGGTTTAAAAATTAGGGTTTTATGAAACGAAAGGTTTAGGCTCAACAGGGTTTACTAAGCGGATCATCGATACTAAAGATGAGTATCGGAAGGTTTTTGGCTTGAAAAGATATGAGAAAAGGGGGTTAAATCCTAAGGAATGTCAAGATCATTTAATTGCACCTATACCGCGTACGGTACTCACTAATATGGTCTCGAAACGTATGTCAGGAGCAAGTTCTAATTCAGAGATGCATACATCGGCACACACAACAAACGAAAAGTGAAGCATTAAAAATGAATGCTATAGGGCTCAAGATACCTCACTACAAGTTTTTGGGTTATATATGCCTAGTCATGCGATGCCCCTCTTAGATTATCATTTTTGTTTGAGAGATTCCTACCTTATTTTCCTTAGATTCCAAAATAGCATACTCATATACGGGAATGATTCCTCTTTAGAAACTTTAGAATTCAAAATAGCAGAGTTGAAAACTCGTACTTTTTATTTTATTTTTGAAAAATTTTGAAATTTTGAGGAACATTTTCTGAGTATGCCATTTGGACAAAAAGACATAAAATCAATCCAAGGTATCCATACCTGCTATCCCACACTTAGAGGAACATTGTCCCTAATGTTCTCTTGAGTAGGGATTTTACACGTAAAATCCCACACTTAGAGTTTGAACATATAGAAAATGTTTCTCAAGTGTTGTTTTTGGGCTGGAATCCCACACTTAGTGATAAGTTTAGGATACGGCATAGATAACACACAAAACAAAACATATTATTTATTTATTGAAAAGTGAAGAAAGGGTAAGGAAACTCCCCGGATAGCGAGATGCTCGGATGCTTATGATTTGAAAATTGCTGAAATAGAAGCTACTAGGATCCATTTCTGCATTTTCTTCTGGTTTTATCTTCGAGACTCTTGCTAGGGTTTTCCACATACTTCAAAACTTCTTTCAAACTCTTTCTTTTGTGAAATGATCTCGTAGGTGTGAACACATTGGATATGCCTTTTCACAAACTCATGTATTTTTGCAAACGAAAGTGAAATCACTGTCTCAGATTTTGAAGAGATGTTTTCTACGACTAATCATTTATAAAAACATGTGTTTTTAAACGAGTTCGAGCATAATGCATAAAAGTAGTATGCAAGTACCTCAAATGCTCGAAACATATGAATTATTTGTTTTTACTTCCTATTTAACTGAGACAAGTGGTTTGTTTGCAAAATGAGTTGTTTTTAAGAGACGTTTTTGAAAATATTTTAGGCATAACCAAGTGTGAAGGATAGTCGGAGATTCTGATTCACTTATTGACACTCAATCTTCTCTTTTTATTGCACGGATTGCCTCCCGAGAAGCGCTGCTTTTATAGTCGAGAGCTCGACTTTACTCCTCTAAGATCAGAAGCTGGGTAAGGAGCTCCCAGGGCGAGTGATGGTGACATTATGTGCCCTAGGTTGTGGAAATGTGTAACGCGGAGGATAGATCCTTTGGAAGTGGCAGACCATGGTTGAGATTAGGTCTGATGGTTCCATGGTATCTACTTTGAAGTGTCGAAGTTGTTCTGAGGCTGCTCTGGAAAGACCTAGCAATCCGTTGATGATGTAGTCAACCGCCTTAGTAACTGGCCCATTAGGGTCAATCATAGTGGTTGTGCTTGTCGTGATATTTTCTCGAGATGGATGCTTAAGTCTGAAGGAGTCCATAAATTCCAGTAGTTTCATCTTCAGCTCTTCAAACTCTTCAGTGTGTAGATTTCCTCCGAATTCAGATGTTGACTTGCACAAGCTTTTGATTAGCTGGTGCTGATGAAGGGTGAAGGGAAAGCCAGAGTTCTTGAAAATATGAATTATTTTGTTGAATATCTCGCGATATCCAGCCTGAAGGATAAACTCTGCTTTCTCGGCGTCTTCTGCATTCAATATCTCATGTAATCGAGTTATCACATAAGTGACAATATCGAGAAGAGACATGTTTTTAACATTGATGGGATGATTACGCCTCCTTTCTTCCCAACTGATGTACCGAAGCTCTTTGATTATCAATCTGATATGATGTTCTAAAGTAGCCTTGATGATGAATCGCTTGCTTTCTTTGGTACTCAAGTGATCTTTTTCAGCTAACAAGTCAAGGAATTCCCGAAGATTGCTCATTACCATGAAGTCAGCGTGGTTACTGGGGTTTCCAGTAGCGTCTTCGATATTTCTTCTGATAACACCCAATATTTTCCTCTGTTTTAAGGAATAAGGAAATGCAGAGCCCATGAGAACATCATACACCTTGCGGTATATTTGTCTTTGTTCAATGTAGAATAGTAGTTCTTATGCGTTACTCCTTTCTTCATTGAGCTGAGATTTGAGTGCGTCAGCGAAGACTCTGATGCAATGTCTAAGGTAGAGCGGATCTTGGGTTCCATTGCTAGCAAGACGGATAGTGGATGCTGCCTCAATAACTGCTATCAGCCACCTTTGATGCATAGAGTAATCATTGGTGGAGTTTCTAATAGCTGCTATTATGATGTACGGGTCACCATCATATTCGTTTATCACAGAAATCATTTGCTCATGAGTAGAGACAATTGGTATGCATATGATTTCTTGAGATAATGCTTGTGAATCATGCAGTTCAGGAGAATCAAGAGGATGAATGCCCATAGATACGTTTCTTGAGTCACCATTCGTAGTAGGAGTATTAATCTTATGTAGATCAGGGAGCTCAACTACATCGGGAGGTGGCTGAAGATTCGTTAGTCTGCTTGCTTTGAAGTCCGAGATCTCTTTCAGATTGTGTATAAGAGTTCGTTCGATGTCTTCTAGATTGCAGAGTCGAGGGCAAGTGAGTGGCTTTCTTGGATCCAAGATAGGATTAATCATTCTTTCGAGGAAACAAGCAAAAGCATCATTGGTAAGGGGCTCATCTTCTTCTTTCATCTCTTTTTCCTGCTTAGCTGCTGATTCTGAGGTCTCATCATCTGATTTAACTTGGCTAATAGTAAATAGCTCGGCATTCTCCATCGGAATACAATCGTCTTCTTCGATCTTGAATGTGATGCTTTCACCGTGAGCGCGCAAGCTAATCGTCTGAGAGTGTACGTCAATGACTGCTCTGGCTGTGCTCATAAAAGGCCTACCTAGGATGATAGGGATGTTTATATCTTCCTGCATATTCATTACCACAAAATCAGTTGGGAAAAAGAATCTATCGACTTTAACCATGATGTTCGCAGCTATTCCCTTAGGATATCTAATAGATTGGTCAGCTAGCCGGACACTCATTTTAGTGGGTTTTAGGTCTCCTAATTCTAGTCTTTTGAATAGTGAATGTGGCATGAGGTTAACGCTTGCTCCTAGATCGGCTAGAGAGCAGATATCACCAGATTGGTTGATAGAGCGAGGAAGGGTAAAACGTCCGGTATCTCCTAGTTTTTCCGGTAGACGGTTTTGAAGGATAGCTGAACATTCAGCAGTCAGTGGGACATTAGGTACTTCGGGTACCTTTTCTTTGTTTGAAATAAGTCTCCTAACATATTTGGCATACTTGGAAGTTTTGACTTCATCAGGTCGCTGCTTGAGGCGTCCTGGAAATGGTATGCTTATCTTTTTAGGGTTTGGAGAAGACTTTTTCTCAACTGTCTGTGTGACAGGAGATTGTTCTTTCACCGGAGAAAGAACTGAAGGTTGGCTCGGTGCCACCTTGGAGTCTTGGTTGTTTACCTGGTTGGCTTCTTGGGTAAAGGTGTTACTAGGAAGACTACCCTGTGGTTGAGTGTCGATACGTTCTGCTAGTCGCCCTACTTGGGTTACAAGAGTATTCAGTAAAGTTAGCTGGTCTCTTAGGAAGAGATCAACTTGGTCTTGTCTAGCCGTAATCGTTTGGATGATTTGTGTGAGGGTGTCGTCTAGACTAGTAATTGGCCTGGTAGGTTCATAAGGTTGGGCCATCTCAGGTGTGGTTTCAGGAAGTAATGGTGGTTGGTTATAGCTGAGTTGAGGTGGTTGTGGGTAGGTTGGGTATGGGAATTGGTTGGGTGGTTGAATTGGTAGGAATTGGTTAGCTCGAGGAGGAGAGGTTTGAGCATAATCAGGTGGACGCGGATGAGTTCAGAACTGGTCGTAGTAGGCTGTGCCATCAACAGGGTTCGTAGCTTGTGGATTGGTACAGTTTTGACAGGACCGGATATGGTAGACCTGTTGAGGAGGTTTCTTCAGCTTTCCTACTTCCTCGGTTAATGTTCCAATATGTTCCGTGAGAGATTTGATCACCTCAGTTTGCACAGGATCGGGAAGGGCAAGCGGTGCCGATGATGAGGAATGCTCATCAGTGTTCCAATCGTTGTAATTCATGGTCATGCTCTCAATTAGATTCCAAGCTTCGTCATCCGTGCGAAGTGTGAAGTTGCCTTGAGCAGCGGTGTCGAGCGTTTCTTTGTAGTGCGGTGCAAGACCATTGTAAAATGTGCACAACTGGGTTGATCGTTCGATTTGGTGGTTAGGACATCTTTTAAGCAACCTCTTAAATCTTTCCCATGCACAGTAGATTGATTCATCGTGAAACTGTTGGAAGTCCAAGATGTCTTTCTTTAGCTTGATTCGTTTGGATGGAGGACAGTACTTTGTTAAGAACTTATCTTCCATTTCCGCCCATGAGGAGATAGAGTTGGTCTCTAATTCCTCAAACCAAGTCTGTGCGTCATGAGAAAGAGAGTAGGGGAACAGATATAAGCGGATTATATCTTGCTCAACCCTATTTTGCTTGAAAGAGTCAGATAGGGTGATGAATTTTTTCAGATGGGAGTAAGGGTCATCGTTCGGTAGTCCATTGAATTGGCAGCGATTCAGGATTAGCTGCACTACGTCGTGTTTAAGCTCGAATGATGCTCCTTCAATCTCCGGGTAGCGTATGGGTCCTCCTCGAACTTCTATCGAGGGTTTGTTACTATCAGCGAGAGTTATGCGTACGGTGGTTGTAGGATTGTGGGAAGATGAGCGCTTCTCTCGTCGGATAGGTAGGATGTCGTCTTCGGGATAAGGGAAAGGTAGGGTTGAAAGAATTTTTAGGGGTTTAAGAAGGGAGAACCATCCTAAAGGTTCACTAGAAAGAAAGTTCATCATGACGCCTCTGAGTCTTACAGTTGATTCCCCGGCAGCGGCGCCAAAAACTTGTTGTGCCACGGTCGTTACGCAGCACAACGGGGTTTTAAATTTATAAAAAGCTGGGGCCTAAATTCTACTTACAGTAGTAAGTATAACTCATGGTCGTTCTTAAAAATCAACTGTATTGTGAAACAGAATAATCAGGATGTTCAAATCTAGCTAGTGAAGGAAGGTTTTGAAAATAGTTGAATTTGGTTTTTGTTTTGTTTGTTTTTCTAAATTGTACTACTAATTAAACTAAACAAGTAGATTATACTAATTAAACTAGGCAATAAAATAAATGGATAGTAGTCAGGATAGAGGAGGTGTTTGTTGTGATTTCATTAGCCTTTCATTGGGATGATGTTTTAGTTTAAGTTATGAAAACGTCTTTCTAAAGATTTTTATTTTATTTGTTTCAAGTATTTATGGTGTAAGCACTAGTACCCTACTGATTGATTGCTCAATCAGTATGTCACTGAGTAACTAGGCTATCGTGATTCTGATCGGAGGAGGCTGCTCAACTCTCAACACTGCCCTGTTACGGAACAGTGACCCTTTTCTGGAATATGAAGATTCCTGGGCGCATGCATAGAGTAACAGACCCACTAATGTTCCGACCGTTCTTAACACCACAGTGATACTCAATTGAATAAAACATTTAAGTTTAAGACTTGGTTGGTGTTTGATTACTTTCCATCAATGGTTTTGTAGAATCCAGGGGTGATAGACATATTTGGAATATCAGATGATTCCTCGTCTTCCTTACTGGATTCATAAACTAAGTTTGTATTTAAGATCAAAGATTCTCCATTTATGATTTAAACCAGCCCTCACTTGAATTTGACCAATAAATCCCTGGTTTATTCACAGTGTACAATACTTGATTAGTAGTTCCACGGCTTCAAAACCAGACCATGCCATTTAACATATATATAATTAAGTTGTAGTTTAATCACGGTGTACAATACTTGGTTAGTAGTTCCACAGCTTAAAACCAGACAATGTTATTTGAACACAGATAATTAATTACCCCTGATATGACGTCTTATCAAAAAGGTTTTAATCACGTTTATTGGTGGAAAGGCATTAGTTGAATGCGGTTTAAAATCATAGATGGAACGTGTAATCAAAACACCAAGTTTTCATTTATAATATATAGTTGGGAACATTATTCCACAACGGATTGTGCCCACGACTTTCATAGCTTCCACGTTCCGTACTCCACACATTCGTGATGTTTCCGGCGCTATACAAATGAAAGCCGTATAACGTTACCTCCGTTGTTTCATAATGACATCATCCCAATTAACGACTAACTACATCACAACAAACACATAATATAACTACTCACTAATCATGGCAAGTAATCCTAAATCTAGCATAATAACAATAATAACATGCATCATGATAGATAAGGAAAGATATAACCGTAAATAGCGCGTAGCTTGAATATATGCTGAAAGATTACAACGAGCGGAACCTCCGAAATATCTTCGACAATATTACAAAATGAACCCTCAAAGTATCTTCAACAATATTACAATATTACCCCTCCGTTAGCCTTGGTTAAATATTAACCAAGAACTAACCGACTACTAACCTAAAACTAACCTAACTATATTCTCCTCTAACTCCTAAGAGTAGTGCTAGAGAGAGAATCTAAACTAGAGAGAGAGAGAGTATTCTTGAGAGAGAATGAAGAATGAGGTGTGTGGAATGAAGGAATGGAGCCATCTATTTATAGGCTAAGCATAAGATCTCACGTACAAGCACCAAAGCACCAAAATACAAGCGAACGAAGCACAACGGAAGCACACGAGGGGGTACCAGGCCGTACACGGCCTAGAACAGGCCGTACACTGCCATTTCAGGCCGTACACTGCCATTTCCAGGCCGTACACGGCCTCCTAGGGTCGTGTGCATGGCCGTGTGCATGGCCGTGTGCTGTTTTCGGCTTTCTCGTTGCTTAAATCGCGCGTATCTTCTTCGTTTCTTATCCGTTTGACTTGATTCTTTCGCCTACGGTCTCGTAATTCCGTTACGCTCCTAATGATGCCAAATGTGCCAAATTTGGATGTCTTTAGAGTTGGCGTGTGCGGAATGCCCTTGGTTTGCGCTCAGACGGCTCTGTTTTCTTCGTTCTTTACCCGATCTGCACGATTCTTGATTCTCCACTCTCGTAATTACCTGTGACATCATATGAAATTAATTAAGAACTTGTATCATAAGGGAATCAAAAGAGTGGAAGAATCAATGATCGAATAATCTGCCTCGATTTGCGTGCCTTTTGGACGTTTTTAGCACTTTTTACAGCAATGCCTATAATTTGACCAACTTTGTGAAATTAAGTAAATAAACGTTTAATTCAAGTGTTTTCACCAAGAATTAAGCCAAATGTGCGGGAAATATGTGCCTGAAAAAATGACTTTTTAGCACATATCACGCCTAATAGAGTTTCAAGAAGGAGATATGGTTATGTTGAAGGTAACTCCTTGGAAAGGTATAATCCGTTTCAGAAAGCGTGGGAAGTTGAGTCCTCGATTTATTGGTCCATTTAGAATCATTGCAAGAGTTGGAAAGGTGGCCTATCGTCTGGAATTGCCAAATGAATTGGCGGGAATACATGATACTTTTCACGTATCTTATCTTAGAAAATGTTTGGTTGATGAAGCGGCTTATGTACCTTTGGAGGAAATTGAAGTCAACGATCAATTAAATTATGTCGAACAACCGATTGCAATCTTGGATGAAAAGATTAAGAAGTTAAGAAATAAAAAGATCAAATTGTTCAAGGTGCAATGGAAGCATAGAAAGGGATCGGAGTTTACTTGGGAATCAGAGGAGGAAATGATTAAGTATTATCCGTCTCTATACCAAGGATGGATTGTGAGGACACAATCCTGAATAAGTGGGGGAGAGTTGTAACACCTCTAAATTTGTAAGTTTTAAATAGTATAAAACGTATCTACTTTCTAAATTATAAAATAAGTATATTAAATGTGCAATGTGTTTAAGTTTTGTTATAAGTTAGAAAGGATTAACTATGTAAAGTATTTTTAGTTAGTAGGATTTAGAATATAAAGAAGAATGAATTTAAGGGACTAATAGTGTTAAGTATGAGAAAGGAAGGACTAAAAGTAATATAGCAATATTAAAAATCTGGATTTCCAGTTTCTTCTCTAACTTTCAGTACGTGAAATCAAGAAAATCAGAGAGAGAGAGAGAGGAACGATTTAGAGAGAGAGGAAAAGAAGAAATCCTTCAATTCAATTAGGGCTTTGATGTTTTTGGCATTCTAACCCCTAATTCTACTTATATAAGGTATAATCCATCATCTTCTTTGTCTAATTTTATGATTTGAAGTAAGTTATATAAACCCTAACAATGGAATTTTGAGTAAAGTTTCAATTAGGTAATGAATTGGTTAAAGCAATGATTAATACATGTTATTTAAGTGATTCTTGAACTAATTTTGATAAAGTTTATGTATAAATAATCAATCACATATGAGTGTTAATGATGGGTAAGTTATAAGAGTATTATATATGAAAATGATGAAGTTGTTGTTAAGTAGACACTCATAGTATGTGATATTAAAAGAAGTCTAATAAGCAAGAATGTGAAAACCAAGTTAATTGGGTAAAGTGATATTAGTGAATTAACATCTATGTGGTAAGTCAAGAAAATGTTATTGATTAAGTAATTTATGTGAATTATGTGCTTATGTGATTAGGTGATCAAGGTGCTCAAGTTGGTTCAAGTGTTTCTTATAATCAAAAGCAAGGTAAGTAATGGGATTTTGTTGAAGTAGTGATTTCTATGTCATTTGCTTGATGTTAGCCAAGGAATGACATTAGAGTAACTTGTGGAAGTAGTTAATCCTTGTGATTAACTTTGTGGAAGTGATTAAGGATCCTTAATTTGTTAAAGTGTTTAAGTACTTGTTGAAGTATCCCTTACTTGCTAAGCTATATGCTTATTGTGTTAAGTTTACATTTTGTAGGTAATACAAGTGAAAGAAATCAAGATTTGGGAAAGAAGCCTATGGAGACCTAATGGTGAAGCTTGTTATGCTATGGTAACAAGTTTTAATCTCTTTGAATCATGCTCTAGATATTATATCACCCCTTTTGTTAAAGAAGTAATATTTTGTCACTTGAAGTTTGTAAATATTATGGAAGTTTGGTAATCAAAGTGTTAAACGAAGTTTATATACTATGATTAGTTTAGTTTGACTAAGAATAGTCAAAAGAATGTGAAAAAGTTTGTTGAAATGGTAATTATTTGGGTAAAGACCCAAACGGGTCGTTAAAGTGCCCAAATGGGTCCTTTTATAGTTATGCGTCAAAAAGAGTTGTGATTGTGATATGGTTAATGTAAATATGAAATTAAGTTCTAATCATAGTATTGTTTATGTGGTAAAAGAGTTTAGATCTGAAGTTAAGTAGTTGGAAATTTGATATGTCAACTAAATAAGTTTAAAATGGTCATTTTTGAGTTAACGGGTCGAAACGAGATTTAACGTGAAATTTGGAAAAGTAAAAATGTAGAAACGTTTATTTGGTCAAGATATGCGTATCTGCAAATTTTCAAGTCTCCAGGTGTTGTCGTTTGAGAGTTATGCGCGTTTAAAGTTCGGTTTTTAGTCATAAAACTTTGCGGGTTGAAATCTGCTGTAATCACATGAATCCGGGCGGATTCTGATGAATCCGGGCGGATTCCCAAAAATCGCTTCTGCTCATGAGTTGTGCTGAAAACGCAAGGGAATCCGGACGGATTCCACTGAATCCGGGTGGATTCCCCTGAATCCGGGCGGATTCCCCTATGTCCCAGAAATTCGAAACTTAAAACGGTCATAAAAGATGAACCGTAACTCCGTTTTTGACGTTCTTTATATCGTTGAAAAGCTAAGAGAGTCTACTTTCCAATGGTTATGTCCTTATGATGAAATTTTGATTGAGTAAAATAATTAAATTAGGTTGAAGTGTGTTGGTACAATGAAATATGAAGTTTTGGAGTATGGTATTGATTTAAATCATGACTGGGACCAATAGAGAGTGTTTTATGATATAAAATAAATGGTTTAAAATTTTTTTTTTTTTTGTTACGTTTTCGGGGTGTTTCATTGTAAAAATAAGATTAAATAAAGGCAATGATACTTTTACATTATCATTTTTGTAAACACATTGAAATTGAGTGACTTATGTGTATCGTATATTTTCTATATAAATTTTGATATGATCAAGAAAATACTTTTAATATAAGGGAACGCATTTGTGTAAGCGACAACACATAAAATATGTATTCCTAGATTAAAAGTAAGATTAGACCTGTACATATGATAAATGTAAGGGGCGTAAAGTGTGAAATTAGATACCGATATAAAATGTTATGTTATTTTTTGATAAGTGTATATGACTTCACTTTCATAAAGAGTTGAAAGTGGTAGGCAAAACTTTTCTTTATTAGAATAAATGCTTATATTTGACACATCATATAATACCTTTAAAGATAAGATCGCTACTAGATGAAACTTGTAAGAATAAACGCTTACTAAATGAAACATGCCGATTGTCGCGGTAACCAATGAATGAAGGTGACTTCGACATAGTTTTAACAAGTCCATTATTGACGTTGGTAATAAAATCGATACATTGGTAACATCAAAACAAAAAGAAAATTCGTTGGCGATCACACTACAAGCCCTACAAAATTATACTATACTTTTTATCATTCTTATTGTATTATGCTTAAATTTGCTATCAATGTATATTTTATATATCGTTGAACCACATGCACTTCTTGCTCTCAAGTCTATATTTCATATATACCGTGCGTGATATATTGTATTTGACACATCATATCATATAATAATGTACAAGATACCTCTTCGCATCATTTATGAATAACAATATAACATAATAACTAAAAAGAATAAAGGGAAATGAATAAATATTCTTCTTGTTAAAGTAGAAGCATAAAATAATAATAACTAGTTCTTTGACCCGTGAAAATACGGGTTTTTTTTATAATACATATATAGGTTGTTCGTTTAGAATAAATGTAAATGTTGAATATTTAAATTGTAATTGAAAAACCCATTTTAGAACATAAAAATTTATATATGTTGTATTAATATAGACGTTAGTATTCAAATTGTATGTATGCGAATTAAAAAAATAAATGCAAAATAGTAATATTTAATTTTGGAAGTGATACGCACAAAAACATACTGATAGAAGCAATTCAAGTTTGTGGGCTTGGTTGTAAAACTTCTAGGTTAAAGGGAATGACATTGGTCCAAATTGAATATTAGGACAATAGAAAAAATAAAATGTTTAAGTATCTATACAACAAAGTCCATAACCATCAGTGCCAACAAATAAAGGTAGAAGATGCACTAAATTAATTTATAACTTTAGACATTGTGCATGACAAATATACATAGATAAAAGAAGCCAAATGGAACGATGGTTGTCTACATGAAATTAAACTTGATAGTGTTGTTAATGGGCCAAATGGACTATCTATACACTAATTTTCATAATGGGATATGTATCGTTCCAAGTTGTGGTAAAAAAACTGTCTGTTGCTCTACACGATTACCCTAAATATCAGTAACTCTTGAAATATACTGCTAACAATGTCAATCTATAAACTTAAGTAGATTAAGTAACTGAAAATTAATCCATTACCAAAAAAAACATGAATATTTGAGAAGCAATAATTAAACATGACATAGTAAAGCACTATAAAGAAGCTTTGGTAAGTGTATACCACTTTTGGTCAAAGAAGCAATGATACTTCTTTCCGTCAAAACAGATCAACTTTTTAAGACATGTCAAAGAAACATCCCTAGCTTTCGAAGGTGGTGAATTTTCAAGTTCATAAATAAGCGAATCCATTTCATCAAAACTTTTTTCAAAACATGCTACATCGTTTCGACTTCAGCATGGCGGTCGAACTTTATTTTAACGTGATCAATAATGTAACACCCGCCAAATTAGGACTAGTAATTAGTGCCTAATCATATGTTAATACATGTAATTAGTTCTGTGTTAGGCTAATTAATGTATCAAATTATATATATTGTTGAATATATATACGAAAATGCGATTTGATTAAATCGTACGCAATTTAAATCGAATGTATTTCGATTCAATCTAATATGGACGTTGGTGACCAATCCTATGAAGTAACACTGGTATGTTAAAAATATCATTTTTATAATACTCGAATTACAATTCGTATCGTACAAACAGAACTTGCACAATTTAAAATAAAACGCGCAAACTAACAAAACGAACTAAGTTAAGTTTTATAACTCAAATATAAAACATTTGGTAAAATACTTCAATAAAAATATCGTGTAATAATTCGTATTTTAAAACTTATAATTAATATGTAAAATAATTATTTAACGTTTAAACGAACGGGAAAACGAATACCGCACGGAGCGCAACGCGGGAACTGAAAAAGGAGGAGGCTCATCAAAACCCCCTCCCTCCTCATTTCTTCCTCATTTCACCATATTTTTCTCTCTCTCTCCATTTCTTTCTTTCAAATCACCATCACCACCAACATCACAAAATCACCAATTACTACCACTAAACGACGCCAGATCACACCACATCTTTGGAGAAAAACGACCACGACATCACGATCCATCATCCTATCTTTTCGGATTTTTCATCCGACATTTTGTAAGTTTCCGACAAATCCCGAAATCTCTCGTTTTTAAGTGTTTTTGCTTGTTAGTGGTTTGGATCAACTTATAATGTCCAAATATGGGTTGGGTAAAAGTTTTGGACCGAACGGAAACCGAAAAACTCGTTTTCGACACATTTTCCGGCCATCAGACCGTAACGTCGCTTTTGGACCCAGATTTATGCGACGTCAGCTTCAACGTCGTAAAACCCCTCGTGACGTCGCATGGTGCGACGTCAGTCACAACGTCGCATTAAATTGCGACGTCGCATATAGCGACATCAGCCTTAACGTCGCCAATACCTCACCACGTCGCACTTAGCGACGCAAGCCCTTACGTCGCAGAAATCAACAACGTCGCATATAGCGACGCCACGTACAACGTCGCATTAAATTGCGAAAGTCGCACAAAGCGACGCCATGCTCAACGTCGCAGTCAGGATCTGCGACGTCGCACCCAACGTCGCACAAACCAGAACCTCAAAAACACAGATTTTTACTAAGTGTCGAGACTCGAAATTTATCACTCGATTTTACCCAAATTCGGTTCCAGATGCGTTTTTCGTCAAAGCAATATAGTAGAAATAAAAATTTTCCAAGCTGACCTGGCAGCTCGACCCCAGCCAGGGGCTCTTCCCCTTGGACCCCGCTACCAGGGGCGCTGCCCCCGGACCCCCGTACTTAGATTCCGTAACGGCTTCGAAAACACAATCAAAACACATTTTCCATGAAATCAAAATAATGATAGTTGAGATTATTATTACAAATCCGTCACCAACGGGCCATACATATTTTCAAACACTCGAATCAATCAACCAAATCGTAGTAATTTGGACATATATAGTTGTGAAACAACTACAAGGGTGATCTTTTGAGATACCCAATCATGTTTATAACCATCGCGTGTCGTGGACACCCTCAGGTTACAAGTCTTTGGACTTCATTACTCGGCTAATCAATCAAAGTTTATTAAGTTAAACTCGCTAGACTCAGGTGAGTCTCATAGCCCCTATTTTTACTGTTTTACTCAGGGGTGTGATATATTGCTCATTTTTAACATGTGAACGCAAGTACAAACATTTCATATACTACATGAGTTTTTCACAACTAATCATTTAAAGTCCTCCGTCAGCATAGTTGTTAATACGTTGTAGCGTGAATATTAGTATATGGTACCATATAGGATTGACCCTCCTCGTTCGGGTTAGCAAGCACTAACCGGGTAAACGGACGTACTAATATTTGGGAAGACGAATGTTGATTAGGCATTCGTGGAGGTACCTCGCCCGGAATTCTCTATAGGGGACCCGGCCCTCGAGTTAAGCTCAACTATGTGCTCATGGCTGTATGCACGATGATTATCATCATTAATTGCTGGATGCAATTCATTATTTAAATCTTGCGGTTCACACTATATTAACTGATTTCAAACCTGTGAGCTCACCAGCTTTTAGCTGACCTTTTAGCATATATCGCAGGTACCCAGCAGTAGGATGTTTCTGCTTCAGGACTTTAGCTCGAGTCAGCATACAGACGATTGTGATTTTCTTTCATTAGTATATTTTGTACAAGTACTTATGTACTGAAATCTCCTTTTATTTAAACTCGAGCTATGTAAAGCTTTAAATGTTGTAAACATTTCCATTATCAATATATTTTGTTAAAACGACGCATATAGAGTCGTTTACTATATATCTTTGTGCTTTGTTATTGATTAGTAATACCCAAATCAAGCTTCCGCAAATCATCAAATTTGGGGGTGTTACAGCTGTGTTCATCAGATGACTTTTGTAGTGTTGGGTGTTATTCATATTTTTTCTGGAGTGTTTGGAGTAAATGTTACAAATTTAGTTGGACGAAATACGTTTGAATGATTTGGTCTAGTAGCATATTTGCTATGTATAGAAAAATGTTGCTACGCATGTTGTATTGGAAACCCAACAGTTGTTGTTGAAAATGTAAAATATTAATATTACACTTAAGTTTTCGAAATTGCATTAAAGGAGTAGAGGTAGATGAATGGTATGACTGTTATTGTTATTAATGAACTAATAAATTAAGGAACCACTATGAATAAACTAATAACTTTTTTCACTATGAAAAAAATGATTTATAAAGGTATATGTGTATAGAGATAATTACATTAAAAAAGTGTCAGTGACATAATATTACTTTTTAAAAAAATATACTTAATAATCAAAGAAAGTTGACTTTATATGTTTTTTTTATGTGTTAAAAACTCTCATTTATGTACTGACGTTCAGAATCTCTAATCCTCATTGAGATTTTATTTATGTTTTTAAGGTAAATTATTACTTAATTCCAGAATTAAGACTTCAAAGACAAATATATATATATATATATATATATATATATATATATATATATATATATATATATATTTGATTATGTTATGGTAGGTAAGTTTAGTAAAGAAATATTAAAAAATTTTAACAACCAAAATAGACTTGAGAAAAGAATGAAATGCGTGAATCAGTTTAAAGAAAATTTGTTCCGAAATTGATTGTATACATAATGGATTGTAGTGTTTAGTTAAATTAATTTTGTGTAGCGTTTAAATATAACAATGCTGACTTTGAAGAACAAAAAAATTAATATAAAATACATAAAAGTTGGTCTAACAGGTAATTGTGAATCTTGGAGCTTGTGAAGTTTGGGGAGCTCTGCTGTAGCCGCCGACCCTTTTGAATTATACGTGTGTATACTATTGTAATTAATGACTAAGTAATTTAACTAATGGATTAAATTTGATATAGCATTTTTCTTTTTTCTAAAATAATGTTAGTGCTTGCTGATGTCATGCATACCTAAGTGAAGTAATTTGGATTAGCCACGTCAGCACCAAAACCAACCTTAGAGAGTGACAAATCAGCATGATGACTTCAGCGTTAGTGTCCATTAATATATAGTAAGATAAAAAGTGTTCCCCAACTATAATATTGTGTGCTTAAACGGCTATTAGTTTAGCGGTATTGAGGTAACTTATCAACTTCAAAGTTGTGAGTTCAACTTTTGCAGCGAGACTATTTGTAAATATTCGTAAAAGAATGTATACATTTGTGTTATGGGTTTACGAGTAGGGTTTTTTTTTTAAAAATATGATATTGTATGAAGCTCTTTTTTCTACTTTTGAGTATGAAAGAGAACATACAAATAAAAATAGAAATGGAAAAGCCTTTTTTTCATGATTTGTATTTTGTCGTTGTGTGGCCATTCACATTTTTCACAACACAAAAACCTTCCTTTCCTTTGCTCCATCATCACCCCATCCCTCCTCAAACCCTCGTCACATACCCTTACCCAGTACCCCTCTCTACCATTATTTCCCTAATTCTGTAATTTTTTCTACATATACATGGCGCTATATACATCTTAATCTGTGAAATTAAACCTCATTTATTTCCATTAATCATCTGCAATTGATTTTGCATCGTGCCTTTCGCCACAATTTCGCAACTACCAGTCCTAATCAAGAAAGACGATAACTTTACATGATTTGACTTCATTCCTGTTACTTTCGGTTAGTCTATTCTCTTAATTTCCGTTATTTCTTCCTTTATTTTCCATGAATTATGCACATATATGTATATGTTGTATTATAAATTATAATTACCTAGCTCTGTTTGTAATTGTATATATTAGGTTATGTTTAATTATGAATTTCAGATCGGTGGCTAATATCTGAAGAATCTTGCTTTTTCAATAGTTGTTTCAATTGCGTTGTATGTGAGATTCCCTTTCTTTAATTTTTTCCTTTTTTAAACATTTTTTTTTAATAGACCTCTATGCTGGATGCCCTCTTATTTCCAGTTTTGTTTGTTTATCTATGTTTAGTTAAGCTAATTATATTATTGCTTATATATTTTGGAGACTTATACCCATTTTAAATTTGCTAATGTTGATGTGAATTTCTAGAACTTTAATTCGCTGTTGTGAAATATGTGTATCAATTGGTATGTTTTTAGGTATAGTATTTGTAAGTTTAAAGAGAGCCACTACACAGAAGCAGTTTTTAAAGTCAAGTGAATTAGACCAACTTGATAGTTAGGTCAGTTTTTGACTGAACCACGTGATCATTGTGTGTTTTCGTTGTGGTTTGTTTTATATTCATGTCTCATGTGAATCTGTTTGTGCATATAAACCTGAATCTGTATGCCTTTGTGTGTTTTCAATATAATAAAGATCATTCCTTTCTCACGTGAATCTGTTTGTGCGCATTTCCATTTAGGGATTGCAAAGTTACCCTTTTGAGTGAATTTATAAGCTAAGTTACCTAGTTCCCCCCAATGGCATCATGTTGGAATATTTGTGGTATTGCTGTGGGTTTACAAGGTCACTTTAATTTGAGAATCGATATTTGATTTGGAATATCTTTCCATTATTTTTTCACTATAATAAGGTAATTCCAGTTGAGTCTCTTCAAGAAATATAGAAATCTATCTTAAATATATCAACGTAAAAGATACTAGTACAAAGATCTGGTTTTAACTGGCATCTGATTTAGAAAATTGTTACAAATATTATGTCAGTTGTTGTGTTACCTTTGGTACTTATGAAAGCTTATCCTGGATAATTTTAGTGATGGAATATTTATTTAGGGTTTATAGTTTGTTAATGTATCGAACTTTACACCTTTTACTATTGTATGTATCCAACTTCGAAACCTCCTATTATATGCATTCAAGTTTTAAAACCGTCTATTGTATGTTTTTTGCATGTTTTTGGCTACATATATTGACATTTTCTTTGTAAGTTCTATACATACAATAGTAAGTTAAATGCATACCAAAGACAATTTGAAAACTTGAATACATATAATAGAAGGTTTTGAAGTTGAATACATACAATAGTAAAATTTGCATGCACTCTCAAACTATAAACCCATTTATTTACTGCGTTCAGTCGACCATCTTATCAGGATAAAGCTATGGAGGGATCAGGCCGTGGTGGGAGCAGTGTGGAAATGTTTTTACGCAACTATAAACTTGGGAAAACACTTGGTATTGGTTCATTTGGGAAGGTGAAAATTGCAGAGCATACGTTAACAGGACACAAAGTTGCTATAAAGATCCTCAACCGCCGCAAGATCAAAAACATGGAGATGGAGGAAAAAGGTAGGAATACTGTCAATGACCATACTAATGCCAGATTTAAAGTGATTTGCTGAAAGTACGTAGCTATTATTTTAATAAATTTCGGGCTTTTGCAGTTAGAAGAGAGATTAAGATATTGAGATTGTTTATGCATCCTCATATTATCCGCCTTTATGAGGTTGTAGAAACACCATCAGATATTTATGTTGTTATGGAGTATGTGAAATCTGGTGAGCTGTTCGACTACATCGTGGAGAAGGGACGCTTGCACGAGGATGAGGCTCGGAATTTTTTTCAGCAGGTGAAAATATGCCCACTCATCTGCTACAGTGTGGGTATTATTTAATTTTTCATTGGTTAATTTATACTCACACCCATGCTTTGATGCAGATAATATCTGGTGTGGAATACTGCCACCGGAATATGGTGGTACACAGAGATCTTAAACCTGAAAATCTGCTGTTAGATGCCAAATGCAATGTTAAAATTGCAGATTTTGGTTTGAGTAATATCATGCGCGATGGTCATTTTCTCAAGACTAGTTGCGGGAGTCCAAATTATGCAGCTCCAGAGGTATTAATCTGCAATTACGAGTTCCATGAAAAGCATAATATTTCAAGGGGTTTTATTTAAATTAAGTATTTTATATGCCTTATAAACAGGTTATATCTGGGAAACTGTATGCTGGACCTGAGGTAGATGTATGGAGCTGCGGTGTTATCTTGTATGCTCTTCTATGTGGCACTCTTCCTTTTGACGATGAAAACATTCCTAATCTATTCAAAAAAATTAAGGTGCACCTGTTAAATATAAACTGCAATTATTGAGATTTTATTTTCATTATCTAGACGCCAACTAATGCTTATTTGTGAATCATGTTGGTTTGTTCTCAAGGGTGGAATATACACACTTCCCAGTCATTTATCTCCCGGGGCTAGAGATTTGATACCAAGGTTGCTCGTGGTTGATCCAATGAAGCGCATGACCATTCCCGAGATTCGTATGCACCCCTGGTTCCAAGCTCATTTGCCGCGCTACTTGGCTGTCCCGCCACCAGATTCTATGCAGCAAGTGAAAAAGGTAGGAATGTGATAGAATACTTGTAATTCCGCAAGATACCCTTATGTGATTAAAATCCGTATACATATGCAAGTGAACCTCTCCCATGGTAATTTAAGTAGTTTTTTTTATGGTTGCAGACTGATGAAGATATTCTTATAGAGGTGATTAAGATGGGCTTTGATAGGGACGGCCTTGTTGAGTCACTTCGCAACCGAGTGCAAAATGAGGTATTTTGAAAACAAATGAGTTTTATTGTTGTTTTTTATCATCTTTATAATGGATTTCATGTCATGATCTTTATTTTTGTTATATTGTCAGGGTACCGTTGCTTATTACTTGCTACTGGATAATAGGTTTCGTAACTCAAACAGTTATCTTGGAGCTGAATTCCAGAAACCTGTGGTTAGATTTTTTGATGTTATATTTTTTGTTTTGGTTATAATCAATGCTCAGTACCTCTTACATTACGTCTAACAAATGCAGGAGGGTTACAACCGTATCAATGCAAATGAGGCTGCTGCTTCAGCTTTAGCACAACGCCCAACTGGATACATCGACTATCAAGGAGCAAATATGAGAAGCCAGGTGGAGAGAAAATGGGCTCTTGGACTCCAGGTTATCTTACCCTTTTCCTTGTTATAGAATTTGTTTGTTTGTTTTTTTGGTAACCATTGTAGCTAGCAACCACAAAAGGCCACAGTTGAGTGCCATGTAACTATCATAAGATCAAGGTACTATAAAATTATGATGGTAGAGTCTACCCTTCTACCAATGAGAAAGAACATAACAAATAAGAGAAGCTTGCAGTAGTTTTGTTGATTAGTAATCTCATGGTTACTGAAAGCTTATCTTTTGGTCTATTTCGACAGTCTCGAGCCCATCCTCGTGAGATAATGACAGAAGTTTTGAAAGCTCTGCAAGAACTGAATGTGTGCTGGAAGAAGATAGGACACTACAACATGAAATGTAGATGGGATCCTGGCCATCCTGAAGGTACCATAAACAACGGTATGCAGAGTAATCATTACTTTGAAGATGAATCGACCATAGTAGATGCTGACAGCACCTCAAGCTCCCCCAACGTGGTCAAATTTGAAGTCCAGGTAAATATGATTTTCCTTCTATTCTCGAAATACTTCTTCACGCTTATCTTTCCTACTGACTAATGAATTTTGATCTGTGTTCTGATAGCTTTACAAAACTCGTGAGGAAAAGTATCTGCTTGATCTACAGAGGGTAAATGGACCTCAGTTTTTGTTTATGGAACTTTGTGCTGCATTTCTTGCACAGCTTCGCGTGCTCTAGAAGACTAGAATCAGCATAGCCTGAAATGTAGACTGGCTTTCTCCTGGAAATACCTTTGGGGGTGCTAGTGAAGAAAAGCTAGGCTGTATATACCAAGTCTCATTTAGGGCTTTATGTTGCAATCTCTTTATAGGCAAATCTTGTGAGCAGATCTTTTATTCTGCAACTCATTAGACGCCTCAGTTTTTAACTTGGTTACTTTGTTAGTTATTTTCTTTTGTAACCTATAATAACTTGCTTTGGTTTACAATAAGCATTGCCGTTTTTGATGGTGTGCAAGTCGATCTTACTTTTATGGTACAACGAGGATGATAATAAGTTTATTACAGATACACAAAAGAACATATAACGTTTGATAGAAGTATACAAATTATGCCTATTTATATTGTTCCTCTCATGTTCACTTTAATACGGGATCATGTTTTCTCACATGTGGAAATTAAATTCGTAAATAACTTCAATTTTGTGCTGAAATGTGTCTCAGTATTTCGAACCCGATAAAACTAGAGGGGATCACAATCCATACTGGATTTACATTACGTATTCGAATAATGGATGAATAACACATTCTATATCTATTTTAATGATCTTAATATGCTTTATAACGCTTTGATTACTTTTTAAATTTCTTTCATTGTATCTAAATGTAATAATATATAACTTGAGAAAAATTAACTCTCACGATAAGGCGCACTGATAATAATATCACAAGTCACAAATTCGAATGTCTATTTTGTGGGTGACTAGGTAAATGGTAGAAACAGTGACGAGATATTCCAGTTATGATGTGTACATCCGAGTTAAAAAAAAGCTCATTCTTCTTAGTAACTTGAAAATAAAACTTCCTCCTTTGACTCATTATTTTTTTATATAACCTATTATAAATATTTATTCTTTTATTTACTATATATAATCATTGTAAATTGTAATGTAATGCGTGTACTTATACAACTCCGATTTTACCCATTTTAAAATCATCAAGCATCATCTTCTTCAAAATATACACTAACATCATTGTACGGTATCCATTGAAAACTTTTTTTTTTATATAAAATATAATATTGGGAAATGCTATTGAGAGCCCTTAGGGCTGTCAATAAGTGCATTTATTGAAGTTAAAGTTTCCTTATATAATCAAAATTATAATTAATACACTGAAGTTTTGTATTTAATTCATTGAAACTTTCCTTTTATATGTGATGTATTAATTATGATTTTTGATAATAAAAGAAAGTTTGAGTTTAATAAATAAGTTCAAGGGTTCTTATTGACAGCCCTAAAGGCTGTCAATAGCATTTCCCTATAATATTTATAAGATTTATGAACGGATTTTTTTCCATTTTCTCAATCGAACTTTTGTTTATTTATAATTATTATTTATTACTGTATTTATTTATTTATCTAATTATTATTTATATTTATATTTATTTTCCTTATTATCAAAGTATATAGTGAATCAATAAATAAAAGGCTTTTTAGGCTTTTTTAATAATTTGTTGTTGCGATTTCCTTTCTTTGTTCCCTCACCCCCTTCCTCAAACCCTTGTCACACACAGTACAACCTTCTACCATTCTGATTTTATTTATACAAATATATTTCCATATATCTATATTTACATATATCCCATATGTTGTTTTTTTACATATATATGTCGCTATATACATGTTGATTTGTGAAATTAAACTTCATATCATTCGATTAATGCTTTGCAGTTGATTTTGCATCGATCCTTTCGCCACAATTTCGCAACCACCACTCCTAATCGGGAAAGACGATAACTTTACATGATTTGACTTCATTCCTGTTACTCTCGGTTAGTCTATTTTATAAATTCCCATTAATTCTAATTCTTCCTTTTTTTGCATGAATTATTATTATATGTTATATGTATGTATTTGTAATTTGTAATATAATACAATTATTATCTAGCGCTGTTTGTAATTGTATTCTAGGTTTTATTTAATTTCGAATTTCAGATCTGTGGCTGATATCTGAAGAATCTTGCTTTTTCAATTATTGTTTCAATTGCGTTGTATGTGAGATTCTCTTTTTTAATCGTATTCTTAAAGAACCCTTTTTTTCTTCCTAATTTTCTTACCTTTTGTTTTATACCATTTATTATTATTATTATTATATATTTATATTTATATGTAATGTAATCAAGCTATTTTCTTTAGTTTTTATTTGTGAGAATTATTGCCTTTTTAAGTTTGTAAATGTTAATGTGAGTTCTTAGTAATTATAATTGGCAGTTGTGAGATATGTGTATCAATCAATATGCTAGTTAGGTCATCTTGACCGAACCATGTGATCCCCGTGTGTTCTCGTTGTCGTTTGTTTGTATATTCATGTTTCTGTGAATTTGCTCGTGTGTATTGAACCAAATCTGTACGGACTTGCTCGCTTGTTTTCCATCCTTCTTTTACACAAAGAATCTACAATTTCCGAGCTTGGATTGCAAATTCCCCCTTTGGAGTGAACTTTTAAGAGAAAAGTTTCCAACTTGGTGTATTCTATGATAATTGCTACTTTCTCCTTCTTGCCAAACTTTAAAGCTAAGTTACTTAGTTTTCTCCAATGTCACTCTCTTGAAATATATATGCGGTGTTGCAGTTGGTTCTCAAGGTTATTTTAATTTGAGAACTGAGAATTCATTTGGAATACCTGTCCGTAAATAGTAACGTACTTCCGTTTGATACTCTTCTAGGAATTCAGAAATTCATCTTTAAGATATAACATTATAACGTAAAAGATACCATTACAAATAGCTGCTTTTTTGGACAGCCTATTTAGACAATTGTTACAAGTAATATATTATTAGTGGGTTACCTTTTAGTACTTAGATCCATACGCGGGAGGGACAGTTATTGTATAGTTTCTTATTAAGCTAAAATGTGAAATGGATACTGCTTTTGTATCTTTACTTTCACATTATTTTTAGATGTCAACAAATTATCAAAACGTTAGAAGTCAACCATTTATTGAAATGTTAGAAGTCAACCATTTATCGAAATAGCTTATGAAAGCTTATCGTGGATAATCTTATTGATGGAATAATCATATATTTTAACTTCGTTCAGTCAACCATTTTTTTAGGATAAGCTATGGATGGATCAGGGCGTGGTGGGAGCAGTGTGGAAATGTTTTTACGCAACTATAAACTTGGGAAAACCCTTGGTATTGGTTCATTTGGGAAAGTGAAAATTGCAGAGCATACATTGACTGGACACAAAGTTGCTATAAAGATCCTAAACCGTCGCAAAATAAAGAACATGGAGATGGAAGAAAAAGGTAGAAACACTGTCAATGACAATAATTATAAGAATACCACAATTAGAATGATTTGCTGAAAATCAAAATGTATAGTTATTGATTTGATGTATTTCTTGGCTTTTGCAGTTAGAAGAGAGATTAAGATATTGAGATTGTTTATGCATCCACATATTATCCGCCTTTATGAGGTTGTAGAGACACCATCAGATATTTATGTTGTTATGGAGTATGTGAAGTCCGGTGAGCTTTTTGATTACATCGTGGAGAAGGGGCGTTTGCACGAGGATGAGGCTCGCAATTTTTTTCAGCAGGTGAAAATATGTCCACTCATTTGCTACAGTTTTGGGTCTTATTTTAATTTTCATTGGTTAATTTATACTCCACCCATGCTTTGAAGCAGATAATTTCTGGTGTGGAGTACTGCCACCGGAATATGGTGGTACACAGAGATCTTAAACCTGAAAATCTCCTTTTGGATGCCAAATGCAACGTTAAAATTGCGGATTTTGGTTTGAGCAATATCATGCGTGATGGTCATTTTCTGAAGACAAGTTGTGGGAGTCCGAATTATGCAGCTCCAGAGGTATCAACCCTGGCAGTTATTTTGTTCTGGGACCTTCAATAATTTTCAAGATACTTTTATTTATGTCACGTGTTTTATATAGGTTATATCGGGGAAACTGTATGCTGGACCCGAGGTAGATGTATGGAGCTGTGGCGTTATCTTGTATGCTCTTCTCTGTGGCACCCTTCCTTTTGATGATGAAAACATACCTAACCTTTTCAAAAAAATTAAGGTGCGCCTATTAAATATTATTTGGAATTTTTTATACTAGAATGGTTCATTATCTAGTCACCAAGTAATGCTTATTCATGAATCACACTTGTTTGTTCTTAAGGGTGGCATATACACACTTCCAAGCCATTTATCACCTGGGGCTAGAGATTTGATCCCACGGTTGCTTGTGGTTGACCCAATGAAGCGCATGACTATTCCCGAGATTCGTATGCACCCCTGGTTTCAAGCTCATCTGCCACGCTACTTAGCTGTCCCTCCACCAGATTCTATGCAGCAAGTGAAAAAGGTAGAAATGTGGTAGAATACCTGCAAATCCACAGTATGCTCTTTATTCTTCGAAAATCACAACAAACAATGTAATATTCCCTTTTCTTTTTGGTTGCAGACTGATGAGGATATTCTTACAGAGGTGATCAAGATGGGCTTTGATAGGGACGGCCTTGTTGAGTCACTTCGCAACCGAGTGCAAAATGAGGTAAATTTATTTACCATGTAGTTTAATGAATTTCATGTGATGTCATTAATATATGTTACATTGTCAGGGAACCGTTGCATATTACTTGCTACTGGACAATAGGTTTCGTAACTCTAACAGTTATCTTGGAGCTGAATTCCAGAAACCTGTGGTTAGAATGTCTCTTGATATCGTTATCCTGTTTTTGTACTGATCAATTTTCGGTACCTCTTACATTAGATCTAACAAATGCAGGAGGGTTACAACCGTATCAATGCAAATGAGGCTGCTGCTTCAGCTTTAGCACCACGCCCAACTGGATACATTGATTATCAAGGAGCAAATATGAGAAGCCAGATGGAGAGGAAATGGGCTCTTGGACTTCAGGTTATTTTGCTCTTTTCATTAATTTTACCTGTAGTTGGAAACCACAATAAGTGACAGTTAGGTGCCGTGTAACTGTAATAAGATCAAGTTAATTGAATTTCGTCATGGCGAGATTAAAATGTTCGTGAGACCTTCAATTAGAGTCTACCCATCTGCCAATGGGAAAAATATATAGATTACATAAAATTTATGCTTGTAGTAGTTGATGTTGCTCCGAAATTCAAGTGTGTTGAATGTTTTATTGGGCACATATTTTGTTAGTTAACGCTCCGTAGTATTAATGATTTAATGGTCCATTTTGACAGTCTCGAGCCCATCCTCGTGAGATAATGACAGAAGTTTTGAAAGCTCTGCAAGAACTAAATGTATGCTGGAAGAAGATAGGGCACTACAACATGAAATGCAGATGGGATCCTGGCCATAATGAACGTACGATAAACAATGGTATGCAGAGTAGTCATTACTTTGAAAATGAGTCGACTATAGTAGATGCTGACAGCACCTCAAGCTCCCCCAATGTGGTCAAATTTGAAGTCCAGGTAACATGATTTTTCATCTATACTCAACTTATTTCTTGCGCATTAAGTTTCCTACTGAATGTGTTATAATGCGTGTTCTTATAGCTTTATAAAACTCGCGAGGAAAAGTATCTGCTTGACCTACAGAGGGTAAATGGACCTCAGTTTCTGTTCTTGGAACTTTGTGCTGCATTTCTCGCTCAGCTTCGTGTGCTATAGAAGACTAGAATGAGCATAGCCTGAAATGAAGACCGGCTTTCTCCAAGGAAATATCTTAGTGGTGCCTGTGAAGAAAAGCTAGGCTGTATATACCAAGTCTCATTAGGGTTCTATGTTATAATCTATTTTGTAGGCAAATCTTGTGAGCAGATCTTTTTTGCAACTCATTAGACGCCTCAGTTTTTAAGTTGATAACTTTTGTTTTCTGTAACCCGTAACTATTATCAAGTTATGTGGTGATCATCTTTGTAATCTTTATGGGATTAATAAGTACACATTTTATATGAGTTGAGTGGTGAACATCAGAAACATAACATTGCAGTACTACATGGCCATATAGTTATGTGTTGCATCATTGAAATTACAGAGTTAAAATTATAAGAATAATTGGAAACTAAGAAGCTCTTTATCTAGCTAATTAACAAAACATATAGTTGGGAGATCAAGAGAGCTCCATAATGACAATTCTCCATCAGTAATATTAGCTGTAGAAGAAATCACACTCTCCCCTTCAACATTCTTCTTTGATTCATCATCTGCTATCTTATTTAACTCCTCATGATGAACAGAAACAGACATTTGCATCTTGGACCTTTCTCTCGACTTTGAACCCCTTCCAAGTCCAAGCTTCAGCTTCAAACACTCTGGTATGCCATTAAAAGCATAAAGAGAAGCCGAGTATTTTCGCTCATATTTCATCCTCTTCATTGCTTCAGATATTGTTAACGGCTCTTCACCTTCACCGTTATAACCTTCCTCCTGAATAGGATCCGATGCTATTTCTTGAGCTATTTCAAAAGGCGAAAAGTTACATGATGATCCAAGTTCATCAATGAACCTGAAATCAATCACTCCTATGTCACTACTCCCTTCTTCATCATCATCTTCCATTACATCTCCATTAATTGTATCGCCACTTGAACATTGAGATTCAGATACCACATGATCATGATGATCGTGATAATCCACATTAGTATTATCAGGTTGTATCAACTGACCTGAATTATCTTCACTTAACATAATTATATCATTGTTATCAGGAATATACTCATCCGGGTCATTAAGAAAATCGGTAAAGATTGTATCTGATAACTCGAACATGTCATCTTTAAATTCCTGTTGCTTCATATCGTCATGATGATTCATGGTCAGCTGAGAAGTGTTCTGAGATGACGCACTCGCAGCCATGGCTGCAGCTAACGTATTGTTTCTGGCTTTGAGCCTATGAAGAAGCAGGTTCGTTATTTTTGAAGGGAGTGCAGGTGTGGTTAAAGACGATTGAGACGACGGCCAGAAATTTGTTCGAGTATTGGCTCCTCTTAGTAAACAAGCAGCTTCATCATATGCTCTAGCTGCTTCTTCAGCTGTGTCAAAGGTGCCTAACCACACTCTAATCTTCTGTATGGTGTCCTTGATTTCCGCCACCCATCTGCCCGAAGGCCGCTGGCGTACACCCACGAACCGCTTACGAGCCCGCCTAGGACCGCCCAGAGCAACCGCAGCTGCTGAGTCTTTAACCATCTCATCCCAAGCCAAGTTTTCAACAGGATGATGGTCAGTACTTTTGTCGCTCATAATATGTTCTTGACCATTGGTAAGTTTTCTCTTCCTAGCCATTTTTCTATATGATTTTAGAATGGTTTTTTGAGTATGGTAGCTATAGAAGTTGGTGATATGTATCATATGAAATATGGTGCATATTTATATAGAAAATGGAAACAGTAGATCTTGTCAAAATGATAGTAACAGCTGAAAGGGTCTTTGTTCTTGTACACATCTCTTTGTTATTTTTTCCCTAATATTAATCTATGTATATGTATATTTTCAGCTTGTGGCCCCTAGATTTTACCATTTGGAAGGTTATCTATGATTGGGGGAGGAGGGATTAAAATATTCAATCATAACAATATTCTTATTAAAAATATAATAATAATAATAATAATAATATAATAATAATAATAATTTGACCTAGTCCAAAGAGTGCATACTACCTTACCTAGCTTCCTCTTTCATGCTCTCATTTTTAAAAAAATGCATTCCAATCACATGTGTTTGTTTAATACTCCGTATGTAATCAAGCATGAGCAGCGCAATATACTCTTTACGGAGGATCAGAGGATATACATTAATTTTATTTGGGCATTATTTTAAAGTTAAAACCAACATTCGGGCCTTTCTATTTTAACGGCAAACCTACAACATAATCTACATGCTATCTACAACCACAATAAATATGCACACATTGCCTCAAGTAAGATTTGAAAAAACAATTGGTTGGTTGATGAATTTCGCTAGATCAAATTCAGTCTTTTATGTCACGATATGGTATAGCTGTTTTAGATAAATTGACTTCGTTTGACGCGTAGGACCTGTGAATCCGTGATCCATATTCATCCCTATTACTGCTTATAGTGTTTAACTTTTATCTTTTTTATTTTTTATTTATTTATTTTAGCTTCTTGATGGTTATCAAATATAATTACAGTATAATCTTCGTTATTAAAGAAGAAAATGTTATGTAATCAACACTTTTTTTTTTTTTTTTTTTTAACATTTTGTCAGTGCTCCAGGATCTAACCCTCAACCTCAAAGTTGGAGGGCTACCTCGATACCGTTAGGCTAATGACCCTTTGGTTTCAACACATATTATATTTATTACAATACCTAATCAATTCAATATTCAGATATCAAAATCTCTTAGTTGTACTTAACTATGGGATGTAGCTAATTGATAGTTGTGCTCATAAACAAAAAGAAGCTTTGAAATCATCACCATCATTAAAAAATTCATGCCAACACAAAAAATCCTCAAAATCAAAAGTGATCTTAAGTATCATCTATATGTACATATATATGTATGTATGCTTGTAGGGTCATATATGTCATTTAACTAGTACTAACATATATGTAACCCCACAAGTCAATTTATAGAAAACTTGCATCACATAGAGACAATTGGAGCAGTTTACAAGACGAGTTACGTAGTCATCTTTCATTTAACATGTTAACATATATAATATAAATGTCTACCAAACACCATTAATGTATTATTTGTTACATAGTTTTTATCAATAACGTGTGTAATAAGCATAGAAAACCAGTATTATGACTAATGGAAAAAAAAACCAAGTTAAACTACGGGTATTTGAGATTGCTTATTTAAGCGCTTCAGATAAGCAGATTCAAATACTTCTATTACATTACTTGTATGACTAATTTATAAGAAATAAGCAGTTGAAATTAAGCATGTTGACACTCACTAAATTATTTTTTTTTTTTAATATTAATGTTTTAATGTATGAAATTTCTCTAGACACCCCCTTAGTTGGTACAGAACTCTATATGACCAGTGGCAGATGTTAAGGTGCAAGGTGTAGCACCCACTACGGACTCTCATATGTAAATTTACTTTTAAATTTTTTAATATAGCATAATTGATACGTATATATAAAATATATATATATATATATATATATATATATATATATATATATATATATATATATATAGGGGGAATGATCAAGAGGGAAGTACTAAATTTGAGGGAAGGAAGGAAGCAACTCTCAGCCACCCATTTCCTCCCCACTTTTTTCCTACACACTTCACCAATTTTTGTCAAAAAAACCCAAATTAAAGTATGCTTTTCATTGATTCATCAATCAGAAACATTATAAAATTTCGAATTCATCAATCGCGTTCATTTAGATCATCAATTCCTCGTTATACATATTCATCAAAAATATTAAAGTTTGGGTGTAACTTTTAGGTTTTTTTGAAATATTTTATTTTTCAATGAAAACAATAAAATTAAACGAATTTCGTAATTCAAAACTTATAAACGAGGAATTAATTGTATTATAATCGTCATTCATCATTAATCAAAATTACAATAAAGATTCTTAAACATTCATTTTTGTTGTTTTTTACCTTATATAAGTTATTATACATGTTGAACGTAATAAAATAACATTCATCAATGTATCGCAATATATATGAGCTTATATGCATTATAAATGAATGTTATGATGTTCATCAGCATGATATAAGTTAATATTCATCATGAATGAATGTTAAAAATTCAATGAGATGTTAACATGCATTTATAATGAATATGAGTTATGATACAATAATAACAATATGAGCTAATATTCACCTTAAATGAATGTTTAAATTGTAACTTTGATTAACATGCTTTTGAAATGCATGTTAACGTGCTGAAAATTTGATTTTGATTAACATGCTTTTGAAATGCATGTTTACGAGCCTGGGAGGTGATTTTAAGTTATTTACAAAAATGCCACCGCGTTGACTTTTGCATTGACCGGGATGTGTGGCTGAAAATTGCTTCCCTCCTTCCCTCATTTTCCTCCTTCCCTCATGATCTCCCATATATATATATATATATATATATATATATATAGTGGTGATACTTATTCTTATATCCTACATAAATTTTTATGGGACTCATTCCTGAAAAAGCCCATATTATTTTTACAGCCCAACTCTTTTATTTTGTCAGAAAAAATTATAGTTCATTTTTTTGGATGAAAACAATGTAAATCTGAAAACCTATGGTAAAAAAAAAAAGTAATTTGGAGGGTATCCTGACCTCATACCATATTTCAGTGGTTGTTGAGGCTCGAATTTAAACCCCTGACATGTCGATCACACATGTGGAGTCTAATCGTTTGCGGTGGCGGTATCACTTGGACAATGCCCATTTGGTCTAAAACGTACTGTAATAGATATAGAGATGTGATACGGAGGATGGATTTGCTTCAAAAGTCAAAATTAGATTATTTTTGATAGCATACTTTTTAATGTAAGTTTTAACTATTCAAAGAATTCATACAATTTTAACATTTTTAGGTTATTGTTTATATACTTAAATTTTTTTTGCTACCCCCGATATTTATTTCTAGCTCCGCCACTATATATGATCATATATTCATATACATTGACGTGCACTATCATTTCATTATTACAAATTACCTTGGAAGGAGTAAAATGGAAGTTATAAGGATAGTTTCGGCTACCACAATCGACAAAAAGGACGGGTTAAAACGATAAATCATACGTGATGCTTAACTAAAAGATTTAAAAAGCTATGATATGTCACGGTTAGAGTACGAACTAACGTTTGTAAAGATATAACGGCCAATAGAATTAACAAAAGAAGAGACAAAGAAAGGTTACTTTGAAATGCCAAAAACATCAACTTCTTGAGTTGTTTCTTGTGATTTTAACTTCATCTCTTTGATGTTTATCAAATCCATCTGTGTCTCTCTCACATATAATTGTGACGTGCATGCGGCTCGTAGGCTGCCACGTGGATAGATCGCTTGTTTCTGTAGCGCGATATGATCCCAATTGGGTTCTATGGTTATTAAGGTTTTAACCAAGTCACATGAAAGCCAAGATGTCACTCTCTCTCAACTTATGAATTGATGAGTTTTAGTATTCTAAATTAATATCTGCAATTAGGAAATTGGAGATTAAACCTAATTTGTATAGTTAATGAACTCATTGCAACATCTATGGAACATCTATATATGCTTCATGTGTAGTTAAAGATGATTACATCAACCGTTACACCAATCGTATACCTCCTCTGTGTATAGTGAATCCAAGGTTTTGCCTAATTTTATTTTCTTAGTTTAATAGAAAAAACCCCTATAATTTATGTATTTTCTAAGAAGATGATCAAACAACCATATAAAACTTCATATTCATATTCTGCCTTTAGTAATTAGTACGTTGTATTATCATCATCATTAGTATATCCTTATGGAAAATGTAAAAAAAAATATATAAAGTCGCATTAATTTTTGTAAATAATTTCATGTCCCATTTTTTATATTTGCACAAACAATTAAAATTAAAATAAATATTAAATTAAATTAAATTAAATTAAATAACAAATAAAACAGGAAGACACGTTGTCACGTTGCAAATCTCAAAAATATACACAAGCTAATACTTGTTATAATATTTATTTATTTATTTTTAATAAAAAATAATAGTACTCATAATAATCTTAAATTATGTATGGGAAACACCTTTTTGATGTCATTATTCTAATTAAGTTTTAATTTGTCAATTAAGTCCTTTAATTTTAGTAAATTTTAAAGTAAGATCTCTACCTTATTAAAAAAGAAATTTTTTAATCACCTATTCACTTACATATAAAAAGAAATTTAATTCATTAATTAACACATTATCTAAATCGTTCTGTTATTTTTACATTATTAATTCACCGAAGAATAATATTACTTGAAAAGGTTAATATATACTTAAAATTATTATCTTTTCTCACTAACTTGGTTTCAAAAAACTCTTAATTTTTTAATCTTTTACTTATATAAATCCTCTTACATAAAGTAATATTATCATGAATCAACCAAATGCTTAATATACATATCAACTTACACATTTACTATTAGAAATAAGATACTAAATACGAGATTTCATATTAAAAATCAATGGCCCGTGTATATACACGGGTTTAAAGTCTAGTTATTTAATAACGTATCTCTCTTACTTATTAAATTAAATTTAAATAAATAAAAGAGGATATCGTGGAAACCTTTGATTGATTTTTCCCCTATAGATCCAACAGCTTACTTTTTTTATAATATAAATATAGAGTGAGGTTCAAATGAGGATGAAAAATTTGTATAGGTGGAAGAATCAATAAGAATGTGTCACGTGTCATAAAATCTATTTTTCTCTACGTTTTTAAAAATCAAATATCTCACAAATGGTAAGTCGAAAAATTATAAAAATCACACTATAAAAATCAGCATTTTTTTCTCTTTGATTTTCCATCTCACAGGGTATACTTTCGACGATTTTTTTTTTTGGGTTGTACAAAATTAGTAACATATGTGTTACTAGCTGGTATCACATGTGCTATGTGCTACTCGCTGGTATTCTGGTAACACATGTGCTACTCGCTGGTAACACATGTGTCAGTTGTTTTCAAAACCCACCGAAAAACGAAAAAAAAAAATTCGTCGAAAGTATACCTTGTCACATCCCTAATCGAAGAGAATAAAATGCTGATTTTTATGGTGCAAATTTTGTGATTTTTGACTTACCGTTTGGGAGGTATTTTTTTAAAAAAAAAAGTGGGGGAAAGAGAGTTTAATGACACGTGCCGCATTCCTATTGGTTTCCTCATTCTCACAAAAAGTCGTTGTACTCACTTGAACTTACTCTATAATGATAGTCAATTACCCGCACTTTGTAGCAGTGACGAATGAGAAAATATAGTGATGGTTAACGCTGATAGCTAACAATATTTGAATACTTCAACTATATTTTCGTTGTTTAATAGTTTAAAATTATCGCCAAAAATGATAAATGGTTAGTTTTTAGAAACAATTTAAATTAATGAGAGAATTAGATTGAAATATTTGTTTATTAAATGTTTCCATTTTAGTAACTTTAGGGGTAGAGATGTAATTATTCATTTTGAATAGTGTAAGGCAATGAAGAAAAAAACTAAACACTTTATAATGTAGTATAGAGTTTTTAGAAACAATTTAAATTAATGAGAGAATTAGATTGAAAGATTTGTTTATTAAATGTTTCCATTTTAGTAACTTTAGGGGTAGAGATGTAATTTTTCATCTTGAATAGTGTAAGGCAATGAAGAAAAAAGCTAAACACTTAAAAATTGTATAATGTAGTATAGATATATTTAAATACTAGTGTTAAAACCGTGCGATGCACGGCTAGAAAATATAATTTCATAATAGATCTCATAATGTAAAACGGTAAATGAAATGTTTTAATAATGATATTCAATTTTATGTTGTATACACTTTATATATGGCTGATGATTAGTACATTGTTATCGTCTTATTTGTACACCATCACTTATGCTTTAAAGTGTTGTATTATTCAACAGTGTAATACATATGTGGTATATGGTTAAAAAAGTAATTTCCAAATCACTTCCCTTATGATCATTTTTTATAACATTTAGAAAATAATTTAATAATATAATTAAGTAGGTATGAAGAGATGGAGGACAACTAACCTCTTAAAACTTTCAAATTGTGTAACAAATATATATTTTTTATCGTTATTAATGATATTTTATAAGTTTTGACTATTTAAAAATGAAATAAGAACAAAAAATTTTCTCCCACTAATTAGGAAGGTAGAAAAAGATGTGTATATTGTAAAGTGATATTTCTAGCTAAAACAATTGTTTGGTAATAATAACATTTTTGTTGTTAAGGTTGCAATAATTTGTTGAGCAAGACATATGTACATAGTTTTAACAAAGATAAATTGTAACGATTAATATAACTATTCATGCATTTTATTGAACAACTAATGTGCATCTACATATACAAAATGAATCTATAGTGATGAGATATATATAGATACTTAAATTAGATATTATGGACGGACGTCTATAGGTGGTAGGGTAGGGTGGGTGGTACCGCTCAGATTGTGGCCTATCTTCCTAACCGCGAAAAGTAATAAAGAAATTATAAAATTGCACCTCTTACCAGCCGAATGTAAAATTATAATTATGTTGTGTTATTAAAACTAATAAAACATTTAAAAGATATCATAAACTTGATCTACCGATACTCAGATTATAAATTAAATGAAATTGAGATCCTGAGCTTGTAAGATAATATTTTGTTTTTATCAAATTAAGAAGACTACGATAAAAGTTATAATGATATTAAAAATTAAGTTATCTCAATTCACTAAAAGTTAGATTCTTTTATAGATCTTAAAAAATGAATGTGAAGATTAAGATAAAGAATAATAAACTAATTTATAACTCAAAATTAGAGAGGAAAAAAAAGATAAATGAATTCATGATCTTCGACTTTAATAAAAATATTATACTACAAATATTATCTAATGACACATTAGTTTGGAATGAATTGGTTATAAGTTAATTATCTATTTTAGTATTTACTATAAATAATGACACTTTAAATTAAATTTGTATAATATAGTTTTAATTTTCTAATATACTATTACCTTATTTATCATATGAGTGTAGGAGAATCCATGTCATCAAACTTATTTCATATAGTGATGACAAATAAGATTTTGATGATGTGGCAGAGGTAAATAGTTGCCATAGATAAATTAATTATAAAATTATTTTGAATAAAACTTTTTCTCATGATTTTGCATATTTTTTGTACATGATTTCTTAAGCTAATTGAAATTATTATTACCCGCTGTACAAAGAAGCCGATCTCTGCAAAAACACATCTGGCCCTCTTCCCTTACCTCAAAAATAATCCCAAAATCAAATTAAAACAAAAAATAAAAAAAAAGCAACGAAAAACTAATTGGAGACCACACACAATCCTACCAATAATTTCACGATGCCCAAAACGGTAACCTCTTTTGTTCTCTGATCTACGCTCTTCACTTGCGCAATTATAAATCATATCACAGTTTTTACTCAATTCATGAATCCTGCTTTCTGTTTATAGGATTGATTCAACACTGATGTTGGTTATAGGATCTGTAATTATGGATGTATGTTTTTCTGTTTGATTGTTATGAAGTCGCTATTTTAGCTGAATATGGTGAGAATTTGAGGTGTTTTATGCTTTAATGTGATCAATTGTACTAATTGAGCACAGTTACTTGATAAGGGTTTTTATAAATGATTAAGAAATTGTACTAATTAGGCAATGTAGGTGCCTTACATATTCATACTGTAGAAATATGGCTATTATGATTATGCTTATGATTATCATAATTATTTGTTACTATTGTTATTCTGTATGATGTTGCATTTTACACATACCACAAGGTTATGTTTATAACCTTATATAGATTATTAGGATTACAATACTAGTGTCTGTTGGTAGATGGTGTTGCACATTAGCATTTAGCAATGCACCTTATGCTGAAATAAACTTGTGCTTCACTAGTAATATGCACCGTTAAAAAGGTCGACAGAAATCTGTTAGACGATTTCATATGGACTATTAGTTGTTGCATTCAGACCTTTGAATTTATCAGTTAGAATATGAGAATTGTATGCAGAGGAGGTATGCAGTTGATCTAAGCAAGATCGACATGGGGGAATTACTGAATACTGGTTCGAGTTTGTAGATATATTAATTGAGTTGGCTCTAGATAGGATCACATGGGTGAAGTTAAGTATATTCTCGTATATTTGGAATATAGATATCGATGTTACATAAAGTTAGTCTTTTTAGACACTAATTGGAAAGGTGATGCTGCTCTGAATTGTTTGGTGGTGATGAAACGTTATTACTGAAAAGCAAGAAGTCCATAATAATGGAAATTTGAGAGTTTTATACTTTCCATTTAGGTTGTCATATTAGATTGCAAAACACGTTTGTCATTTTTTATTTTTTTCATTTATATTATAATAAGAATTAGGACTTTGACAAACAAATACAACATGAAAACAAAACATGGCACACTGACTAGTATGCATTGATAAAAGTATGAGTAGGTTGGGTAGTAGGTATGGCTCCCGAGCTATGACCCGAGTAAAGATTATTATAATAATACTGAACTTCTACCATGGGTCAGGCAGGTCCTTTCTGGTGTAAATTGGTTAATCTGCCACCTCTATATTTCCCACATCTATTTGGTAGACCGTAAACTGTTTTAGACAAGGGTCAAAGTTGAACTCGTATTCTCAATCCAAACAGAAATATATAAATAGATAAAGCTTTAATGGTACCAAAGGGCCTTTTGGCCTAGCAGTATGGAAATAACCCATCAACCAAGAGGTTATCGGTTCATGTCTCATTTGAGCAATGTATATATAATAAGTGTGATTGTATATAATAGGCGGGAGAGGTTGTAGGTTTGCCCTTCTAATAAAGAAGATGATAATCATAACTCAGAGCTTGGGAGTAAGTAAATTAAGATCTAAAACCACAATTCAATATATGTATGTCAATATTATACAAATATTCCTGCAGAATTCATCTGGTAAGCTCTTGCATGTTGCTCCTCCAAGTCTAAGTGCTATGCTGCATAAGTTAGTTGTATATGTGGTTGCGTTTTCTAGTTCTCTATTTAGTTTCTGATTTCAGCTGTCCACATTAACGTTTTCTGTAATTGTGCATATTTTACTTGAAGGCGGCTATTATCTCCCAAGATTAGCTATTCTTATTTCCCATCGAAGAGGTGGATGTAAACTTCATTGATTGTCTCATCAAATGCTTGAAAACATGGGGTGCCCGAGTCAACAATTCGAAAATGTCCCTGTTGCTCAAGAAGCTAAGGATGCTTCCTGCAGGCCTCTCAGAAGTTCATCGGCATTTATGGTAAATTCTGAAATTGGTGCAGTTTTATCCGTCATGAGAAGAAACGTGCGATGGGGAGGTCAATATGTGGAAGATGAAGATCAATTAGATCACTCCCTCATCAAATCTTTCAAGGAAATAAGAAGAGAAGTTTTCTCATGGCAAAAGCAGTGGCATACTATCAATCCAGTTTTGTATCTGCAGCCATTTTTAGATGTAATTCAGTCTGATGAAACTGGTGCACCGATAACTGGCGTAGCCTTATCTTCTATATACAAATTTGTAACTCTTGAAGTACTTGATCTTGATACTGTTAATGTAGCCGATGCGTTGCATCTAATTGTAGATGCGGTGACAAGTTGTCGTTTTGAGGTGACCGATCCTGCATCTGAGGAAGTAGTGTTAGTGAAGATACTTCAGGTTCTCCTGGCTTGCATGAAGAACAAAGCATCGGTTAAGTTGAGTAACCAGCATGTATGTGACATGGTGAACACATGTTTCCAGATAGTTCATCAAGCAAGCTCGAAAGGTGAATTGTTGCAGAGGATAGCTCGACAGACGATGCATGAGCTGGTCAGATGTATTTTTTCAAATCTACACAATGCTGGTCAGTTAGATGTCAATGACGAGGTAATGAAATATGATTTATGATGTACCATAACTAATTTCACTTCTTATGATAATTATCATTGAAGTATGAAATTTAGTTATTTTTCATTTGCAGGTTGGCAGTAAACAACAGGACAATGGTTACACTGGTTCAAAATTTGAAGCCAGAGCGAATTCTGTTACCGATTCTGCCAATAATTCGCCAGGTACACTAGTAGTTAAGGAGGATGATACTATCGGTGAGGTTGGTCAAACGAAGGAGCTTCGTACGACTGAGCCGTATGGGGTTCCATGCATGGTGGAAATATTCCAATTTCTTTGTTCTCTTCTTAACGCGGTAGAGAATGCGGGAGTGGGTCCCAGATCTAACTCGTTATCATACGATGAAGATGTTCCATTATTCTCGTTGGGTTTAATTAACTCGGCTATTGAGTTAGGTGGGGCTTATTTTGACCAGCATCCTGAGTTATTGGCTTTGGTGGAAAATGATCTATTCCATTGCTTAATGCAGTTTGGCTTGTCCACAAGTCCACTGATTCTTTCTACTGTATGTAGCATTGTTTTGAATCTGTATCATCTTCTTCGCATGAAGCTGAAGTTACAGTTGGAAGCGTTCTTTTCCTCTGTGCTCATGAGGATAGCGCAAAACAAACACGGAGCTAAATATCAACAACAGGAGGTTGCCATGGAAACTATTGTTGATCTTTGTAGGCAGCCAACGTTTATTTATGAAATGTATGCTAATTATGATTGTGACGTATCCTGTAGCAATATCTTTGAAGACCTGGTCAACTTATTATCAAAAAGCGCATTTCCGGTCAACAGCCCGCTATCAGCTATACATGTTCTTGCTCTCGAAGGATTAATTTTCATGATTAATGGTATGTCTGATAAAATGGGAGGTGAAGTACCAGTATTAGAACCCGACCTTGAAGATCATGAGCCATTTTGGAAGGTGAAATGTGAGAATTATGAAAACCCTGATTATTGGGTACCGTATATTCGTAAGAAGAAGCACATGAAGAAAAAGCTGATGGTAGGGGCTGATCATTTTAATCGGGATCCTAAAAAGGGTTTGCAGTTTCTTCAAGGAATGCATATGCTACCTGATACCCTTGACCCTGTAAGTGTAGCGTGTTTTTTGAGGTACACAATTGGGTTAGATAAGAATCTTGTTGGTGATTATTTAGGGAATCATGATCAATTCTGCGTTGATGTGCTTCAAGAATTTGCTAAAACGTTTAATTTTCAAGACATGAATCTCGACATTGCGCTGCGTGTTTTCTTAGAAACATTTAGATTACCCGGGGAAGCCCAGAAGATTCAGAGAGTCGTTGAAGCATTTTCTGAACAATACTATCAGCAATCACCAGATACTTTAGCTAACAAAGATGCTGCACTCCTGTTGTCTTATTCTCTAATATTGCTTAATACAGACCAGCACAATGCACAGGTCAAAAGGAAGATGACTGAAGAAGATTTCATTCGTAACAACCGCCGAATAAACGGTGGAAATGATCTCCCACGTGAGTACCTGTCCGAGCTTTACCACTCGATTTGCGAAAACGAGATCCGGATGACCCCAATTCAAGGTGCCAGTATCCCGACCATGACCCATGATAGCTGGGTTGGACTACTTCACAAATCCACACAAACGGTGCCGTATATTATTTGTGATTCTGGAGAGATGATTAACAGCGAAATGTTCGCTATTTTATCAGGACCTACTGTTGCCGCTCTATCTGTGATTTTGGATCTTGTAGAGCAAGAAGACGTGCTACAAACATGTATAAATGGATTTTTAATTGTTGCTAAGATTGCTGGGTGTTATCATCTTGATGATGTGCTCGATGGTTTACTTGTTTCACTCTCTAAATTTACCACCCTCTTGGTTCCCATGTCTGTTGAAGAATCCGTTCTTGCTTTCGGTAATGACACTAAAGCTAGAAAGGCAACTACAGCAGTTTTCACAATAGCGAATGCGTATGGTGATTATATACGCTCGGGTTGGAGAAACACTGTGGATTGCATTTTAAGTTTACACAAATTGGGTCTTCTTCCTTCCCGTTTAGCCAGTGATGTAGCTGATGATGTGGAGCAAGTTTCAGAATTGGATCCAGAAAAATTTGTATTACTCTCTCCACCAGCACCCACTGTGCTAGCTGCAGCCCATTCTCGAAAATCATCAGGTTTGATGGGCCGATTCAGTGAATTTCTTTACTACGATACAGAAAAACCCGCTCCTCAACCATCTCAAGAACAGCTTGAAGCTCATAAGCATGCTGTGGAAACTGTTAAAAGTTGCCACGTGAATACCATTTTCACCGAGAGCAAGTTTCTTCAATCTGAGTCTCTTTCGAATCTTGCCCGAGCCCTCATTTTAGCTGCTGGTCAATCTCATGAAGAGGGTGCGGTGTTTTGCTTGGAGTTGCTGATTACGGTCACACTAAATAACCGGGATAGAATTATGCTTTTATGGCAAGGTGTCTATGAGTACATAACCAATATTGTTCAGTCAGCAGTTATGCCTAGTACTTTGGTTGAAAAGGCGGTTTTTGGGCTCATCCGAATCTGTCAACGGCTTCTTCCGTATAAGGAAAACCTAACCGATGAGCTTCTTAAATCCCTTCAACTTATTTTAAAACTTGATGCTCGTGTGGCTGATGCATACTGTGAAAATATCACACAGGAAGTTATGCGCCTTGTGAAAGCAAATGCCAGACAGATGAAATCTCACCTGGGTTGGCGAACCATCACATCTCTCCTCTCGATCACAGCTCGACATCCAGAAGCTTCCGAGCCCGGATTCGAGACTTTAGAATTCATCATGTTAGATGGAGCCCACCTGTTGCCTGCAAATTTTGACCTCTGTGTCAATGCAGCCCGTCAATTTGCTGAGTCTCGAGTAGGAGACGTTGCTAGGTCTGTTAAGTCATTGGATTTGATGGCGGGTTCTGCTGGTTGCCTCATGAGATGGTCCCGGGAGACTAAGGAAGCTATGGGGGAAGAAGCTGAAGCTGCCGTAAAATTGTATCAAGATATTGGAGAAATGTGGTTGAGGTTGGTACAAGGTTTAAGGAAAGTATGTCTAGACCCGCGAGAAGAAATTAGGAACCATGCCATTTTGATGTTACAGAGTTGCTTGACTGGTTTGCACGGGGTTCAACTTCAAGACGAGTTGTGGTCACAGTGTTTTGATTTGGTTGTCTTCACATTGGTGACTGATTTACTAGAAATCGTGCAAGATAAGTCTCCAAAAGAGTACCGAAACATGGAAGGTACCCTAATTTTATCATTAAAGCTCTTGTCCAGCACATTTTTACATTCTTTATCAAGTCTTTCTAGGTTGGTGTCATTTTGTAAAGTATGGCTACGGGTTTTAAGCTGTATGGAGAGGTTTATGAAGGTGAAATTTAGAGGGAAAAAGAGCGATAAAATTCATGAAACAGTGACTGAGCTTCTCAAAAACTGTCTGCTTGTGATGAAAACCAGTGGAATTCTTGTTCCAAGTGATGCTGTTGGTTCTGATAGTTTTTGGCAGTTGACATGGTTACATGTTAAAAACATATCACCTGTTTTGCAGACAGAAGTTTTCCCCGAAAATGAAGTTGACAAGTCGGCTCCTAATGCTAATTCGTCGTGATAGAAGACTATTTTTGAATTTTGATATGTGGAGTTAGGTTCAAATTTTGTTGTGGTGGTTATATGGGAATGTTATGAAAAGTTATAGTTATAGGTTTTCATAAATATGTATACTTAGGATGTATAATTGTTGAAACATTTAGAGGAGATTTTTTTTTTGTTCTTTCTTTTGTTGGCCATTTGCCATGCATAGGATTGTTATTGTTGTAGATAGACATTGTTACTTCTGCATTTATGAACTAAAGATGTTAAAGTTACTTTAAAGATGTTAAGGTCAGTCGTTCGTATATACAATGTGTACAGAAATACTCACTTTTTGTGGTGTAAGTTTATGATGTTACTATTCTGAATTAACGAAACAGGCCCTTGTGACTATTTAAATGGACGATATCAATCTGTCTCTGTAACTTAACTAACTACAAACGTCATGGTTATTGCAGTAATGCGCCTCCTGATACCAAAATAACCTCTTAGGTCCATTGATTGCATTGGATACCATCGAAAAAAGCATAATGTGTTCATTCATCTTTACTTGGCCTTGAAAGAGCTTTTGTAATCGAATTTGGTTAATAGTTTCATTCGTTCCAATCTTCCTACATGTGACGATTCGTACACATTTTGTTACAACTAACCCGTTTGACACAAAGCAAACGAAACAACACAACCCCCCAAGCTAACTAGAACCAAGAACAGTCCATACGTATCATTAGAAACGAATTCAGGTAAGAACAACTGTATATGCATAATGCATTTGACCATTTTATGTTGTGTACCATCATTAACCTCACTCATTTAGTGAAACTTGATGTGTTTTATTAAGTATATTATCTTTCATGTACATGAAAACATCAACAGGGGATGTAGCTCAAATGGTAGAGCGCTCGCTTTGCATGCGAGAGGCACGGGGTTCGATCCCCCGCATCTCCATTCATATTTTTAGACATTACCTCTTACGGTATCTCTTAAATATCTCCTTTTTATTATTATTGGACGGTATCTCTTAAATATCTCCTTTTTATTATTATTGGACGCGATTTAATACGTATACATTTTTAAATTAGTTTCGTTTGAATAGATCTCACCCATTAAATGATTTTGATAAACCAATCTGAACCGCTGATTTAGATTAACAGCATTGTTTACGTAATATCTCATCTTTCATCATCTAATTTTACTATATTACCCCTAGCCTAACTTTCTTTTGCGAAATTATAGGGACAAAAATAATTTAAATTTTAAGTTTAAATTTTATTTTCTAAATTTAAAATACGTAAAGGAAGTTCAAAATTTGAAATTCAAATCTCCTATTATTTATTAATATATTTTAAAAGGAGATATTTTCTCAAAAAGGAGATAACTACGCATGTGTTAAATTTAGACAACCATCTTCTTAGTGATATTGGGAAAAAATAGAATATCACGGCAACAAACAAAATCCGTTCCTCCCTCCGATACCTAACAAACCGGAGTTTCTCTCGGATGGTTCGGCTCTCAATTTTCCAAAGCGAGATGAACTCCCGCGCTCATCTCTTCTGCACCTATATGGTACCCTAATCTCTTAAGCACCATATACACTAAATTAGCGAACAGAACAACGATGGAAGCAGAAGGATTTACACCTCTCAATCTCATCCATGGTGAACAGCACGATTGGAAAATCCGTGTCAAAGTGTTTTGTGGAAGCAGTCGTAAACCTCTTATCGCCGCCGTTGCACCGCTGCTATCAACTTACCGCCTTCAGGTATATTTATTCCGATCACTGCAATTGACTTACACAACTAAAGTAGATTTGATAACTTCTTTTACTCATTTTATTTATTATTTATTGATTAGAATAGTTTATTTCTTTACTATCGCTGAAAACAAATCTCGAATCAGACGTTATATATGGAATTTATAAACCCTGATTATAAATCAAGCAATTACCTTTGCAATTAGTATTTTGTATGCATGTAAGAGTTAGGTTAAATGGTAGTTTAGTTATTGATTGATGATTGATGCAAACTGTATGCAAATATTTGACGATAAATAGGTATATAGGTACATATTTTTATATCAAACTTGTCTTTTATTTTTGTGGTTTTATTTTGAAGGATTAGTTAATCTCTACTCATTATTTAGTGGATTACAGTTGGTTGTTAAATGTAAGACAATTTCAAAAACGATGGAGGATTGAGGTAAATCTTACTTTTTGTTTCTTTGTGTTGTTGATATTGTGTTTTGCAAGTTATTCCATTGTTAATGTTGGAAACGTGGTGTAGTCTCATAAAACCAGACGATGTAACTATTGGTTAAATCTATCAAGAATATTTTAAGCTAATGTCTGAGCATGCTTTTTGGCTGAATATCTTTAGCTAAGAACGATGTTGACAGCGATTCACACAGTTCGTTATGTCATTCCAAATAGGTATATTTTTCAATTTCTAACTCTATTACAATTAGTATTATGTTTTGTTATTATTTACTATTGCGGTTTAATTATTTCGTACATCTTGTCTTAATTTCCACCTAAATCTTACATTTGGAGATTTCCAGTGTTGATAATTGTTATAGTAGAAACAATGCTGGATATGAATGTTCTTCACAATGGTCATGCAGTTCAATTTTTGTAGGTGAAAATGGATCTTTTTGGGTGGCCAAAGTTGATTTCAGTTTCCTTTTTGGGTTGCTGATATGAATGGCCTTTGGATAGGTTCCTTCCTTATTTGGTACGTTCACTACTGTAAAATAAATCGAGTTCAGATGTTGTTCAGCTGGTTTCTATTAAGCATGTTTAGTTTCTGCTAGATTAGTTGATGTACAATCAGTTGGTTTTTGCTTATTTTTGATGATTTGTTGAGTTATATGGATGACACGTGGCACATTTTATTGCATTAGCTATAGATGTTGAGGAAAAACAGGTAATCTATGCTCCCTACAACACTCTGCCTCATGATATTGCCGGGGAATCACAGTGCATCATGTACTTTGAAGTGGTATCCCTCCAACTTCTATTTAATTTGAAATATAAGGTCAGTGTTCTTACTTCCTATGATTATCTATATATGTTACATTTAACTACTTTGCGTATGCTGTAAGATAGAATTGACGTTTCTTGCAGGGTGGATGATATACCTTAAAGGCAAAGGCTACATCGAAAGGCAAACGGATCGAGCCAAGGCTTGCTCTTATGCCAGACACTGCAATTTCTTGCTCTAGCCTGTAGGATATGATTATTACATGTACTTCAAGCTTCTTTGTGTTATTTGGCAATGTTGGCAGTTAATTATAACATTGCAAGTTTAATTGTGCAGAAAGACTGAAAGAGAATGGTTGTGGAAAGTTCCTGTTGCGTCAGGAGTAGAAAACTTGTGATAACCGAGATGTTAAGGATGGAAATCGTACAAGAAAAGTCTGCAGTAAAATACAAATGTCTGTGCTGAACGGCTCCTGAAAGGTAACTACGTGTTTAATTGTAGTATTATCAGAGTTAGTGGGTCAGGGCGTAACCATATACCAGTCAAAACAAGTTGGGTCAACACGATACACTTTTTGCCCAATATATTACAGTTTATATAAATAATTAAGGTGTTAAATATTAATAATAAATTAAGTTTGACCAATTTTTTAAGTAACAATTTCTAGGATGTTTTATGCATTAGATATATACTTTTGGCCACTTTCGATACACTTGACCCATTTAACCTATATATTTCATTCTTATCTTAAAGCTCAAGCCAAATCACCACATCACAAGTAAAGTGGTCATAGTTAAAACATGGAAGGAAAAAGAACATCCTGGATAAAAGATCGTTATAAAAGTTCATCATCTTGATAAAATTATTGTACATTCGTCTTAGATGTCTTAGAGAATAGATATTCAGCAGCGAATGGAAAACACCACTTTTTCACTCATTAAATCTCTTTACTCAATTGAGTCAACCCCCACTGAAACCGTGTCAAATCAAGGTATAATACGTGTTCAAAAGTTTGTGTTTTTTTTCAAATTCCGTGTGTCATTTGTTGCAGGAATACTTTATGGTAACAATGTTATGATATATATTTTGAATGATACATGTAGTGTAGGTATAACTGATTTAAGAGTAAATTATTAGTGCGTTTCTTTCTTTACATTATGAGGAAGCATTTTGGTAGTTCAATTAGGGAAGTGGTTTACTAAAACTTTAACATCATGTAATAAGGGTAAAATTTGCATTAAGGCTTAGCTCATTATTAGTATGTTAATTTGAACATGTATGATCTGTTTAGGAAGAAGGGAGTAAACTACAATTTTCAAGCTTTTATGAGAACACCATTTTTTCTATTATCTAACTCAGATATTGTTTATACTTCATGGTTAACAGTTATCTACGTTGACATGTAAAGTATTAAAATAAATAGTAATTTGATTGTGTTTCTTTTTGCTAATAGATCTGTCGTGAAGACTCATAAAGAGGCTGAAAGATGGCTATATCAGACTCCATTGCTGCTACAAAAATTTATTTAATCGAAGAATAAAAGAAATTTGTGGATGACTAGAAAGGATTAGTATGCGGGAATCATATCATATCAGTCTCAGGTACTCTTTTTGTATTTGTATTCTTAATACTTTATATTGGTAATTGGCTGTAAAAGTTTTTACCTCATTTTTTCTGGAAGTTTTTGTTAATAACTTAATACGATGTTGATTTTATTAGTCAACTACTTTTATACTAAAGGTTCTATACAAATGCCAAGTTTAAGAGCTCTTTATACTAAAGGTTCTATACAAATGTCAAAGACTTAATACTTTTATAAGATAACAATTTTCAAATATTAGTTCCCAGTTTTGATTGACTCTTTTGTTTGGTATTGACAAGTTCTTAATGTAGATTGACATTCTATGGGTATTATCTTGATATATCAGATTTTGAATTATAATGATGTATTGACAAAAAGGGTTGTGGTTATCTTTTGGTAAATAGAAATGGGTTGTGGTTATATTTTAGAGAATTGGTATCAATTTATTTTCTTTGGTACTTTTAAATTTTATTTATGAACGGTCTGAAATTTAAAAACGCTTCTTAGTAATGGTATACTATTGCAGGTGGTCAGGTACCTTCACAAATCAAATGACATTGTAACCTTTAGGTGCATCCATGTCCGTGTAAGTTTCCTCATTCACTTTATGTTTGCATTTTTTATACTAAGAAGTTGAACCTAAAAAGATAATAAAGGGGATTGGTGATTAAAAGTGTTCAAATTCTTACGTTGAGTGTTCGAAATTTGGGTTATTGGTAATTGTTGTCTTGGATTATATCGAATTTGCATTAATGTTGATTTGGCAAGAAGAAAGAAGGAAATTGATGATTTTCACTTTCAGGAAGAAACCAGAGGCTCAATAATTAAGGAACTCGACCAAACTTCAACAGATGAAGCTCGCAGGTACCAAGAACTCATACAGCTACGTAAGAGTTAAATAGAATACATCTCAAAGTCACAGGTTGATAAAACAAGGCTATCTAAGATAGAGCGGAAGCTGTTTGATGATGTCCAAATTCTCAAACAGGATATAGCTGCTATAAGAGCTTCTCTTCAGGTTACTCCTTAAACCCCGAGAATATATTCTAATCAAATTCCAAATTTCTTTAGTCAGGATTCATAATTTTTGCCACTTTTGGTTTAAAATTGCAGTCCATATTTGGAGCAATGTATTATGGTTTAAAATACTTGCAGTTCTGAACATATCATATGTATTTGTCTAGCTGTTATTATTTTAAGTGGATGTGACAAGATGGGTGGGTCACACAGGTGGGGTACAGGATAAAATGGGTTGGATTTAAACGGGAACGAGTCATGTTTTGGCACGGGTTGAAATGGGCTACCTCAGGTTTAATCGAACGGCAAATACTTGTGTCCATTTTTTATACGGAGTAATAGTTAATTTATGCCTCGGTTATTTTCATATAAACAATATTATCACGGTAATTATCTACATCACTGAATAAAAACATTATGATATATGCAATACAATTTGACTTTGGATTACTTTCAACCTGTTTGATCCACTTGGCCCTTTGTGAGATTTAGTAAAACCCGTAAATTGAGAATCAAATTGCCACATAGTTCTTTATGTAATTATAGACCTGACACATGATGAAATATTGTGGTACAGTAAAGTTTCTTATTGAATAAAAAGCATGTGTTTGTAACTATTCAATTCTCTAGACTAATTATGTTAATAAGTAGAATTTTGTTATCATGTAGCGAGTGGATAGACGCGTGTATACTTCAGATGTCATTTAGATTGTTTAAAAGTTTCGTTATTTGTTGTGTTTTGATTTTGGTACATGATAGAAGATGGTTGTAGATTGGTAATACACACACACACACACACACACACACACACACACAAAAAAGCACAATAAATAACGGAGTTCAGTTGGCATGTAGATTGTTTAAAAGTTCCGTTATTTATTGTTTTTAGATTTTGGTACATGATATAAGATGGTTGTAGATTGGTTAATATATAAAAGCAGCTTTACTGACTTTGACTTTACCAGGGTGATGTGATGATACCGAATTTCTATCGTATATACAGCACCCAAAGGCAAGACGAAAATGAGATTCAGTTCTAACAATTCGACTTCAACTACAAAAAACTTCTTAGCATGCATCGCCAGGGTTCTTGCATTCTCTAGACAGAGGTTGTATCTCATCCCAACTTGATGACTTTGTATATTTAAATTTGTCAATGCATTTATCCATTACCTTTATGTTTCTTCATTTAGGGCATTTTGAGGACGCTGCTTAAGTTTTTTTAAACACCATTATGTAAGTTTTGTGCACTACAACTTATCTATAACTAATAAGCTAATTAGTATATTCTTAGATAATTGAATGTAATTTTATAGTTTGAGTGGTACTGCTTGCTTCTGCTACTTCTTTGTTGGTAGTGTGGCATGATAATTATTATAGTTTCTTACATTCGACCATACCCAGTAGCAAGTATACCAACTACTGATAGTATATTAGCTACATGGTAGTTTATTTGATGTTTGAAATGCTGAACAACAAACAAATATGTGACATTTTCAAGGACCTTGTCATGGCAAGGAGTGTCAATCTTCTTGTGACATTTTCAGGAAAAATGTTCAGAAAATGAAAGAACGTAAATCGGAAGAAGTTTCAAAGCTTTGTAGTATTGATGGTGGAGCTCCAAAAGCAAAGATTAAGAAAAAAGGAAAACCAACAGCATCGAGCGTTCTTACAGATATCGATGAAGACCCGACTGATGTCAATTCCCAATTGCTTTGGGCTGGTGACAATGATTTGGGTCCTTCCGTGGGTAAGCTTATCAACTTGAAAAAAAAAGAAACCGAAATGGATAGCTTTGGTCGTTTCATTCAGGGCATGATAATTAGTGACAACCCCTCTCAGAACAATTTATAATGTTTTTGCATGTTCAAATATGCTTCAAGTAACTTTCTTCAGAGTTTAAGGTTGCAAGTTTCATATTTATTCACATGGGATATGAGGGAGCTATATGTTCATTTGTTTGGTTTTGTTGTAGCGGTCTCAGTTCGAAAGGCTCTGTTTATTTCGACTCACATTTCATGGCTAGGGAATGATTTTGTACGATCTTAGGCTTTTGTGTATTTGGCCAAGTCAAATAGGTGCTTTGGTTCAATTGTTAGATGTTTTCGAGAGTCCATGTAATTGTCCTCCATCAACTTTTGTTGATTTGGAGTTTTTAATTTAATTTATGTTTTTCGAAAAAAAAAAAAAAAAAAAAATATGTGAATTGTGCTATTTCAATCTGATACAATTATTTATAGCCTTCATTAAATCTCAATTTGCTAACCTTTTGTTTTAGGCAATATTAGGAGATCCTAGAAGAAGAATTCAACTTGATCTACTGGAGTGCCAAAGTTCATTAAATCATACCTTTTTTACTTTTATTATGCTTATTTATGTAGAAAAGATTATTCATACTTTTTTGACTAACTCTTCCTCTCCTATTTATTATTTTATTTATTATCTATTGAGTTGCTATAGTGATTGAGTGAGTTGAATAGGTTATGTATAGTATCAATTACCTTTGGTAATTGTTATAGAGGTAATGTTGTGTTCTTCTCAGTTAAGCTTTTGTCCTATATGTTCTATTCCATGATATAATTTTTAGTATATTGTTCATCATAATTTAAAAAGTTATAACAAATCAATGTTGTCATATGCTGTTATAATGTAATTGTAAAGGTTTTAACTTCAACATTTAGCATTTTATTCCAAACATCATTTGTCTCATGCATACACAAATATACAAATCGAATTTCAACAGTTATATCCTTACATACTTATAGTACAATGCAAGTTTTTTGATGTCTACATCTCTTCATATCATTTCGTTGAAGTATCACAATCTATTTTGGTGTAAGAGTTTCATGCCGTAGCCAGCGATTTTCACGGGTTATGATCTAGTTTATATAAATATCTACTCCGTATTATTTAATCTCCCTTTTTATCTTGATTTAGGATCAGAGGGGAACAAGGGTTAAAGATGGTAAGGGACTATATTGCAATTTATCCATAATTTAGTCAAAACGCGTGGAGGCGGATCTGACCCGACATCACCTTTTAGGGAATTTTAGGAGACAAAAGAATTACGAAGCCAATCGTCCAACGTCTTTCTGCAACTCGCCCCGTTCCTCCCCTATCGTTGTGCCCTAATATCACGAACACCGATCTGTTTAACAGCAATCGAATTTTCGAGAACTACAATCCAATTTTCGAGAACGACAATCGAATTTTCGAGAACGACAATCGATTAACACCAATGGAACACGAGACGAAGATGTAATTTAATCGTGATAATCTGCGGTGAGATTTCTTTAGCCGACAATTGTTTTCTGCGACGGAAAAGCTTGACGGAGATGAGAACAACGAGGAAAGTCCACCGACAATTGTTTTCTGCGACGGTGATGACGTATCCGTTGACAATGATGACGACGGTTGTTTAAATCGAAATCATATGATCCGTATGGTGTTGGAGGATGTAACAACCGGCAAATTAGGACTAGAAATAGTGCCTAATTCTTTGTTAATACATGTAATTAGTGCTGTGTTAGGCTAATTTATGTATCGGATTATATATTGATAAATATATACAACTTTGCGATTTGACTTAAATCGTACGCAACTTAAATAGAATGAAATTCTATTCGATTAATACGGACGTTGGTGAGCAAATGTTTATAAACTAAAATAACGCAATTATGACCTAAATGTTATTTTATAATAACGAATAGTTATCTCGTATCACTCGATTAAAGTTACACTATTTAAAAACAAAAGTAATCAAACTTATTTAAACTAAATTGTATTTCGAACAGTTAAAGATTTAAAGAAATAATTTAAGTGAATTGTTTAACAACCCTCGTATTTTAAATGAATAAATGAACGTGTAAAAATAAATAATTTAACGTAAAACGACGGAGAAAACGAACACCGCACGGAGCCCAGCGCGTGGACTGAAAAATGGGGGCTTTCATCAAAACCCCCATCCACCTCCTTTCCTTTTCTCATTTATCACCAACTCACTCTCTCTCTTCTCCTCTTTTCTTTCTTTTCTCTCTCAAAAACCAAACAAACACCATCCACTTAAATCACCAAATAACACCACAAAACGAGCTCGGATCATCTCATCCATTTGGAAGAAAACGTTCACCGTCACCCGATCTACATTCCTATCTTTTCGGATTTTCAATCCGACACTTTGTAAGTTTCCGACAAATCCCGACATCTCTCGTTTTTGATCATTTTTACTAGTTTATGGTTTAAATAGGCTTATTATGTCCATTTTTGGGTTGGGTAAAAGATTTGGACCCAACGGAAACCGGGAAACTCGTTTTCGACTAAATTTCCGGCCATCAGACCGCTACGTCGCACCTGGCCAGGGGCCTCTGCGACGTCGCGACCTACGTCGCACAAAAATCTCAACGTCGCACTAGCGACGCAGCCTATTACGTCGCAATAACTTGCGGATGTCGCACGTAGCGACGTAGACTTTAACGTCGCAAACCGAACTAGCGTCGCACTTAGCGACGCAACACCCTACGTCGCATTGAATTGCGAAGGCCGCATAATGCGACGCACACGCCCACGTCGCACCTTACGTCGCTTGCGACGTCGCACCCAACGTCGCATAAAACAGAACCCTGAAAACTCAGATTTTTACTAAGTGTCGGAACCAGAATTTTACCACCTAATTTTACTCCAAATCCAGATTTCGGATGCGTTTTCACTAAAGTAAAGTAGTAGAAATAAAAATTTTCCAAGCTGACCTGGCAGCTCGACCCCAGCCAGGGGCTCTGCCCCTTGGACCCCGCCAGGGGCTGCCGCCCCTTGGACCCCACTAACCAGGGGCGCTGCCCCCGGACCCCCGTACTTAGATTCCATAAGCACATTTCTCATCAAGTGTCAAACTTGTACAATTTCAAATACTTATACAATACGAAATATCGAACATAATAGAACATACTTTTCAAGTGCAATCACTCTAAATCGCGTTATAAGTGATAAAACTTTAATCATAACGAATCACCAACGGGCCGAACACTTTATTACAAACGATAACGAACCAACATTTGGACAACGGGTTGTATGGACAACTAGCCTAGATGGTCTTGCGAGACATCTACTTACTTAACCTTACATGTTTAGGCATTTAAAGGTTACGGGTTCGGAGAACCTACACGCTACTTACAGTTTTCAACTGCTTACTACTAGGCTCAGGTGAGTCTTACGGCCCCACTTTTACTGTTTTTCTCATTGGGGGAGATACATGCTACTGCTTTTACTTGAACACAAGTACTAAACTACTTATTATACCAAACGGACTTGCATGAGTTATATATTTACGGAAGTCTCTCAATCATATATCGTTAGTTATGGACTTAAGCGCGAACAGTAGTTAATGGATCCATTAGGGAAATGACCCTCCCCGCCCGGGGTAGTAGCGCTACCACGTACTGATTTACACGTAGAAACGGGTGACTATTATTTCGTTACTTATGCTTGCTCAATTACGAGCATGTCACGGGAGCAACTGATTATTTACGGGTTAAGCTTCGATTATGAGCCTCATGGCAACGGTATAACTTAATTACTTTACTTTTGCTGGATTTGCAAATACTTGATATACGCCTGCGGGCACTACTGATGAAATCTTGTGTTCAAACTGATTATTTACTGATAAACCTGTGAGATTCACCAACCTTTTGGTTGACCATTTTTAGCATGTATTCTCAGGTACACTTACGGAGTAGGATCACTCCAGGATCACTAGCTAGAGTCGCATGATTTCCAAACTGCATTTAACGGAGATTCTTTGGCATTATCTTTTGTAGCTATGGTTATGTAATAGAATCTTCCGCCACATACGCGGACTCTAGGCTTACATATTTTTGTAAAGAAAACTATATGTTTTCAAACGATTAATTTATGGAATGTAACTATTTTACAAAACGTCTCATTTAGAGGTCGTTTGCTGTATATCTTATGCTTTGTATATTGATTAGTAACACCCAAGTATGCTTCCGCAAATCACTAAATTTGAGGGTGTTACAGAGGACTTGCGTGCAGTGCTATTGTTGGAACCGCCATGATTGATTAATTAGGAAATGTAAACCATCTGCAATACTTGAGAATACAAAAGGTAAAAAAGGTCACATGAAAGCTGATATTGACTTTATATAGAATGAAGATCAAAATGAGAGTATATTTTTTGACTGTATATTGACCGTATATATTTTAGAACTGAAATCGATTCATATGTATATTTTTTGAGTTAAGGTTTGAAATAAATTTATATTATGTTTGTTTCGGATCTGATTCGTGTTTTTGTTTTCAGTGTTTGATGTTTGATTTATTCTTACGTTTGTGCATAATTTGATATATAGATATAAAAAGTTGATATGAAACAGATCTAGATTTGTTTTTTAATTGGAAAAAAAGCAACCACATCCTATTTTTTTCTATTGCATCATACATTTTTTTACCATATCATACTTATTTACTACATCTTTTTTTTATGATGCAGTGATGTATTTTGTTTGTGAATCATTTCCCTTAATGGGAAATGCTAATGACAGCCCTAAGGGCTGTCAATAAGACAGATATAATGCATTTATTGAACTTAAAGTTTCCTTTATAATCAAATATTTCAATTAATACATCACCAATAAAAGGAAAGTTTCAATGAATTTAATGCAAATCATAGCTGTATTAATTATAATTTTGGATATATAAGGAAACTTTGAGTTTAATAAATACGTTATATGTGTCTTATTGACAGCCCTAAGGGCTGTCATTAGCATTTCCCTTAATATATTTACACAAACTATATGTTAAGATCTTTTACTGTATCATTAAGTACTCATAGCAACATTGATCTAAATTTACTTTTTAGATCTGAAGAAAACAAAGCATCATACATTTTCTTTTACTGCATCTTACATTTTTTACTGCATCGTACTTTTTAGATCTATAAAAAACTATTAGTACTTTTTACCGCATCTTTTGTATATTTTTATTGCATCTTATCTACTTTTTAAGTCTAAATGCAACTAATGTATATTTTCCCTAATATTTATTTACTGCATCTTAGAATTTTTCTTTATCATTTTTATGTGTTATAAAAAAGTAAGATGCAGTGATAAATTTGTTTTATTTGTCTACTGCATTTTGTATTTTTTTTAATTACTACGTCTTTTTTGTATTTTTGTTACTGCATCTTTGTATATATTGTTATTGCATCTTACGTTCATTAGCATTTTACTTCATCTTACGTTTGCTAGTATTTTGACTGAATCTTGCATATTAACAAGTTTTTGTTACTGCATCTTCTATATTTTTTACTGCAACTTATGTTCGTTGGCATTTTGACTGCATCTTGTATATTTTTTACTGCATCTTACGTTCGTTACCATTTTTTCCTAAATCTTACATATTTAACAAGTTTTACGATTTAATAAAATTGTTGACAAATTTTTTTTAATTATTTAAGGCATTTTTTCAAGTTGATCCATAATTATTGTCAAAATTGCAAAATGACCCATCCTCCTTTTTACAAATTTGTCAAAATTGCAAAAAGACCCCTCCCCTCTTGCCTTGTGCTCCTGTGATCTGGACCCTTGTGAATATTCGGTAAATAAATAAAATATAAATACAGTTAAAATAAAATGAGAATACAAAAATCAGATACTATTTCTATTTTTAGACATTATTTTTTTCAAAAATTTAAAAATAATTATTATTTGATTTCCCTTTTTATCTTGTGAATTATCGGTAAATAAATAAATAAATATAAATACAGTTAAAATAAAATGAAAATACAAAAAATTAATCAGACACGATGTCGGTAGGTCCCTAGTCCCTACCGACTAGTTTAGTGATCCAAGAAGTCAAAAGACAGTAAAACGTCGTCGTATCAGGTCCTTTTTCTGCATCTACATAACGCCACATCATCTAACTAATTCGATACCGTGAAATTCGAAAACCTAACCAATCAACTACACCAATCATGTCTTACTACCCAAAAGGTCACCATTACGAATCCGGCGACGACGTCGATGACTTTGACGACTTCGATCCAACGCCATACGGCGGTGGTTACGACATCGCCCTCACCTACGGCCGCCCTCTCCCACCGTCGGAAGAAATCTGCTATGCTTCCACTTCAACTTCCACCGGCGACTTTGATTATGGGCGTTCTAACTACTCTTCATACGCCGAACCATCTGCTTACGGCGAAGAAGCTCAAGATAATGAGTATAAGAGCTATGTGAGGCGTAAACCACAAGCTCATGCTTCCAGTTACCAATCTGGTGGTGGTAGGCATGAACAGCCTACTTCTGAGTACGGATCAGGATATGGCCGGAGACAGGAGGAACCGACGTCGGAGTACGGATCTGGTGGTTATGGCCGGAAACACGAGGATCAGACACCCGAATATGGATCTGGATATGGCCGGCAGCAGGAGGAGCCGGTTTCGGAGTACGGATCTGGATATGGACGGAAGCATGAGGATTCGACTCCGGAGTACGGATCTGGTTATCGCCGTCAGCAGGAAGAGCCGGATTCGGAGTACGGATCTGGTGGTTATGGCCGGAAACATGAGGAACCGACTCCGGAATACGGATCTGGTTATCGTCGTCAGCAGGAGGTGCCGGTTTCGGAGTACGGATCCGGTTATGGCCGGAAACATGAAGATCCGACTCCGGAATACGGATCTGGTTATCGTCGTCAGCAGGAGGAGCCGGTTTCGGAATACGGATCCGGTTATGGTCGTAGGCAGGAGCAGGAGGAGCCGGTTTCGGACTACGGGTCTGGATATGGCCGTAGGCAGGAGCAGGAGGAACCAGTTTCAGAATATGGATCTGGATATGGACGCAGGCCGGATCCAACTCCGGAGTATGGGTCTGGATATGAGAGGACTAATTATGGTGAAGAGCAGAGTGAGGAAAGGTATGGTGGCGGTAGGAGAGAAGAAGAACATTCAAGGCCTAGCTACGGTAGGCCAGATGATGATGAGGATGAAGGTTATCGTGGCCGTAAGAAATACGTAAGTTCGATTCATACTTTTGCACTGTTTACCTGTTCAATGTCTTGTTAATTATACTTATATTAATGCAATTATGCTTATAGGATTGGTTGTTTTAGAAATTAAGTGTCGAGTATAACTTGATTATTGTTCTGAATTAGTTTACAAGGTTAATTAGATTGAAATTATCTAATGCTAGTAGTTATAACTTACAAAGGATGAGATTTGTGTCTGATGCTTACATGAACTTGTAAGTTTCACCCAATGGACTAAGCATGACTAATATTAGTAAAGGGTACAGATGATTGATGGTACTCTTTGAACATGGACACTTCATTTGTGGGAGATATGAACTTCTTGTTATGGCTAGTGACCATTGTAGAGTAAAAGCTCGATGATTGTGTATTTTGAACTTTGTGTTTCACTTGTGTTTGTGTGGGAATACTTTTACTTTGTGTGATGTTTGAGAGAGTTGAATTTGAATATAGTGTCCGTCTCAAATGGGATTAAGATTGTTGCTACTCTGTAAGGCTTGAGGTCTGCTGCTGGCATTCACTTTCAATTAGATATATGTGAACGTAGGATCATACGAGATCAAAATGTAGGATAGAATGATAACCCCGTGAGACAAAAACAAGTTTTTGAAATGCTTTTCCTAGGGCTTTGTAAATGATTGAGAAAATGTGGTTTCTACTTGTAAATAGTTTGGTTGGATTTTGCGTCTTCAACTATGTGAAATAACATCCGAAGGACTACCTGATTGGGAATTTCAGGACCACTGCATTAACATCAGCAGAAATAATATTCAAGGATGCTTTTCCTCTCTTTTGCCATTTTCTCATTTCGTGTTTGTGTCATCTGAAACAATGAGTATCGTATTAAAATATAATGCCCATGACCAATTAAATACAATGAACGTGCAGGGAGATGATGGCTCCGATGATGACGATGATGAGAAGAAGAAGCATAGGCACCATAACCGCAAACACTATGATGATTGAGATGAAGCCTGGTTTGTCGTTTCACGCCTCCCCAAACGCTACTAGTATGAATAAAGGGGTGGCAGTTAAGCTTGTGATGCTGTAATGTATTGCCATTACAAACAACTGTTTTCTGTTTTTTTTTTCCCGTTTGGTGAAAACCTTCCTTGCTTTGTGTTCAAGGGTATTGGTTGTCTTGTTTGTGTTTTGTGCTGATAAAAGTCTTAAACTTTTGGGGTTATGATCTCAATCTTCAGAAGTATGATTGTAGCCCTTTGAATGTTTTTATCTCAATCATGTTGTGAACCATCAAACTCCTAATGATGTACTGTTCTGCTTGCTATCATCTTGAAATGTATTTACGAATTCAAATGTTCCACTTTCATGCAATATGAAGGCAAGCAAAGTTCGGGTGAATTAACGGCTTCGAGATAATCTTTATGTATTAGGTTAAATTTGTTTCGTGTTGTTTATTGCATTAACTCAATGATGGCAAGATGAGTTATCAGCTTATGATCACAGGTTTGTAAATCAAACGCATATTACCAGCAAGGAATATCTAATCAGCCGAAAGTATAAGAAACTATCATAGATGGGGATCATTCCAGTCTATGTACAAGCAGAATTTAAGGGTTTCTAATTCTTGCCGGCTTCTAGAGAGTGTTTGCACATTAAATCTAATACATCATGGCCATGTAAAACTACATCATGTAATTTTAAACAAAATAAAATATTTTCAATCTTCTGATTAAATTATAAAAACAAAAGAATGCTGAAGTTTGTTTACTCAGAAGTCAAAACTATATGAGCTTCTTTCTCTGAAAAAAGGCCTTCAAATGCCATAGCTGCAGAGCAGCTACAGATAAGCAAATTACAAGGGAGAAAAAGCTGAAAGTTGCCATCTTTGAGTTAGTTGATCTTATTAAATGTTGCATCATTTCCTCCCTACAGAAACACGATTAACAGCAGCCTTAATGGTAAACGCCATGTGCAGGTTTCATAGTAAAAAAAAAGAGCATATAGTGAAGATGTAAATTGCGATGCTTACCTCTCACGAAGATTGAACATCTCTTCATGGACAGTGGTGACTGTATCATATAATTTCTTCAATTCAAGTTCCATCATCTGTCAAAAACAAATACATTTTGATACAGAAGTCCCGTAATCCAATGATACGCAAGTTAAAAGAAAAGATGAACATCTAAAAGAACTGAAGTAAGGAAAACTTACTTCAACCTTTCCCTTTTTAGCCACTTTAGACCAATCTTTTGCAGCCAGACCCGATTTCCAGTCAAAATCTATTGACAGTGATTTGTCTGGAGATTGTCTAGCCGACCAGAAACAAGCCATGTAATCACCAGCCTCACCAGCAGTGAATGCAAAACTACCAGTATCTTTACGGTCTGCATAATGATAATTGTTCCCTAACGGCGAAGTTACCTATATAAATCATATTACACAAAACCGATCTCCATAAATCCCAATAATGAGTTGGCAAGCAAAGCTTAAATACTTTTCATATAAAAGTTTATCAAAAGAGAGAAACTAAGATATTAAGAATGAATAAAAGTTGCTCAAACAATGTACCCTGACTGTCACGCGATCGTCTTTAGACAAAGAAAGGCCTTCAACAGGGTTGACAATGCTATACTTTCCTACGGTCATCGCATTGAGTTTAATATCTTCGGTTATGCATTTTGTGGCTCCTGTTTTTAGATCAAACCTCATCCCCTTCACCAATGTTGTTGATGCTAATCCTAATGTTATCACCACCACCACATATGCTGTTGATAGGTTGATTAATCTCCACATTTTGTTGATTTAATTTGGGGGTGAGATATAAATAAGAAACCTAGATTTGGCAAATGCATGGAGGGGCTAAAGATCTTTGTAAAGCCGGATCATTTGTTTTTGTTCATTCCCTATGTCCAAAATTAACGACCAAATAACAAACTGATATATGTAACGGCGTCGTTTTGCACAATATGAAGTCATGATACAATTTTTTTTTCTTTTTATTAATATTAATATAATATTATTATTGAAAAAAAAAAAAAAAAAAAAAACTAATAACCCTTGTTTGGAGATTCGATCGTTTGGCAGTTTTCAACTAAATAGTAGTGACAGAAATGAAATATGTAAATACTCTTGTAATCAAGATCTTACATTTTGTCTTTAATATGAAATAAACATTCTTGTCTTTATGTTCCAATTTACAAATGTTTTAATTTACAAATGTTTTTGAAAATAGCATCAATGGAATCCATATTTATAAGGACTCCTTGATCATCACATCGATACTGATACTAATTCGATTGATCACAAGTGAATTAAAGAACACGAAACAATGAAATTTGGCAAGGAATTTGCTTCACAAATGGTGCCTGAATGGCAAGCGGCGTACATGAACTACAATCACCTCAAGATCTTGATTAAAGAAATCTTGATTTTTCGAAATATACAACAAACAGGATCAACACCTGGGTATCAAGCAAACCCATCGTTACCATCAAAAGGGTTGTTTCGGAAACGAAAAGTGGCTCTTCATCGAGTCTTCAATGGTGGACCAACGAAGACTGATTCGGTTAACAAGGATAAAGAGGATGAAGTGATTTTGGTTAGTGCAATGCAGCAATCGGATAATAATTGGACTGTTTTTCTTCAGTCATTGGAAGATGGAGGAGAGTCTGAGCTCAATTTCTTTAAACGCCTCGATGATGAGTTTAATAAAGTGATTGATTTTTACAAATTGAAGGTAGGGGAGATGGTGAATGAAGCTGAAGAGTTAAGTAAACAAATGAATGCTTTCATTGCTCTTAAAATCAAAGTCGGGGACCCGGCTTTTTGCAGTTCAACTCCTATATTTTCATCATCTCGAATCACCGACGAACAAATCCCAGGTTTTGTGACTGCATATTTTGTTGTTGAATAGTGACTAGCGTTAGCGACCCGTAAAGTACCTAATGATCAATTTTTTGTTTTGTTTAAATTAGATGTGATACAGGGTGTAGGAAATAGCAAAAAGAGCATGCGAGGTGATGGAATAAATAAGGAACAAGAGATGGTTTCTATAGACGTTTTAAATCACGTAAAGATCAACGTTATGCCAGAAACTCCTATGTCATTATTGAAAAATGCCTTTAGTAGTTCAAAATTGAGCAACTCGTTCAGCAACAAGGAAGTCAAAGATGCAGAACGAAAACTAAAGCAAGCTTTCATCGAGTTCCACCGAAAGCTTCGTCATCTAAAAAGCTACTCGTAAGCTCTTAACACTAGCGACTTTTTCATTTCCAACATTTGTGACAACTTAGTTTTCGCAAATCCATGTTGTTACTCATGACACTATTTAGCATTTTGTCGCAAGTTTAAGATTATGTTTCTGAAACTCTCTTTATGCAGCTTCTTGAATCAACTTGCTTTCTCCAAGATCATGAAGAAGTATGATAAGGTCTTGATTTATTGAGTTATCAAATTAAGGTAATTTTGTGTCAATTTGTACGTTTGCAATCTAACACTTTTGTAGTTACAGAACACTTCAAGAAATGCGTCAAAAGCGTATTTGGAGATGGTAGAGATGTCGTACCTGAACCAATCTGATGAGGTATATGTCTGTTATTTTCAGGTTCTGTTTTTCTAAAACTCTTTGTGTGTCTTTCCAATTACTATTTGACCTAATAAGTTGATAATTTTGGGTTCACAAAGGTTGCTAAGCTCATGGCAAATGTTGAAGCTGTTTTTATCGAGCACTTCGCCAATGGGAACCGTGATCTAGGAATGAAAACCTTACGTCATAAGGCTAAGACAGACAGACATAGAGTAACCTTTTTTACGGGTACGTTGTGGATAATATATCACCCTTTTAAAGGGGATACATCACTTTGTCCCAATGTAAAAACAGTCTCTAAATGCACCGAGTATATTTCGTGCAGGTTGCTTTGTGGGATTATCATTAGCGTTTGTCGTGGCAATAGTGATAATGATACATGTTCAAAAGCTTCTCAAAAGCGATGGTCGAGATCAATACATGACTAATGTATTTCCGTTATATAGTGTGTTTGGATACCTAGTGTTACACTTACTAATGTATGCCGGAAACATATACTATTGGAAGCGTTATCGCGTCAATTTCTCCTTTATTTTTGGGTTCAAAGCAAATACAGAATTAGGATATCGTGAAGTCCTACTTATCGGTTCTGGTCTATCAGTACTTACTCTTGCAGCCGTACTCTCAAATCTTGAAATGGACATTGATGAAAGTGCTAGAAGCTCAAGAACTTTAACTGATCTAGTTCCTCTAGGCTTACTCATTGTAAGAAATTACTGTCTCCCTCGTGTACTTTTCGTGACTAAATGACTGTTGATTTGTAACTTAATTTTGTATTGCAGGTTGTACTTTCAATAGCGTTGTGTCCATTTAACATTGTCTACCGTTCAAGTCGTTTCTTCCTCATAAGGTGTATATGGCATTGTATATGTGTTCCTCTTTATAAGGTTACTCTTCCTGATTTCTTCATGGCTGATCAACTAACTAGCCAGGTAAGTGTTCACTAGATATAATGGACACAGTTTTTAAAATATGCAATGAATTGCATGTTATAAGAGTTAAATGTCATTTTCAAACCCTTTCAAAACACACAATTAAAGTAGCACATTTAGGGTGCGTTTAGTTACAGAAAACTCCCAACTTTTCTATAAAAATTCTCTAAGTAAACATAAACGTGTTCAAATTCGAGTTTTCTAAAAAAGGAAAATCCTTGTTTTCCTTTTTATAACTACAAAGTTGAAAACTACTTTTGATGGTTTTCTAAGTTTTTCATCTCTACTATTCCTTGAAAAAGGAAAACTCCACCCCTTGCAACTAAACACGTTTTCTAGATTTTTCACGTTTTTCTAGAGAGGTAAAACACTCTTCATTCTCTAGAGAAATGGAAAAAGAAAAATGGAGAAATTTTTCTGTAATTAAACGCGCCCTTAAGACTCCACTCTTTTTGGTTTCAGGTTCAGCTATACAGAAATTTGCAGTTCTATATATGTTACTACGGTTGGGGAGACTACAAGACGAGGGAATCTAGCGAGTGTCGAGGAAGTAGCGTATACCATAACATTTCACTAGTCATCGCTATTATTCCATATTACATTCGATGTCTACAGGTACATACATAAAAAAATTGGTATGCATATGTTGCATAATACCCTCCTCAAAAAATATTATCAGTTGGAAGCAGATGCACATTTCCAAAAAGTACATGTCAAAAGAAAATACTGACGTACTACGTAACATAATTGTCACTAAAAACAGTATTAGTTGGATGTAGCTACATGTTTGGCGATTGCATTTGGTTCCCATTTTATTAGATCTTAATTCTATCTTTCAGTGCTTACGACGACTATTTGATGGAGAAGACTCAAGTCAAGCTGTGAATGCACTTAAGTACTTATCAACAATTGTTGCTGTTATCGCGAGAACTTTTTACTCTCAAAAGAAAGGGCTAACTTTACAACTCATTGCGATATCAGCTTCATGTGTCGCTACAGTTTTCAACACGTATTGGGATTTAGTGTGTGACTGGGGTCTTATGCGTAGGAACTCCGAGAACCCGTGGTTAAGAGACAAACTCCTTTTGCCTCGTAGATCAATCTACTATATAGTGATGGTAATTACCCATTCTCAAAATTCTATTCTCTTTTGTGACAAAAATATTGCGTGACACTTTCTTTGCGACGACATTTTTGTAGGTAGTGAATGTGATACTTAGATTAGCTTGGATGCAAACGGTGTTTGATTTCCATGAAGCTCCATTTATCCATCGAACGGCGCTAACTGCTTTTTTTGCAAGTATGGAGATTATTCGTCGTGGTATATGGAATTTCTTCAGGTTGGTTTTCTTTGCGACAAAATCTAATTCGATTTGGTCCCCAATTTGTTGTTAATGGAGAAAAATGGTATGTACAATGCAGGTTGGAGAATGAGCATTTGAACAACGTTGGTAAATATCGAGCTTTCAAGTCTGTGCCATTACCTTTTAGTTACGAGAACAACAATGATCAATAATATGGTTGTGAACTGACGAGTCTTTGATCTATTTTATACATGTAATTACGAGCTCGTTATTTATTAATAAAGGAATCATTGATCTTGTGACAAATTTGATATCGCATTTAAAAAGTATTCATCACTAATTTTAGGTTAGGGGTGCTCTTTTAGAATCAGATTGACCATATATATATATATATATATATATATATATATATATATATATATATATCACTACAAGAAAAAAGACCTATTGCAACGAAGGTTTTTTGCAACTACACGATGTCGTCCCTGAAAGTCGCTAAACGACTAAAAATTCTCCCTTTTTGACTTTGACTCGTATTCTTTGTTGACTTAACTTTCAGGGACGACACATGTCATATTTTTGTTTTCTTTTTTATTTTTTTGTTTGGCTCCAAAAGAAAATGATTTCCCAGGCTACCTTTTGAGACGACACTGTCGTTGCAAAAAGTTTTATTTTTATTTTCAATTTTTTAGTTTCAGCGCCAACTTTAAAAATGTTCCCGGGCTAGTTTTTGCAACGACAGTGTCGTTGCTAAAGGTTTTTTTCTATTTCTGACTTTTTTGTTTTTGCTCCTGTACGAAAAATATTTCCCGGACTACCTTTTGCAACGACATTGTCGTGGCTAAAAGTTTTTTTTTTTTTTTTTTTGCTGTTTTTCTCCAAATCAGGAAACAAAAATTTACCAGGTGTTTTTTTAGCTTGTGAAATAAATATTAATTAGCTTGTGAAATAAATATGATCAATTAAAGTAGGGGTGGCAATTTGGGTTGGGTCGGGTTGGCGGGTTCAGGTTGGCGGGTTGGCGGGTCAGAAATGGTCAACCCGAACCCAACCTGATTTTAAAATCGGGTTGGGTATTTCAACCCAACCCAAAACCCGACAACCCGAACCCAACCCGACCCAACCCGAATTGCTAATAATTCAACAAATTTTCACGTTATTTTCGAGTTTTCAGGTCAGTTTGGACTTTTGGGCCAGTTAAGTCACATTGATCAATCTTTTGAAAAAAATAGCTAATCATTTATAAGCATAGATAATTATAAAATTTCAAATTTTATAAAAATAAATATTATATCAATTTGAATTGATCATCAAAACATCGTTAATTCACTAACTTATATCAAAACGTAAAGATACCAAAGAAAAAATTATAAATCAGTAACTGGAAAGGTCTAAATTATGTGTCATATTTAAATTAAAATAAATTTATAATGATATTAACTGAATTTCGGGTTGTCGGGTTCAACCCAAAAATGCATTTGCTGACCCAGACCCGACCCAAAAAAAATATCGAGTTGGCGGGTTTCGGGTTGACGGGTTGGCGCCTCAAAAATCCCGACCCTAACCTTATAATATCCGGGTTGGGTTCGTGTCGGGTTTCGGGTTCACGGGTTGTTTGCCAGCCCTAAATTAAAGTGTAAAGTTAAAAGTTAAGTTCAATTACATTTTAATTAGATTGGAATAATTAACGTAATATTCTAAATATTATACGATTTGAGTTAGTTGCGAAACAACTTAATTAACAGTAGTCGTCTTTTAAAAGTAACGACTTTATTTTGACAAAGGTGTTTGTAAACTATATTGACCAGCTTTTATTCTAAGCACATATAATTGGTATTGGATGTATCGTTAGGTTGTGTGGAGTGAAATCATACAAAAGTTGAAATAGGGCTTACTCAGTGATTTGCTTTATTGTGAAATATATCGGTTTCTTTAATGAATCTTCATTATGAGAATGTGATTTTTGATCACGAAAATAAAACATGTGTCACACATATTGGAATCTGAAAGTAAAACGAGTAACATCAAGTAATTAGTTGATGTTGGAAAAATAAACGGTGATGGTGAGATGCTGATCAAACATGGTTTACTTTTCGCTATACATCATCGTCACGTTGATCACATCTTAACAAATGAGTCACATATGAAATATGTGTCTTTCTATTCAATCAAGAGATATAATTGCACTTCATCACTATTTATATATGTTGACCTTAAAAACCGTTTAAGTTCATGAAACCCTAAGGCGTTTATGCTATTTATGTTAAAAGCTCTTTATATGTTGGCGAATGTTTTTGTGAGTATATTAATTGGCGAGCATATGAAAAATTTGTAAAACGAACTTGGTTACTACCGAAGAAAGTAAGAACTTTAATTACGAGTGTTGATATACATCATTGAAAAGGTGATCGAACAAACAAAAAGTGATGGATATGTGTTGGAACATACTAATTACTTATCTTAAATTGGAAAAGGAACATTATGTAGATCAAACATGGTTTACTCGATGACATACATTATCATAACGTATATCAGTTGTAAGCCATAGTTTTTTCACATTATCGTCGCACTCAATGTTGGTGATTTGTGTCACCAATAATGATTTAGGGGGTGCTTGGTAGGAAACTTTAGAGGGTGAGGAATGATAATGATAGTTATTGAAGATGCTTGGTTAAGGATAATGTAATCAATCATTATATAGTATAGGGCAATGAGGCATTCCCCACTAATTTGGAGGTTATGGGAATCATTATAGTTGTAACTTGCAACTGCCATGTACATTTTATGCTTATTCGTTAGATTTTTTTTCCTTTGTATCTTTACAAAACAAAATTAATTCCATCATGCTTCGTAACTTGTAAGCTATTTTCCTTTTTAGATGGATAATACCACTTGACTAAATGGCCTAGTGGTAGGATGGGCTCCTGGCTTCTTAGAGGTCAGGGATTCAAATCCTACCATGGGTAAACATTTCGCATGTTAGGTATCCATACCCGTAAAATACATGGGGCCCTGAGGGAACTTGCAGATAAAGGTTCATTCCAACTCTAGACGCCCAGTTGCCCGGAGTCATCCTTGTGGGGTGGACAATGACTGGTGCCAAAGGCAGACAGGACCAGGGTGTTCCCGCCAATTTACACCTTTTGGATATGGATAATTGTATGCATAAAGTGACCGTATTTGACTATTTTAGTACATATGTCCTATTGTCCTAGCTAGTATACGCTTGTACCTTATGCAACACATTTTTCAATTAAAATTTGTCACCGTATAATTCTTCTTGACTTTTTTTCCACATTAATTAGCATGTAACCATCTATCCTTTAACTTTATTTTCGTCTTTCGTTGCTAAAGGTAGAAATAAAAAGTAAAACTATGTACCGTGCCTGGATTTTATGAGCATTTAAGATCGCAAGAAAAACAACTATCCAATTTTGATATATCTTTTATGAATCGTTTTTCTGTTATTTTTTTCTAGTATCCATAATAAAAATAAAAATTGTATATATGGAAATCAAAGTGATTCGTGATATAAAGTACCTTATATTGAACAAGTTTGGGTGGGACGGAGTGCACGTTTATTTGAATTTATTGCTTTATTAAAAACGCATAGAAAAATCGATTTCAAAATAAAAACCCAATTTTTTAATCTTGACCCTAAACCGGATTTTTGGCAGTTTATTAACTCTCGAATGACATATATACCAAATTTATATTTTTGTTGATTTATAGTAAAAAATAACTTTTTGGGACGACATTAGGACCTTTAGGTACGACATTGTCATCTCAAAAACTTTTCACGAAAAAATTAAAATTCCCTCGAAAATAATTCGTTTCCCGGTTCACTTTCAGACACAACTTTCAGCAACGACATATTATTAATGTCGTTTCAAAAACTAATAAAACAAAAAAAAATAAAAAAAAATAAAAAAACACAAATTAAGTAGATCTGATCATCGAGTGATATACCATTTTCTTCTCCAAACATATATCCATCGATCATCTAGCTTCCATCTCTTCCGCCACACACCACTACCAAACTACCGCCGCTGCACCTCCATCTCTACCACACACCCACTGCCGCCGCTGCACACCCATCTCCACCGCACACCTACTGCCGCCGCTGCAGACCCAACACCACCGTACACCCACTGCCGCTGCCGGAAAGGTCTCGCCACCGTCACCACTCCCTAGCTCCGGGCACCACCGTAACTAACCACCGCAGGCTGCTAGGTACAACACTCGTTTTTATATATTCGATTATGCGATCTAATTGCTGATTTCGTAAATTTATGAACATGATTTTGTGAAAATTAAATGAATCACATATTTGTATCTATATCTATAGTTGGAAATATATTGTTGTTAGAAAAAGAAACAAAGAAGTAGTATATATATGTTTGTTTGGTGGTCCCTGATAGAACTTTGGATCCAAGAATATTGTTGTCATCTGCCTTTTTTTTAATTGATTGTTGATTGTTGTGTAAAATGAAAGAAATTGTTAGATAAAGTTGAAACAAAACATGGGGACACCACTATTTCCTTGTCTGCTTCTGTTTATTCTATGGCACATATATCCTGAATCTCCCAAATCGGCTCAAGTCAACATTTTAACTATATTTTTATACAAAAGAAGCTGATCATAATGTATACTATTGGCATGATATTTACACAATTTAAAGTGGGTTGTGTCTTGTACTATGTTTGTTCATTGTTATCTAGCTAAACCAAATTACAAGTTGTTTAGAAAGAAGTTGTTGAATAAACTATCCATCTGCAATTCATTTGATTCGGTTTGAATCAACAATAAAGTCATCTCTGAGATTTTGGTCTAAGTCTTGTGCTGAAACACGAGCTATACATGAAGGTCTTCCTATAATTGTTATTAGTATAAGTATAGTAGTATAACTTGAAAACTAATACACATAGCTTTAACTTTAATTAGTTTGTTTGCACCATGTAAAATAAAGCTAACATGACAGATTGATAGAGGTTTAAAAACAATGGGGACATTGTTGGGTGACAAGGCCCTTTACTATACTTTCTGTGTATGTGTTTCAGGAAGAACAAAAAACATGCAGAGAGATAGGAGAGGTTTTGCCAAATAAAAACACACACACTTACTATCTTTCATTCACAGGTCAATATATATAGCCTTACATCAACTAGCGGGGAACATACACAAACCCACTTTCCACAATTTCATGCAAGAATCTTGCTTTCTTTCTTTCTTGCAAGAATCTTGCTTTCTTTCTTTCTGATCACCGAATGATCAGACTTGCTACTTTCTTTCTGCTGCTAACACTTTCTTCTGATCACAACACGTGATCATCTTGCTACTTCATGCTTGCTGCTATCATATTACTTGCCATACGACAAACTCATGCTTTCTTGCTTGCTGCTTGCTCTCGACTCGATTACATGGGCTTATAATCTGCTTGCTGCCTTGCTACAGGTCAATAAAAGCTACAGGTCAATAAGATTTTGTGAAAGGATTAGTCATAAACTACAGGTCAATAAAAACTCAAATATGATTTGTGTAGTTAAAATTAAAGTATATTGTATCATATGGATATGTATTGTTATTTTAGTGAATTGAATGTTGAAACGCCCCAAATTTGTGAACATTTTTTTTTTATAGTAAAGTCCCATGTTCAAAATATGACATTATGGACTCGTTATATCATTCCCTCAATCAAATAAGGACTCAAATAAGAAAATGTTGAAATTACAAGTGATTCCCTAGGAATGACTCCCATTCCCTAGGAATCAGGCTTGCTGTTAACATTTAGATACGGATTCCCCAGGAATGACTCCCATTCCCCGGGAATCAGGGCTGCACAAACTAATACCCAAATACGAATTTCAAATGCGCATAACTTTTTACTCGTTACGAGTTAGACCACCAAATTTTGCAGGCACCTCCAATATGCCAAAATGAAACTTTCCCTTTTTACACTTTTTCAAAATACGCGTTTATCGAGAAAACGGACGTATGACCAATTTTGACAATAAAATGACCATTTTAGTGCACTAACCAAATCTCAAACCATGAAGGCTGAGATGTTGAGCTTTTGACCACATACCATATATACCAAGACAAAGTTGTAAGACTCTTTACCACACCCTTTACCTTTCTCTAACCCGTTTAAGACCGTAGGTGCATTTAAAGACCCAATTTGACCCTTTTTGACCTGTTGGCCCACAATGATTATTTTGACTCATTGACTAGCCAATCACAACCTATAATTGACCAATGGAATATTTGACTACATGTCAACACTCTATATCCAGTGAAAACACAACTTGACTATTTTCAACCATACACTCATTTCATAAACACTAGTTATATTCAAACACTAACTTTAAAACTCCATGACCATAATGTACATCATTTACATGAGTCGTTGACTTTCAAAGTCAACCTATTTCAAAAATGCACAAGTCATGGCTCACCATGACTCACTTTTAAAACATGTCTAGAAGGGCGATTTTACACAAGTATATCCAAACGACATAAAAGAGAAACTTGCCATACACTATTTTCATGCAATCCATGCTAGTCCTCTTTAACCGCCTTCCCCTTCCCTTGTCCACTTCCACCTAAAACATAAAACACTTAAACAATAAGCACTCTTGCTTAGTGAGCATATAAGCAACTTAACCAAATAATACATAACATGGCTACATAAACAATATGCTAGTAAAACTAGAAACTCTATATCATAAACTTCATAAGCTTCATATCACTAACTCATGATTGTACCCACCTCTAGCTCGGAAGCTATCCGGTAACATGTACAATCACAATTCATATCACTATAATCATATGCAAATAATACAAATAATCTCCACTTTATTATACCCACCTCTAGCTAGGAAGCTATCCGGTAACATGTACAATCAATTCATGTCATAACACTTCACAAGTAACAATTTAAACAAATAAGGCACAATTAACTTCACTTGGTTGTATGATCCTTTTACTCGGGAGTAATCCGGAAACACATACAACCATATACTTGATTAAATCCTTAAATTACTCACCTTAATCTTGATTTGATGATTCACAATACAATACCAATGGTAACACTTCCAACTTCTTAGTACCTATACACATATCACATAACAACATATTTAACTTCAAAGGATTCATAACTCTAAACCATTAATCACTCTTAAACCCTTCCCCACTTTGATTAACCTAAGTAATTCATTAACACTTTCACTTAAATCATCTTCTATTATCAATTTCATAATCTAATTACATCATAAATCATACTTTTAGCTATTTAACACTAATTCATACATTTTTAGCCAAAACCTCATAATTATTCAAGAACACTATCATTCAATTCATCACTTCTAAGTTGTTATATGATCACTAACAACCTTATTTACACTAATAAACAATGATTCTAGCAAATTAAAACCCTAATTTCCTATTAAAAAACACTAATTTGCTAAACCCATGAAAACCTCTCAAAACCCCCCAATAACTAGGTTACAAGATGAGAAATCACTTACAGGAACTAAAAGATTGAAGAAGATGATGATTAGAGGTTGATTCTTCCAAGATTAGAGCTTAATTTGATGATTTGAGGATGAGAAATGGTTAAGTCGGTTTTGTTCTTCACGATATATCACTCTGGAGCTTTTTAGAAATAATAGGAACAAACAGGAGAGAACGTACGTATTTATCTATTTTACCCCATTCCCTTTTTAACTTTGCAGTCTGGAACTGAGAAACCGTTTTACGTTTTTCACTATATCTTATTATTTATATCATATTACTTCATTATAAAATTATATCAATGTACGAAATTAAATTCCTGAAATATGGGACGTTACAACTCTCCCCCACTTAAACTGTTCGTGTCCTCACGAGCATTCCTAGTCACACGCTAATATCATAATAAATCTTAAGAATACTTAAACACATATCACAACATGAATGCTAGAGATACAACGGCGTCAAAGTCAAAATGTATGCATGTATAGAATTGAAAGATAGGTACCTGACGTCACATCAGCTGACTCCTTCACCTCTCCAGCAGTTATCTGATAAGCACGAGTTTTAGGCTTTGGAACCGTCATTGCTACCTTCTCTTCCATTCTCTTACGCTTATCCCTAGCTTTGTCCGGACAGTCAGCCTGAAGATGATCTTCCTTAAAACAATAATAACACAAACGAAGAGGGCTTGGGAAATTCGATGCCATATGCCCCGGTCTCCCACACTTAAAACATTTACACTCCCCTGTATGCTTCCTACCACATTTCTCACATGGTGGTATCTCTTTTGGTTGGGTTTGGGAACTAACTTGTTGTAATGGTTATGGTTATGGTAACGTCTCCTCAAAACGTGTTTTCTTAGACACAGAAAATGGTGAAGTAGTGTGTTCTACCTTTCTCTTACTCACTGTTTCAGCAACTCTAGCTTGCAAATCCTTCTCACGCACTAATGCTCTATTCAAGATTTTGGCAATGGTATTATAAACAAGTGGGTCAATGGATTCACGAATCTCAAGGTTAAGATGACGATAGAAGTGGTCGGTCAACAACTTAGGATTTGAAGTGTACTCAGGACATAACCTAGCTTTCTCATGAAATACCTTAGAATATTCAGCAACTGACTTACTTCCATGCTCAATCGCTAAAAACTCTCCTTTTAACTTCTCTAACTCTGTAGGTGGTGAAAATTCCTCCCTAAATATCTGCTTAAACTTATCCCAAGTAAACTTTGAAGCTACCTCAAAACCATACGTCTCTAACTGTGAATTCCGCCACTCATGAGCATCTGCCTTAAGTTGATGGGCTGCAAATATCACTTTCGACTCATCCGGACACTTGCACAATAAAAACGTTTCCTCGAGCTCACTAATCCAACGATTACTAATGACTAGGTTTAACTCTCCACGAAATTCAGGCGGGTTACACGTGGCAAAACTCTTATACTGAAACTTCTCTTTCTCTTTATTCGTCTCTACATGGGTTGAGGAAGTTCCAATATTTCGTAAGGGAGCCACATGCTGTCTCTCAAACTCATTAAATCTCTCAGTCATAATGTTCTCCACTCTAGTAATCAACGTTGGGGTAAAAGCTTCTAAAGACTGCCCAATTATCCTTTTTAAAATTACTTCCTCCTCGTGAGCTAAATGTCGGTCTCCTACATCCTCCTCACGCGGGGGAGAACATTCACTGGTATTCTTAGTAGCATCTATCTAACATAAAATCAACAATTCAGTTAATACAGTAAATCTCCACATAACATAGACAACAATTTAAGCTTCATACATAGATTATTATAACAATTCTTCTCCTAATCTGCATTATGTTTAAGTACTATGAATCACCCATGTGCAATAGTATAATATTAATTTCGTTGGCCAGACGAAATCATATTAGACTCACCACACACTTTTATTCATTATACTTAAACACAAAATCAGTCATAACAAAACACATCTGATAATCATACTCATAACAACATAATAAATAAATAAAAACTACTGTAAAGCATAATCATGCATTCATAATAGTTTAAGACTACGCAATCCTAAAGTGGATTAAATAATTCTCTTAAACTATCGCTCTGATACCAACTTGAAACGCCCCAAATTTGTGAACATTTTTTTTTTAGTAAAGTCCCACGTCTAAAATATGACATTATGGACTCGTTATATCATTCCCTCAATCAAATAAGGACTCAAATAAGAAAATGTTGAAATTACAAGTGATTCCCCAGGAATGACTCCCATTTCCTAGGAATCAGGCTTGCTGTTAACATTTAGATATGGATTCCCCAGGAATGACTCCCATTCCCCGGGAATCAGGGCTGCAAAAACTAATACCCAAATACGAATTTCAAACGCGCATAACTTTTTACTCGTAACGAGTTAGACCACCAAATTTTGCAGGCATATCCAATATGCCAAAATGAAACTTTCCCTTTTTACACTTTTTCAAAATACGCGTTTATCGAGAAAACGGACGTATGACCAATTTTGACAATAAAATGACCATTTTAGTGCACTAACCAAATCTCAAACCATGAAGGCTGAGATGTTGAGCTTTTGACCACATACCATATATATCAAGACAAAGTTGTAAGACTCTTTACTAGACCCTTTACCTTTCTCTAACCCGTTTCAGACCGTAGGTGTAGGCCTGTAAATGAACCGAACGAACACGAACGGAGTCTGTTCGTGTTCGTTCATTAAGATTTTGACGAACAAACGAACGAACACGAACGAATAAGCGAACAGATTTTGTTGTTCATGTTCGTTCATTAAGAAAATTTGTTTGTTCACGAACACAAACGAATGTACACGAACAAACACATAATTTAATGCATTTATTCTTTAATACCTTAAACGAACCTCAACAAACATAAACGAACATATATATATATATATATATATATATATATATATATATATATATATATATATATATATAGGTGGAGGTTCATCTACACATATATATATTATATAACTTGAAACTTTACGATGCATATTCAACGTTACAAAACGATCACAATATGAAGATAAACTCCTTTGCTTGGTCCGATCGTTGGAAAGAGCAGCAGATCTGGAACTTGTGGAGGGAGAGAGTGGAGGTGTGTTTGGAGTGGAGGGAAATGTAAGGTAAAAATATCTAGATGTTTAATATTATTAAATGAAAATATCAAAATATTAATAATATTCTATTTAATATTTAGCTTAATCAAAATAAGATATACAAACATGTATTAATTTAATTAAACTATTAGTTAATAAACGAACAATTAATCGAACGCTCACGAACATGTTATTGAACATTCACGAACGTAAATGAACGAACGAGACATGTGTTCATGTTCGTTCATATAATTAAACGAACGTAAAAATTTGTTCATGTTCGTTCATATAACGAAACGAACGAACATAAACGAACATCCCGCCGAACGGTTCGCGAATAGTTCGCCGAACGTTCAGTTCGCTTACAGGCCTACGTAGGTGCATTTAAAGACCCAATTTGACCCTTTTTGACCCGTTGGCCCACAATGACTATTTTGACTCATTGACTAGCCAATCACAACTCATAATTGACCAATGGAATGTTTGACTACATGTCAACACTCTATATCCAGTGAAAACACAATTTGACTATTTTCAACCATATACTCATTTCATAAACACTAGTTATATTCAAACACTAACTTTAAAACTCCATGACCATAATGTACATCATTTACATGAGTCGTTGACTTTCAAAGTCAATCTATTTCAAAAATGCATAAGTCATGGCTCACCGTGACTCACTTTTAAAACATGTCTAGAAGGGCAATTTTACACAAGTATATCCAAACGACATAAAAGAGAAACTTGTCATACACTATTTTCATGCAATCCACGCTAGTCCTCTTTAACCGCCTTCCCCTTCCCTTGTCCACTTCCACCTAAAACATGAAACACTTAAACAATAAGCACTCTTGCTTAGTGAGCATATAAGCAACTTAACCAAATAATACATAACATGGCTACATAAACACTATGCTAGTAAAACTAGCAACTCTATATCATAAACTTCATAAGCTTCATATCACTAACTCATGATTGTACCCACCTCTAGCTCAAAAGCTATCCGGTAACATGTACAATCACAATTCATATCACTATAATCATATGCAAATAATACCAATAATCTCCACTTGATTATACCCACCTCTAGCTCGGAAGCTATCCGGTAACATGTACAATCAATTCATGTCATAACACTTCACAAGTAACAATTTAAACAAATAAGGCACAATTAACTTCACTTGGTTGTATGATCCTCTTACTCGGGAGTAATCCGGAAACACATACAACCATATACTTGATTAAATCCTTATATTACTCACCTTAATCTTGATTTGATGATTCACAATACAATACCAATGGTAACACTTCCAACTTCTTAGTACCTATACACATATCACATAACAACATATTTAACTTCAAAGGATTCATAACTCAAAACCATTAATCACTCTTAAACCCTTCCCCACTTTGATTAACCTAAGTAATTCATTAACACTTTCACTTAAATCATGTTCTATTATCAATTTCATAATCTAATTACATCATAAATCATACTTTTAGCTATTTAACACTAATTCATACATTTTTAGCCAAAACCCCATAATTATTCAAGAACACTATCATTCAATTCATCACTTCTAAGTTGTTATATGATCACTAACAACCTTATTTACACTAATAAACAATGATTCTAGCAAATTAAAACCCTAATTTCGTATTAAAAAACACTAATTTGCTAAACCCATGAAAACCTCTCAAAACCCCCCAATAACTAGGTTACAAGATGAGAAATCACTTACAGGAACTAAAAGATTGAAGAAGATGATGATTAGAGGTTGATTCTTCCAAGATTAGAGCTTAATTTGATGATTTGAGGATGAGAAATGGTTAAGTCGGTTTTGTTCTTCACGAAATATCACTCTGGAGCTTTTTAGAAATAATAGGAACAAACAGGAGAGAACGTACGTATTTATCTATTTTACCCCATTCCCTTTTTAACTTTGCAGTCTGGAACTGAGAAACCATTTTACGTTTTTCACTATATCTTATTATTTATATCATATTACTTCATTATAAAATTATATCCATGTACGAAATTAAATTCCTGAAATCTGGGACGTTACAAATGTATATATAGGACCTTTTATTTAGTTAATAGAATTGAACTATAAATTATGCAGTTATGACGATTGATAAGAGTTGGACTAAGGTTAGAAATCGTATTGACAATGAGTTTAAAATTGGTCTTAACGCATTCATCGAGAGATGTAAGAACCACTTGAGTCCAGACGGTACATGTCGTTGTCCATGTGAAAGATGTAATAACCATAGATGGAATGATCTCAATAATATTCATTCTCACATACAGCGTTGGGGGTTTAGCGAGACTTACGGGACGTGGAGGTACTATGGTGAACAATTAAATCCACCGGTAGTGTATCACACTACAGCCGAGATGGGCGGTGTCCTCAAATATGTTCATTGGGAGAATACCGGAAATGAACATAACACGAATAGTGATGAGACAAGTAATCAGCCAACCGAAGGCCTGAGTGCTACAAATGACGATATTGATGAATTATTTGCGTTGGCCGAAACCGAGCTATTTCCTGGTTGCACCTGGATATCTTCATTGGACTTTTGGGCAAAGATATCGCACATGAAGGTCATCAATAAATGGACAGATAGTTCATTTGACCAATTACTTGAATTACTCAAATTTGCATTTCCAAAAGACAATAAAATTCCATCGTCACACTATGAAGCTAAAAAGATGATGAAAAAAATCGGGTTAGGATACGAATCGATCCATGCTTGTAAGAATGACTGCTGTTTATTTTGGAGGGAGAACGAAAATATGCAGAGTTGTCCAATATGTGGTGAGAGTAGATGGAAAGACAAAGACACAACGGGGAAGAAAGTTGCTAACAAGGTGTTGCGTTACTTTCCCTTGACTCCAAGACTAAAGCGTATGTATAGCTCCAGACACACTGCAAAGTTTATGACATGGCATGCTACTGGACGGTGTAGGGAAGATGGTAAGATGTGTCACCCGGTTGACGGTGAATCATGGAAAGATTTTGATGAAAGGTTTCCAGATTTTGAATCGGAAACTAGAAACGTCCGATTAGGGTTGGCTGCTGATGATTTTAATCCTTATGGTAATATGAGCTTGGCTTACAGCATGTGGCCGGTCATATTGACAACATACAATACGCCCCCATGGTTATGTATGAAAGAGTCTTCTTTTATGTTGACGTTGTTAATTCCCGGTCCTAAGTCACCTGGGAAGGACATGGACATCTACTTGAGGCCTTTGGTTGATGAATTGAAGACTCTATGGTCCGATGGAGTCCAAACTCGAGATGTTGCTACAAACACTTTCTTCACCATGCGGGCAATGCTTTTGTGGACCATCAACGACTTTCCTGCTCGCAGTAGTTTATCTGGTTGGAGTGGTCAAGGCTACAAAGCATGTCCTACATCTAATGAGGACACTCCATCTACTCGTGTGTTAGGAAAAACCGCTTATGTTGGTCACAGAAGATTCCTACGCTTGAATCATGCATGGAGGAATAGCAAGATGTTCGATGGTAAGATCGATAAGACACGTCGTCCTAGAAAATTCAGCAATGATGCAATCTTACAACGACTTGATCAATTGCCGCTACAAATTCCCGGGAAACATCCTAGTTTCGGTGGTGTTAAGAGAAAACGTGATGCAAAGGAGTTGAATTGGAGTAAACGTTCTATTTTCTTTGAGCTTAATTATTGGTCTTCCATTCAACTAAAACACAATTTGGATGTCATGCATATCGAAAAAAATGTATGTCAAAGTGTGTTGGGTACCTTACTAATGAATGAAAAATCCAAGGATACTCATAATGCAAGAAAGGATTTGAAGAATTTGAACATTCGAAATGAGTTGTGGCTCCAAGATAAAGGACGCGGGAAGTTCTTAAAGCCTCATCCCAAGTACTCGTTCACAATTAATGATAGGCGAGGTTTTTGTGAATTTATTAAAGGAGTTAAACTACCAGATGGATTTGGATCACACTTTAAGCGGAAAGTCACCGAAAATGATAGCAACATAACGGGCTTGAAGTCTCATGACTGTCATATACTGATGCAACGGTTGATTCCGGTTGGAGTTCAAGGGTACTTGGACCCAATTATTTCAACACCAATAATCGAACTATGTACATTCTTTAAGCAAATTTGTGCTCGAAATTTGATGAAGTCCGACATGTTGAAAGCTGAGGACCAGTTGATAAAGATTTTGTGCACTTTTGAGCAAATATATCCTCCGGCTTTCTTTGACATAATGATTCACTTAGTTATGCATTTACCCGAAGAGGCTATTCAAGGTGGGCCTGTCTACATGAGGTGGATGTATCCTTTTGAACGATACATGAAAAAGTTAAAACATTATGTCAGGAATAAAGCTAGACATGAAGGATCTATAGCAGAGGGGTACATTGCAGACGAAGCCTTAACTTTCTGTTCAATGTATCTTCGGAATGTACAGACGACATTTAATCGACCAGATAGGAATGAGGATGCTCCGTTACCAACTCGTGAGTTACGTGTGTTCCGGTCAGTATGTACACCAATAAGTAAAAGTGTAGCTAGAAACTTGGATCAACAAGTAAAGAAGAAAATGGAATGGTTTGTACTTAACGATAGTCCTGAACTCGACACATATAAGAAGTAAGTGCTGTTAATATAATTCTTTTTTTTTTGTGTAACTTGTATTTTCGATGATCAAACTAAAATCCTTAACAATTACAGTGAATTTACTACTGCCGAGCCTGGGAAAGATTTACAAAAACACTTTCCTGGATGGTTTTTGGATAAGGTAAACTCATTGTATATACCACTTTGTAAAAGTAACTATTAATACTCAACCTTATCTATTTTCATTTTCTCGTAGATACGTAGGCTTCGAGTAAACGAGCCATCCCGCTCTAGTAATGAATTACTTGCTTTAGCAAATGGATCCGCGATGGATGCAAACTTTTACACCGCTTGCATAGTAAACGGTGTGAGGTTTGTGGTTCACAGTCGCGATGTACGTCGTACAACTCAAAACAGTGGAGTTTCAACGGCCGGGGTTGATGGATCAACGTATTTCGGTCTGTTGGAAGAAATTTTGGAGCTCAATTACATGAGCGGTTGCAACATTGTTTTGTTTAGATGTAAATGGTTCAAAACTAACAACACTCGTGGAACCCAACATTGTGTCACTAAGAATAACATAACTAGTATTCATGTAAGTAATGAGTGGTATAAAGATGAACCATACATTCTTGCAACACAAGCAAAACAAGTCTTTTACCTTCAAGACCCGTCTAGAAGCCAACACTGGAGGGTCGTCCAAGAGGTCAATCATAGAAAGATTTGGGATCGACAAATCGATGAAGTGAACGAAGAAGATGTTATACATGACATCAATTCATCCGATCTTGTATTAGATGCTAATTTGGATACTTTGACTTATACGAACTTGCGTGGAAATGGCCAACTGACGGAAATTGATGTAGACAATGCTGATTTGGATACAATTAATGCGATTCCTACTTTTGTCCATGACGATGCTGATTTTATTGATGATTCAGATGGCGATGATGATGTCATTGGAGATTCTGAAAGTGAAGATTTGGAGTCTGATAATGAATGTGAAGCACAATATTATTCTAGTGATGAGTTTGATTGATTTATAATTGTTATATGTAAAAACTTCCAGTGAAATTGTTATTGAATTTGTTGGTTCAATTATGTTAGTTAAATTTGTATTGCTTTATTAGTTTAATAATGTTGGTTATATGTATGGACTGAGTTTGTTGATTCAATTATGTTAGTTAAATTTGTATTGCTTTATTGGTTTAATAATGTTGGTTATATGTATGTACTGAGTTTGTTGGTTCAATATTGTAGGGTTGTAAACTTGTATATTTGCAGATGGCATGTGCTGGACAAAGTCACGGTGGGGATGGAGGTGGTGATCCACCGGGGGGTCCTTGGCGTCCACCTAGTTTTTGTCAAAGTAAGAAATTTTGGAATATTTTGTTTAAGTGTATATAATTACTTGAAATTTTGATTTGTTCAATTGAATTTTTCAGAAACTAATGTCCGTGGTCCCACCACAAACCAAAAATTACGGAGATTGCGGAAGGCTAACCGCAAGAAGGCGTTATCGATCGAGTTTGACATTTTCGATCAGTTCACAGCACGACCATTTGGCCCTAATTATTCTCTCTTCTCTGGTCTAGTTGGGACCTTGGTAGAACCAATCCCCAAATATTTCTCTTCGTGGGAAACAACACCTGACACTGATAAAACCCACATTTGGCCCGAGATTGAGGTTGAATTTAACTTGTTTAATATATTACTGTAAATTTATAATTATATACACTATCTAACCATTTCTTATAAACTACAGTTTTACTTTGACATGGAGCCACACTTCAAAGGGGCCTATGCAGACATGATCAGAAGAGGGGTAGACCTCATGTGTGGTGAAAGATATGGAAATCGGAAAGGATGATTTAAGCAGAAGGTTTTTAAAGATCGGGAAGGGTTTGAGCATCCCCAAGAAATCAAACAATTTTCGCCGCCTCACATGGAGCAAGTTGAGTGGGAAAAGTATGTGGACTTTTACTTAGACCCTGATAATATGAGTCACTCGGAGGTTAATACAGTTAATAGGAGTAAACAAAAATATCCGAGTGGACATGGAACCAAATCGTATGCCGCCCGGCGACATGAAGAAGTAGCTTTCTAATTATTATTTTTAATGATATTTCTCTATTGCCCTGATAAATTTGATTGATTTTTAATATATGTTCATATTTTATGTTTATAGCGAAACAAGGAAACGGGTGAATATCCTAGTCTCGTTGATGATTTCTTCAAAATGCATACGAAGGATAAAGGTTATAAAGGGTATGTCAACAAAAAAGCCAAGATAGATCATGTAAGTGTACAATTCTATCTGTGTTATTAGTCCTATTAGATAAAAGGTCCCAAAAAGTAACATTTTAGGACACTTATGAGTGTCGTATAAGACCATTTTTGTTGTAGTGTCTGTAATATGATACACTTAACTGCCTAAAACAGAAATGCCTCAAGCAATGCTACCTTTGACTTCCATGTGTTCTTTGTTCTTAATTTTCTCTAATATATAGTAAAAGTTACAAAATATCTTTTATTGGATTTGAGACCCATAACTGGTGTGGGTTTCTGTTTTTTTGGTTTTGGTGTATATATATGTATTGATCGGTTTCTAACTTCTCACTAGTTTCTTATTGATGGTTACTTATTTGCAATTTCATGAAAAGCATCTTGTTCAAGAGAGACTTTAGGGTAGCAGATTGTATTCAGTGGCAAACTTGTATGAATAATAGGGATTTCCCGCTAGTGTTAAAAACATTATTTTGTTGACTTTGTATAGCTAGTTTCCTTGTTGTGCATACCATGAATAAAAGAGGTGCATATCCAAAACTTTAAACCATGAATATTTCTCCTAATAATTCAATACGGAGTACTATACTCAGGTCCAAAATGAATATAAAAGTAATTTTTAGAAGAGTACAAGCTAGTCTAGATCCCCTAATAAAAACTACATAGTATTTCCCTTTCTTATATAATATGGAGTATGTGAGCTACTCGTAGTTATCTGTGTTGTATGTAAAAACATACACTATTACAGGTATATGTTGGGTCACATGGTTCATATGGGTCCAAAAAGTTGTGGGTTATACATTTCATGGGTCACACAAGTGGAATGGGTCAAGTTGGTCACTAGTAATAGTTTTTGTTTTGTAACTTGTAGGGTAAAATGGTGGCATTGAAGAAGAAGCAAATTGGGAGTTCCACTCCAATGAGTGAAAAAGGCTATATTGAAGAAAATCTTGGGGGAGAGTCGTGGGCATTGTAAGGGACGCGGTAGAAAGGTTACAAGTGTTGGATCAAGTTCAAGTTCAAGTGTCCAATCACAAGGATCACAAATGAGTTCACAAAAACAACTAGAGAAAATGTTGAAGGCTCAACAAGAACAAATGAAGTCTCAACAACAACAAATTGAGTCTCAAAATGAGTTCATGACCTCTCTATGCTCGGTTTTAAAAAGGCAAAAATTCCCGTTCCTAAGTTTGTACCGTACCAACCCACTATTGTAGAATGTGAGAATGAGCATGAGGAAGAAGGTGAGAATGAGCATGAGGAAGAAGGCGAGGATGAGGAAGAAGGCGAGGATGAGGAAGAAGAAGGTGAGGATTCGGGTGAGGATTTGGATCACGAGTAAATTCGCTTATCTAAGTGTTAGTCTTTTATTTGGTTGTCGAAACAATGTTTGTTGAATCTTTTTGAATTGTTTAAACTATTAACCTTTAAACTTGTTGAACGGTAGAACTCGTTATGTGTTTGTGACCATTTGATGATTTATTCGGATGTTTAAATTGTTAATTTGGTGTGTTTTGGATGCGATAAACTGTAAAATATATGTAGTAAGAGTGCAGGTAATCTGCAGAAATTAAACAGGCTCGTGCTTGGGAAAAATCGAAATACAGCAAAATGATGTCCACATTACAGGGACTTTCTGCAACAACGGTAACCTTTTGGGATGACAAATGTCATTGCAAAAGGTCCATCTATTTTAAAATACTCATACTTTCTGGGACGACAAATGTCGCTGCAATAGGTATTTAATTTTTGTTTTTTATTTTAATACTACTTTTTGAGATGACAAATGTCGTCCCTAAAGGTATTTACTTTTTCGTTTTATTATTTTGTTAATAATACTTTTTGAGACGACAAATGTCGTTCCTAAAGGTATTTATTTTTGAATTACTTAAGAAGTACGGAAATTAAGGAGTGGGCCCGGTGTGTCGTTGCAAAATGTCATGTCAAAAGGTTTTGAAGGACGAGGACTTTGAGACGACACTATTGCAACGACATGTCGTTGCAAAAGCTTTATAGGAACGACATTTTGCCCTATTGGGATGACATTTGTCGTTGCAATATGGCTTTTTTCTTGTAGTGTGTATATATATATATATATATATATATATATATATATATATATATATATATAGACTTGGGATCCTGTGAGAAGAAGGAGATTCCGTGAGAACGGTGAGAACACATCTTAACCATCCATTTTTTGATAAAAAAAACCTGATTTTGGAGGTAGCATTTTTGTAAATTTTGAAGTTTGATTTTGAAAGGTTAACATAAGGATTGCTAGGTGAAGTTTAATTATTTTTGCTTCACAATAGTTTTAACATGGTGAAGTTTTATTTAATTTTTGTTAATCAACATATTTGAAGTAGTGAATTGATAAGTATAAAAATTAATCTTTTCAAAAACTAATGTTAACAAAAAAATATTTACTTAATCTCATTAAAACTATGTGAATCTATAAAAATAAAAATTCATAGCATCGTAACCTTATGTTAAAAAAAATATATATTAAACTTAACCTCACCAAAATGATGTGAAACTAAAAAAAAAAGAAGCTTCACGTGAGCAAAATGATGTGAAGCTAAATAAAAAAAAAAAGATTCACATGAGCAAAATGATGTGAAGCTTAAAAAAAAAAAAACTTCACATGAGCAAAATGATGTGAAGTTAAAAAAAAAAAAGCTTCACATGAGCAAAGGTGATGTGAACCTTCCAAAATCAAACTTCAAAGTATTTACAAAATTGTCACCTCCAAAATCAGGATTTTTGATCAAAAAATGGATGGCTAAGATGTGTTCTCACCGTTCTCACGGAATCCCCTTGTTCTCACCAGAACCCAACCCTATATATATATATATATAACAAACGCCCTTATGTGTCGCTAAAAGTGTCATTTGTATCATAACGAGTAGTTTTATACCCGTGCGTTGCGGCGGAATATAAAAAAGTTACATTTTTAATTGATAATGTTAGCGATTTAAAAGTTATGGAAAATGATGAAAAGAGCCTTTAGGGCTTTTAATAAGACATCAAGACATGCTTCAAAAGTTGTACCAAGAGCTTAACAAACTTTGTGTATCTCCTAAATATATGTTGACCCCTTGAATTTTACTTGAATGTACAATCATTTATGCATGTAAATCTTATTAATGAAAGCTCTAAGATTTTTTTTAACAAAACCCAAAAGTTATTATTATAATTTTAAATACAAAACACAATATTTGATCGTTCATATGAATTATAATATAATTTGACATAGTTGGAGAATCAAAGTGAAACTCATACATGAAAACTAATTATTTAATTAATTCTACAAAAATCATATGCTTCATACCATGTATTTGATGGTCCAACTATCAACACTTGTTGTTTGGAATTTCTCATATTTACATTTTGTATCTTTACATCCACTTAAGGTATTTCATTAAAATATGTATATCATAACCATATATGTTAGTCACCTTTAAATTGAACATGACAATACCAAGTTCTCATCACCATAAAAAAAACCATTAAAAATATCGAACTCATTAGTTTATAGGTTCCCCTTCTACTATACTATGACAATTTAATGAAACATTTACATAAAGCTTTGTTACGTATAACTTGAATAACAGGATTGTCGTTCTATTTTAAAAAAATTGTAGAAGATGATCAAATATAATGACACTTAGTGAAAATTAAAATACATTGAAAGTTATTTTGCTTATATCAATTTAAATGATTAATCAAAAGAAAACACATTAATCTATCGGCTCTTTAAAAATTTATGCAAGATAAGGTATATACATTTTACAAGACATACACTTCGAAAATTATAAAAAATTATAGTAATCTGTTTCTTTTATTTTCAAATGTTATATAAAAAGCACCCAAAATTAATTATTTTTTTATCTATATGGATTTTATTGATAATAAGTTATTAAATTTAGTCATTTAAGATAAATACTATATCAAATAAAAAAAATAAAAATAAAGAAATATTTATATACTATTCATTCAATAGTATACTCCTCGTTTAGCTCCTGCTATATGTAGGAGGCTTCAATTTCGTACATAAACATTTTTCTTTCTCATTTATTAAATTTTTAATTGAGGAAGGACAAAACCCTTTAAAGCTGAAGTAAAATTAATTTGATTGTATTTGCTATCAATTGACGGTATTTTATTTTTGTCTATCACACGTTAATTTTTTAATATCTTATACTGATTTTGCGTGATGAGGACAACAGCATATATTAGTTTCTACATTTAAAGTTTACGCCAATTAATGCACTTATTTGATAAAGTTTCATTTAAATATATCATGTGAAATGAGAATGGAATTTTTGGTGAGAATGGAGGAATTAATTAGAATGTGCCATATGTCACAAAGCCCACTTTCCCTCATGTTTTATAAACTTAAATATCTCCCAAACGGTAAGTCGAAAAATCATAAAAATTGCACCATAAAAATCAGCTTTTTTTTCTTTTCGATTTGCCATCTTACAAGGTATACTTTCGACAATTTTTTTTTTTTTGGTTTTACAAAATTAGTAACACATGTGTTACTAGCTGTTAACACATGTGTTAGTTGCTGTGTTATTCGCTGCTAACACATGTGTTACTCGCTTCTAACACATATGTTACTAGCTTGTAACACATGTGTTACCATCGTATAACACATGTGATACCAGCGAGTAACACATGTGTTACCAGCTTCTAACACATGTGTTACTCGATTTCAAAACCCACCAAAAAACCGAAAAAAAAAAGTTCGTCAAAAGTATACCTTGTCACATCTCCAATCGAAGAGAATAAAACGCTGATTTTTATGGTGTAATTTTTATAATTTTTCGACCTACCGTTTGAAAGATATTTAATTTCTAAAAATTTGGAGGAGAAAGAGTAAAGTGACACGTGACTCATTCCTATTGATTCCCTTATTCTCACCAAAAGTTGTTGTACTCATTTGAACCTTGCTCCGTATATTGTTTTTAAAATATCAAAATGCCATATTGTCTTGACCGACAAAAATTAATGCAAATTTTTCTACGTTTTTGAGAAAAATGTCTATATTAATAAAATCCACCAACATTTTGAGAGTTGGAAACTTGGAATCGAATGTTAAGTTACAGAGCAAAGGATGGTATGTTAATGTTACTCGGAAATCTTGTCATAAAACGTAGAAAAGACAAGTAAAATGACTACGATAGATTTCGTTACGGGGATACTAACCTCGCAACTGGGCATGAGTTGGCCATTGGCTGAGATTCTGAGAATCGCCAATCACAACCAGGCCAATGCCGAGTACGCAGATGGCCATTCCAAGCTCAAAACTTGGTACACTTCAGCCTGACAGCCACACGTGGGTATGCAGCTGGGGTTTTTTGGGATGTGTTGTAATAAAATTTTTTGAAAGTCGGATGCATTAAAATTAGCAAATGTAAGTTGGGTACACAATAGATTTGGTCAAAGTTTGGTACATTCCCAGACACTAACCCCTAAAATTTTTTACTGAAAAGGTAAAATGGTAACTTTTTTTTGTAATATATTGGGTAGTACGTAGTTAATTGACATTTAATGGTTACCAAAAAGACAACAATAATTTTGTTATCAGATGGTCCATCCAGATTTGTCTTAAATTTTGGACTGACATCACACTATCATATGAATATCCATGTCTGCTATGAAACACCACTCATATTTTAAACCATCAATGGCGTGATATCCTTATGCTTTTTTTATTTGTTATTTTATACAAACTTGATCTCTAAGTAATCCTCTTCCATTTGAATTCGAAAAAAAAAAAATGAAGTTTGGAAAGGAATTCACTTCACAAATGGTGCCAGAATGGCAGGAAGCATACATGAACTACAATTGCCTCAAAACAATTTTGAAAGAAATCTCCATTTCTCGACAACGAGAAAAGAGTAACATACATCCACCGAATTCCTCACCACGAAACGAGAAGTTTTTACAGAAAAGTTCTCTTTATAGAGCTTTTAGTGGACTAACAAATCATCATGGAAATTACATTGAAAAAGATAATGACATTGAAGTGATTAGTGTGAGTGAAAAACAGCAGCAAGAAGAGTGTCAGAATTACCGAACTATGATTCTTCGGTCACCTGAAGATGGAGTAGAGAATGAGCTTGAGTTCTTTAGAACACTTGATGATGAGTTTAATAAGGTGAATAATTTCTTCAAAGCCAAGGTGGAAGAGGTGTTGATTGAGGCAGAGGAGTTGAATAAACAAATGGATGCTCTCGTTGCTCTTCGAATCAAAATCAATGATCCACATTTTCATAATTTGTCTAATTCGCCGAATTCAGGTAATTTAAAATTAGAATTGTACTATTGCAGGCTTATGGTTAGTTGAATACTTGAAGGTTAGTTCTATCTTTTTAAAACACATGTTCTTACTATCGTGACAAGTATTATTTAGTGATAAGCTAAAATTATAAGTTGGACAATATTTGGGACGGAGGAGTAGTTGTTTGGATATTGTTACTAATTTTGGAAATGTGTTAAGGTTCGTCGCCATTGGAGGAGATTCAAGAAGTTGAAGAAAAACAAGGAAAGGACCAAAAGCAGATGGTTTCTCTAGAAGTTCTGAATCAAGTAAAGATTAATGTCATACCAGAATCTGCAATATCCACCTTAAAAACTATTCTTGATGGCACGAAAACGGGCTTATCATACAGCAAAGGAGAACTAAGAGATGCACAGGCGAAATTGAAGAAGGCTTTTGTAGAATTCAACAGAAAGCTTCGGCTTTTGAAAAACTACTCGTAAGCACTTCTATTAAATTGTTATCTACATAAAGAGATCAGCTATCAAGTGAAAATGAAAATAAGTAAGTTATCTTTTTTCTTGGTAGTTTCTTGAACCAATTGGCTTTCTCCAAGATAATGAAGAAGTATGATAAGGTCTTAAAATCTTTGATTTTGGTTATAGTCTATGTTTGTTAGCCTTGAGGTATGTTGAGTTTTGACATTTTTATCGGTTTAGGTTACTTCAAGAAATGCATCTAAAACATATCTAGAGATGGTTGAGAATTCTTACTTGAGCCAATCTGATGAGGTATGCTTCAAGATCAGCCATTATTGTGCTTTACATTTACAGAATAATTTAAAATATCCGGTTTTTTTTTCTTACAGGTTGTTAAGCTCCTTGAAAGAGTAGAAGCTACATTTATAAAGCACTTTGCCAATGCAAATCGTCGTCAAGGAATGCGCGATTTAAGGCCCCGAGCTAAAAGAGACAAGCATAGAATAACATTTTTTGTGGGTAAGTTGTTGGTGCCCAAGAAAAGGGTCATTGTATAATAGAAGTGAAATTACAAACTATAGTGTTGTTTTCCTTAGTAGGCATAAATTGCCAGAGACTTAAAAATGGTGAAAAAAAATGCTCATACTTTCAAAAATGTGACCTTTTCCGCAATAACCACCCCAAAAATGTTAATCATGGGAGCCCCATGTAACCAATTAAGCCATTGCTAATTTCTAATGTACAACTCATGAGTGCAGGTTGTTTCTTTGGTTGCTCTATAGCACTTGTATTGGCAATTATCTTAACAGTACAAGCAAGACAACTTTTCAGGAGTGAAGGTCGTGATCAATACATGACTAACATATTTCCATTATATAGTTTTTTCGCATACCTAGTATTACATATGCTAACGTATGCTGGGAACATATACTATTGGAAGCGCTATCGTGTCAATTACTCCTTCATTTTTGGGTTCAAACCAACTACAGAGTTGGGTTATAAAGAAATTCTTCTTCTCAGCTCTGCTCTATCAGTACTCACTCTTGCAGCTGTACTCTCAAATCTTGAAATGGAAATGGATCAAAGAACTCACAGTTTCCAAGCATTAACTGAACTAGTCCCTCTCGGCTTACTCATTGTAAGAAATTACTACTTTCCCTTCTCTATAGACTGCGTATATTATATAATATAATCTTAACTTATGTTTCGCAGGTCATATTCTTGATACTATTCTGCCCATTCAACATCATCTATCGTTCAAATCGGTTCTTCCTCATAGTGTATCTATGGAAATGTGCTTGTGCTCCTCTATATAAACTCACCTTCCCAGATTTTTTCTTGGCCGATCAGTTGACTAGTCAGGTAATTGTCATGCAAATGGTCTACAAATCACTCATGTTGTTTATTTTTTAAATGATATTGTGGTTCCAGGTTCAGCTATTCAGGACTTTGGAATTTTATGTTTGTTACTACGGCTGGGGAGACTTCAAGAGAAGATCAAATACATGTAACAGAAGTGATGTTTATCAGACTCTTTACATATTTATTGCAGTGGTTCCATATTGGATTCGCTTCCTACAGGTAACTGCAAATTCACACGAATGTTATCATGTTGTATGGTACAAACAATAGGTGACCAGATGGGCGGGTTAAGTAAAGCTCAAAGTAGGTTTTGGTTGAAGTGAGCCATGTTTTAGGACAAGTTGAATTGGGGTATTGGGCTGGACTGTGTGTACATTCTAAAGAAGTATACACTGGAATACTCTAAAACTTTGCATAAAATGATCTAAAAACTCAAAAAGTATGCACCAACTGTAATCTTTGACCGACTTTCATCGTGTTTGACTATTAATAGAATTAATGAGTAAATGGATCAAAATGGCCCCACTTAGTGACAATTAACAATGTATAATCCGGTCACCTGTGTTGTGTGTTAGTGCTTGCGACAAGTATGTGAATTGAAAGATTATGGTCAAGCCATGAATGGACTCAAGTACTTATCAACGATTGTTGCCGTTATTACAAGAACAATTTATGTTCAGAGAAGGGGAATGGCTATGAGAATCTTTGCTGCATCTAGTTCCGGTGTTGCTACCGTTTACAACACCTATTGGGATATGGTCAGGGATTGGGGTCTTCTTTGTAGGAACTCCAAGAACCCATGGTTAAGAGATAGACTCATTTTACCAAGCAAATCAGTCTACTTTATAGCAATGGTAAGATATTAGTATTACTATTCTTTTGACCATATCTAGTCTAGTTTGTCTATATATATTCACACAGATTATTAATTACTCTGCAGGTATTGAATGTGTTATTGAGACTTGCTTGGATGCAAACAGTATTAGATTTCCAAGAAGCTCCTTGGCTCCATCGTAGCATGATAGTATTTGTAGTTGCGTGTTTGGAGATCATTCGTCGTGGGATATGGAACTTTTTCAGGTTGGAAAACGAGCATTTGAACAACGTAGGCAAATTTCGAGCTTTTAAATCGGTCCCTCTCCCTTTTAGCTATGAGGATGGAGACAAGGAACTGTGATTCATTAATTTTTGAACAAACAAAACATTTGTCCACGATTTGTTTTACATTGCTTTAGTACACTTCTGTTTCTAAATGTAACAGTTATGATTAAAAGCAACTTTCAAACCATTTGTGCTCCATTTATTATATTGTTAATTTGTTATTATATATATTATCATATTTTTTATTTTTAATATAACATAATATACAATAAAATAGAATAATATAAGTTGTTCTCTTAGGCAAATAATTAACTAATTTATGCCATGGTTTACATGCTCTGTAAAGTCAAGGCCCAGCCCATTAAGCCAATTAGAAAGTAGAGTCAAGGCCCAGCCCATTTAAAATGGAAGCCCAAATAAAAGTGCCCTAGTTTTGGGCAAACGTTCGTCTACAAATATATTTCAGATCGCGTACTGGTTTACAGCGTCCTTCGGCTCTCCAATTAACGTCTATGGAAAACTGTTGGTATGTCTAATTTTTAACCTGTAATTCATATAATTTTTATATTTATTTAATTTTGGATGGTTTTATTGTTTAAATCAATAAAAGCACAAGTACTAAGGGTTCGTAATTTCTGGTTTACGAATACCTGTTAATTTTGTTGTGCCATAGAAACCTCTGGGAACCGCTTTGCAGCCTTGATTGTAAAAACCCCTCATTGCTGCCTGTATTGCCCTCACATTTTTTTTTTTTTAAATATTTCTTTTTAATTGTTATGAAATTTAAGAAGTTTGTGAACTAAAAGTAAATACACAATTAAAATTTACATATTTATTTCGTTACACACCTGCAAACATCTTACAAAATCACAAATAATTATAACTAAACAACAGAACATAATCTGTAGTAGAGTTGTTGTCCTAAAGCATAAGACTATTTGATGGTGAAGAATTAATCAAATTAAGAATGTTGTCCCAATAATTCTTGTTTTTGTCTTCATAACAATCTTTGATACTTTCAATGGGTTCACTTAACTTTTCCTCACAAACAAGATCAGTACTTGCATTGTCGTCTCTCGTACTACTGCAACGATCGTTAGAGTTTGAACTGCATAACAAAAGATCCGTAAAATGTTCCAAGAAGTTGCAATTTGACAAATGCTCGTCCTTATTGTTGTTTGATTGCAATGTTTCACTTGTCCATGTGTTATCCATCGTTGGAATGGTCAAGTCGCTAAATCTGTCGATTTCATTTTCATGATCTTTGTATCCTTGAACTTCGTCACATTCTTCGCCTAGCGTCTCTTTATGTGTATGAAAGTACCTTTGAGCTGGCCCAAATGCAGAGCCTGGTGGTGAATGTGCATTTGGGTTCAATTTATTTGGGATTCGGCTCATTGAGAGAATCTTTGACTGCTTTACCAATCTAGCTTCAGCCTCGAGCCTAGCACTCTCCCATTGAGCCATGTGGCTCAAATTAGCCGTGGTTTTCAAGTGACCTTTGTTGGACAAAGGAGTGTCGTTTTTCGGCTTGTGGCTCACCGGATCAATCCCCATTTTAATAAGCCTTTTTTTAAGATGAGTATTCCAATAGTTCTTGATTTCGTTATCAGTTCTCTTTGATAAATGAGTAGCTATCGCCGACCATCTTAGAAAGAAGACAATCAAAACAAAACATAATCCTAAGAATCATCATCATTAAAACATATGTGCAAGATCAATGTACCAAACTTTGACTTCTCTTGTTAAAAGCACATGCATGCTTTTGTAGTTCTTAAAAGCAATGCATTTAAATTGTACCATGTTGCATTAAAAATCTTTTACATGTAAAAAAGAATAAATACAAACTTTTTTCCAAAATAATGTTGCATGATTCAATGTTGAAAGAAATTAATGCCTACTTTGGACCTAATTACTCTTATAAACTTGTTTCATAAAACTCAATTTCAAGAGTATAATGGATTAATAGTTTAATACTAACAAATGGTTTCAATAGGCTTTCATTTGTATAAATTCAAGAATACTTAGTAATTTCATGCAATATAATCGAAATTATACCTGTTACCCAAGAGAGCATGAAGCTGAATAATGGTCTGTTCTTCTTGAAGACTAAATTTCCCTCTCTTAATATCAGGTCTAAGATAGTTTATCCATCTTAATCTACAACTCTTCCCACATCTTTGCAGCCCTGCAGGATATGTATATGTTTTTCCTTCTAATTTCATTTTGCAGAATTATATACTCCATATATACAAATTTCTGTAATAAGTAATAAAAAGAAAAAGAAAAGATTAATATTAATAGTACCAGCTTTAGAAGGCAAAGCTCTCCAGCTGCCATGGCCATGTTCTTGAATGTAAGCCAATAGCTTTTTATCTTCTTCAGGAGTCCATGGCCCTTTCTTTATTCCCACCTTATCACAACATGGTGATCTTCCCATTTTCTTGTATTATATTATATTTGTGGGAATTTTGGGAAAGAAGAACAAGTTAAAATGGTGGGGTGAATCTGTTTATATAGTTACAACTACACAGAGTTGCAATTGAGTATAAAGATGGGCAGAAAAGAATTGTCAGCTACATAGATGGGATACATATAGATAGTAATATAAACAATTTGAACTTTTCTTACTCTTTTGAGTTTAGTTTTTGGTGTTATTTTTTTTACTGTAAGTATATATATAGGATTGAGATTTCTCGTGTGAACCGAGCACAGGTTGTGGTGACACTGTTTTTACACTGTTCTTACGGGAATGTTGTTGTTGAAAAAGTGGGGGTGTGGAGGATGTTGAGTTTACAGTGTTCTCAAAATTTATTTTGATTTTTTAAAATTAGTTTGTATGTGTGAGGAAGAAGAAAAAGGAAGAAAAAGCAGCGTCTCATTCCGGACGGCGCTCCAGAACGCTATCCAAAATGCTGTCCAGAACGCCATCGCGGTGTGGGAGGACACCGTCAGACAGTGTTCTCGAGCTAGGATTTTGACGAAAACGCTTCCACTCCGTGTGCGCTTACCTCACAAAACAAGCCAATAGGCCCCATACTCTAAGATAAAGATTGATAATATTAATTTATTTAATTTTTATGTGTGAGAAAACATGACCTATTATGTTGTAGTTTAATATGAAATGATTATGTATCAAATACGTATAGCAAATGTTTGACATTATAAGCGGTGTTAAAATTTTCACAAGGTAATCTAACACTTTTATTAATAAAAAAATTTACGGCGTTTTTAAGTAGAGTTTTGAATGAGGAAATTAAGATTATGTAACATTACTCTAACTATATAATACTACCTGCATTTTGTGTATTACTTAAGAAAATTTTGATTAATGTACTCAGTTACATATTATGTTATTTAGGTGTTTCTTCTTGACTTGAATGAGTTGGAGTGTATAAAGATGAAATCTTTTGGTTGAAAAATATTCAACTAAGGAGTAGTAAAAAAATTACCATATTGGTGTAAGAAGGCAACTAGAAGCACCAACAAAAGTAAAGGCTACAATACATATACCATGGCTTTGGTACTAAGTACCCATCCAGTTGTATTGAATATGTAATGTCATTTGGGGGGGGGGGGGGGGGGGGGTAGGGGCCATTTCCCCATTTCTTATTTCATGCAAATAATCTGTAATTTCAATGTTCACATTAATGTAAGGTTTTTTCAAGATTTTAAAACCTTCATTCGTATTTAGTTTCTGTATAGTTGCTATCTATGATGTTGATGCATGACTCGAATTTAACAACATTGGTTAAAGGCGCAGCCAAGGTGTGGCCTTTCCACACAAGTTATCGTCTTAGAACATAGAGCAATAAAGAAACGTTTCGTTGATAGACGACAGCATTGAGGAGTTGCTCCATATTTTGGTAATTCGATATGTCCCCAAGTCCTTTTTAGAGAGGTAATAGGAGACCCCATATTACGCGTATCTTGTACGTGCAATCATATATGAAATGGTCACACTTTTGTACTAAGATGAACTTTTATCATATTACCAAGTATTTTCAAGCTAAATTAGTATTGGGCTATTGGCCATCTTTAGAATACGTTCCCTAAACCCATCATAATTAATTGATAATGGTTATCTCATGGAAAGAGAAGGACAACCATAGACGTAGTAGTACCTCGTTACAACTAAGACTCAGAACAAGGGTATATCCGTCATTTTGATCGACCCATATAATAATTAAATCATTTCATGTGGATGTTATATCACTTGCCCACTTGGTCAATGAAATTTAATCCCCTCCATGATCATAGACTTTTTCATCTTAATGTAAAAACTAAAAAGAGTAATAAATTTAAGTAATTATAGCTGCAATACATTTAAGTATACTATAAAGCCATAAATGTATCTATAGCTAAGGGGCTGCTACGTTTTTATTTCAGAATAACATTTTATAAGTAGTGGTTTTCAAGTTGATAGAATAGCAAAGAAATATACCAAACGACCTACTTCCAAGAGTTAAGCACTTAAACATCAAGGCTTGTGGCACTGTAACAAATAACCCTTGCATATGTAACAGTAAACTATTTAAGATTCAAAAGGTAAAGATTAAGATAAGTTTAAAATTAGTACCCAAATACTATCATTATTAACTATTAGTTTACAGAATCAATTACTTTGATTTGGGATCCACTCCCTTCTTTGGCTTAAACCCACTTTCGGAAAGAAGTCTTGACAGAAAGCTACGACTGTCGTCAACTTTATCTTTATTACTAAACCTGCTTAAAGTTCTTATGAGAGACCAATGAATCTCAAAGTCTGGCTTGTACCCAAATAGTTGCATCCTTTGTAAAATCTCAGAGGCCTTTGTAAAGTTTCTTTCAAACCGATATCTACTAACCACTGACCCAAACATCGCCTTGCTTGGTTGCTCTCCTATGCAGATCATAGCATCAATAATCTTTTCAGCTTCTAATGGTCTTCCAAATTCACAAAGCTTTTCGGTTAAAGCTTCGTATGTTTTGGTGCTTGGAATGAGCTTCATGTTCCGCATTTCGGTATACAGATCAAGAGCTTCTTCAATGTTATGGGAAACACATGAATATTGTATTAAATAGTCATAGCTAGTAGAATCTGGGATGTTTTCTTTCCTCAACATAGTGTCAAGAAGATCAAGAGCTTTGTCTTTTCTTCCATAATGACACATCTGCTTGATTAGATTATCATAGTTTATATTATCAGGAATGAGATCTTTGATAATCCTATTATCCAGAAAATTTACAGCTTCTTGAAGCTTATCCATCTTCAAAAGACCAGCAACGATTTCATTCTGAACAATGGAACAGTGAACCCCACTCCTCTTTTCCATTTCTTGAGTCAAGTTCAAGACTTTCTCAAACTCACCATCTTTTGAAAGTGATCTGATTACTGCTCGTAAAGAACGATTACTTGGTTTCAGTTCTTTAGACATCATTTCTGTCAGATAATAACGGGAACGCGAAGCAAATTTACACTGGGAGAATCCATACACGAGAAAGTTATAAGAGAAACTGTCGAATTCTAGTCCTGTTTCTAGAATTTCATCTAAAAGTGCATCGACTAACCCACTGTTTCTGGATGCCAAGAGATGGAATATCAGGATATTATACAGAGCAATATGTGAGGAGCTTTGTTTGACCGTAAAGTTTTTCATCCATACAGCAAGATGGAATTGGCGTTTGTTGCACATTAAAGACACCAACTTGCTGTAACTTGAGATGTAGATGGCTACGTTTCTCTTTAAGATTGCGCCAAATACCTCATTGACTTTCCTTATATCTTTAACCGAACAATATCCATAAAGCAAAGCATTATAAACGTCAAAAGTTAGTGAAAAACACTTGGCCAACATTTTATCTGACATAGCAAAAGCTTCGGAAAAACGGTTCTCCTTGACAAGCCCATGTAGAATATGGCTATAAGCTACCTGATCCAAGTCATACCCTCTATCTAGAAGCTCGTCGAATAAAACACGAGCAACTTTACTGAACCCAATTCCACAAAGCTTTTCAAGAAAACCATATAAGAGTTCCATTGCTTCTTGTGGATAATCCAGCATCACACGCTCAAAAAGAAACAATGATTCCCTCACCATATCATTATGGCATAAGGAATAAATTAGGGTTCTATAATCCTTCAAAGTAGGTAACCAGTTCTTATTTTGGACTAAATCCCAGCATTGATGAAGGTCCGTTGAGTTTCCTTTCTTGCATAAACCTGTTACTAGAGCAGAATATGTCTCGATCTCTATTTTCACATTTTCCTTGACCATTTCATCGTATATTTGCTTTGCTTTATGTAGAAATCCCCTTTTAATGTGTGCTTGAACAAGAAAATTGAGAGTTTCCTCATTAAGCTCATTATGTAAATTCGGCATACTCTCTAACAGAGTGGTGATTGTTTTAAAACCTGAATTAGCTGCACGGAACTTCTTCAGTAGCACCGAGAAAGCAGCAAATGACAGTTCTTGGCCCCAGTAAACCAATTCGTCAAATGTTTTATAATTAGTAAGACCATCATCCTTCAGTATAAGACGATTATAATCAGGAATCATAGAATGACTAAGAACATTTATCATAGTTCTGTCAAATTCAGCTACTTCACCTTCTAAATAGAGTCCATTGCCAACACTATCATAAAACTCGGTTCGGGAAAGCGCCACATCATTGTCTCTCCTCACTCTTACAGCCAATGGATCAATATCCAACAACAAAAACGCTTTTGTTACAGGATCTTGTAACGGTGAGAGTTCTATGAATCCTTTATGCACCATCTTTTCTATCATCACCTTTACCTCTTCAAATTTTCTACTTTTACAATATCCCGCTAATAAAACTCTAAAAGTCGACATATCAAGCGTTACGCCCTCATCTTCCATTTCAAGAACAATGTCTTTAGCATGATTCCACATACCTTCCTTAAAAACACAACTAATTAAGGCATTATATGAATATCTATGGGGTTTTAGGCTTTTACTCAAGACATTCGAGAAAAAAATGAGCGCAGTTTTTAAGTTCCCTTCTTTGCAACTCCACCCGATCAAGATCCCAAATGTTGTAGCATCAGAAGTGAAGCCCAAACGCTCTAATTCTTCAAGAAACTTAAAGGCTTCTTCTACGCCTAGATTTTGACACATTGAATGTATGATCTTGTTGCCAATAGCCACATCAGGAACACAGTCGACCTCAGCAAAAAGACTCAGCAAATCAAGGTAATCTTTTTTCTCACAGTACCCACTTACAATTGCATCATGAATCACAGAATTCGGTTTGATTCCAGTAGCATAAGCTTTCTTAACTAGATTTCGCGATTCTAAAACTTTCCCACCTCTGCATAGAGCTTTAATCACATTCTCATGGATATCCTTTTCTCCTATACCCATTTCAACCATATCACCGTACACCCAAAAAAGCAATTCGCTTTCACGCCTATTAACAAGATAATCAACAAGAGTACGACAACATGACGAAGATGGAACCAAATTCAATCCCCTCATTCTGTCATACATATCAATACCTTTTTTTAATTCATGAATGCCTACATACCATTCAATCAAATTACTGAAAACTTCATAATCATCCAACAAAACTCCTTCGTTATCCATAACCAAAAGCAGCCATTCAGCATCCTTATACAACCCGACCCGAACCAACAACCCCACCATAATCTTGAAAGCCTGATCAAAATGCTTAAAAATCCTACCTTTTTTGCTATTACTACTAACCCACTTAAATATACCAAATAAAGATCCAACCTTTCTAGCATCAATCCCCAATTTCCCAACATCAGATTCATAACCCACTACTAATTCAGCAAAATCTTGAAGTTCTAGTTCATTTTTTCTCCATAACTTACGAGTAATTCTAGGGTTTATATGGGACACACTAAGCAGCAATTCTTGAACAGAAGTAACATTAGCGGTTGAGTGATGGGTAGTTTTAACTAAAAGATTGGAACTTTTATTTAGAACTGACTTTGTAATACCAGAAATGTTAATTGAAGGTGTATCTATATGGGGTTTGTTTGATTGTGGTTGTAAGGATGTAGAACAGAAAAAGTGTTTGATAGAGAAGAAAGGGAATAGATGACTGACCTTTGTGAATTGGGTGCTTCGTTTGAGATTGAAGAGCATTCGATTGCAGAGAATAGCTGCAGGGAGTGTTGTTCTGGTTCTTGTTTTCATCTATGGCTGCATTTTTGCAACTCTAGTTGCATCTGTCAGAGTTTGGGCCCAACCCAGATATGTAACAAATTGTAGTTGGTGCTGAGTGCTGACTGCTGAGTGATGGTCCAAAGGCCCATCCTGACCTTAATACAAAATCTTCAATTTTGTGAAAAGAACGAAATGTTAATTTCATCCTGTCAAATATTTAACCAATCAAAACATTTTTTTAAAGTTAAAGATAAATTTTTATTGGTGCACAATAAATCACTGAAAATGGACATTTAATTTGAGATGGAGATGATAGAAAAAATATGAGCGTGTTTGGTATGAAGTTAGTAAGAGTTTATTGAAACTTATATATTTTTTGGAATGTCCAAATTATAATTAAAATCAAAAGAATATTTTATTGACAAAGCTTATTGCAAATTGAATAATAAGGTATTTGAAATATCTTTTAAATTAAATACTACTTAGTTTAAAGAAACTAAATACCTTAAACATCATTCATTTAAAATATTATCTTTAATATATTATATATACTGTTACAGTTTACAAATAAAGGCTTTCAAAACTCAACAGAAATGTCACTTTCATTTCTTTGAACAATCAATCTACTACAAATAAAAGGAAGCTTCAAAGCAATAACATTAATAAGTTTCAACTCCATAAACCAAAAAAGACGGCCAACCCCATATCTCAGGAAATATACAGATACCTTCCATGAAGTTTCCAAATTGAAAAAAAAACACCTTTTTTACAAACTCACAAATCACCGATAGTGGACAATTTCCATGTTGAAATATAGCCGACTTATTAAAATATATCACTATTTCTTCCTACCTTCCTCCAAGACTTCTTTACACAAGTTTTGACAGTTGACCACCTATTCAAACATATACACCATTGTCCACACACTAAACAAAACCCCTATATATATAAACCCACAAACATTCAACATCTATTCAAAACCATAAACATTTCTTGCTAATTAATCTAACCCCACTTAGAAAACCATATATATATTCTTTTCTTCATAGCCATGAGTTTCATGATAGTTGAATTGATCCAATATTTCTTCATGCAAATGGTTCTCAACAATGCCTTCCAAATCATGAAAAGTTTCTCAACGTCCAAGTTTTTCACATACCGCGAATTCGTATCTTCCCGTGAACACTCCAAGATTCACGTTGATGATACATCCAATGATTCCAAGTTATCAAAATCACATCTATCGTTCACCAAAAACACTACCCTTGATGATGTCAGTCTCAGGAGAGATGACGTGGAGCTAGTCATGGCGAATATAGGTCTTTTTTACCATCCCGACAGCGAAAAGCTGCCGGAGATGTTGAATTCTATGGATTTTTTGGATATTTTTGAGCAAGAACAACCAAGATTAGATGAAGTGAAAGAAGCTTTTGAGGTGTTTGATGAGAATAAAGATGGATTTATTGATTCAAGTGAGTTGCAAAGAGTTCTTTGTGCCTTGGGGTTGAAGGAAAGAGCAGAAATAGAAGATTGTAAGAAGATGATCGGAGCGTTTGATTTGAACGCCGATGGTAGGCTAGATTTTAATGAGTTTGTTAAGTGTATGGAAAACACATATTGTTAAACAACGTACCCGAGTATTATTTAGCATTTGTTTATTTATTGTTAACTTATAGAGTATATTTTAGAAGGATAGCTAGGATATGTTAATATTCATTAATTTATATATATAGCTCTTATTCGAAGTATGAAATTCGATGATGGTTATTATTCCAAACATAGTAATATACTACGAGTATATATGTTTCATATATATTAGAGTACTTCAAAGCAGTCCTTTTATGTTTTATAGGAATATAGGAATTATTTTTTTCATCTTTATATGGGTACCAATAATTTATATATATATATATATATATATATATATATATATATATATATATATTATGCATATATCATATTAAAACTTATATACATATCATTTTTCTTGATGTAACAAATACTATCATTTTTCTTGATGTAATAAATATATAAAAGAATTTTTTGCAATTTATTACGTAGTATTAATTAATTACTTCAAATTATATATCCTTGAAAAAGAAAGTGCTGTATTAATTAATTACCCCTCGACTATTAACAGGTTCATGAATTTTACAATATAATCATTATACTTAAGAATCATATGATCGAGAAGGGTTGTTCATGTGAGTGTGAGTTTGATTAATCTCATGCTATGATGTATTGTGGTAATTTTTTTTTTTTTTTTTTTTTTTTTTTTTTGAACAGCAAACAAAGGAAGCGGGATGAAGCTTCGGCTCCGCCATCACCTCAAACCCGCAACCCAAATATATTAATAATCAAATCTAGCGAGACGCTAGAAATACATAAGAGATTAACAATTACATACTACTTGAGCATACACAAACAAAACCTGCCACCCCAAAACTATTACAAGAGTTACATGGGTTGCATCCACAAGTTCAATACACCCAAGGATTCCCGGACCAATCCACCCAATTTAGTCTTTTCACCTTGTTCTTCTCCCTGTTATTTATCCAAAAAAACGACTTGCCAATTAATTGCATTGGAATATTCTCCGCCTCAATGGAGTTTCGATCTCTAAAAACAGTTTCGTTTCGACACTTCCATATTATCCAAAGACTTGTATATAACACGCCATAAAACAGCACCATTTTCCTCCCTTTGAATCCGTTTGTGATCGGCCACAGTAACAGAGCATCCAGATTTACAATGTTTGTCGTGTCTACCTTCCACCATTTACCAATGAATTTGATCATTTCCTTTGCCACCTTGCATTTAACAAAAACGTGTTCTTCATCCTCTCCATTTTCTTGACAAAACGGGCATAGGTCGTTTGGTAAATTGATCCCTCTTCTGATTAAGTTAATCCTTGTAGGTAGCCTTTTGTATGCTATTCTCCATGCATGCACGTTAACTTTCTTCGGAATGAGTTTTGTCCACGAAAAAGTTGCCAAATTTACAGAGGGTAACGATATATCGTCTAATGCATTTCTTAGCGAGGCTACCGAAAAGCACCCATCTTCAGACAATCTCCAATACCATTTCCGAGACCCATTTGCAATCGCCTCAGGATCATATTGAAGGAGACTTGAAAAAACTATGTTGTGACTCCTCAACTCCTTTTCGACGTTTAATATGTTCTTCCACAAACCTGCACACTTCGCTTTCCTAATTCTGTCGCCCAGACCCCCATTTAAACCGTGTGATGCCACGATTACTTCCTGCCATAGACTAGTATTTTCCGACATCATCCTCCACCACCATTTACAAAGTAATGCCGTATTTTGTGCTTTAAGACTTCCAATTCCCAGCCCCCCGTTCCCGTACTCAGCCAATGCTTGCTTCCATGAAATCCAACTAATTTTACGATTTTCCAAACTGCTACCCCAAAAGAATCTAGCCCTTAAACTTTCAAGTTCGTTTATCACTTTCTTAGGCGCTTTAAATAGCGAGAAAAAATACGTACCTAGACTCCCCAAAACACTTTTGCAGAGTTGCAATCTACCTCCAATGGAGAGAGATTCAACTTTCCAAGATGATAATTTACGATGAAATCTCTGAATTATTGGCGCCCAAGCTTCGCACTTATTCATTGACTCCCCGATTGGAACTCCCAAGTAAGTGAATGGAAGGTTCCCAGCCTTACATTTTGCTTCTGCTGCCATATTCGAAATTGATTCCTCATCAACACCTAGACCATACAAGCTGCTTTTCGAGTAGTTTATCTTTAACCCGGAAGATAGCTGTACACATCTCAACAATCGTATTAAGTTTTTAATGTTTCTTTTAGACCATTTTCCCACGAATAAGGTATCATCCGCATATTGCAAATGCGATATAGTCGGCCCATTACTCGCTACTTTTATTCCATGAAACGCCCCAACATCTCTTGCCTTGTGCATTACTTGGTTAACACCTTCCGCAGCTAACAAAAATAGAAAAGGGGCCATCGGGTCTCCTTGTCTAACCCCACGCTTTGGTAAAAATTCCTTAGTTGGAACACCATTTATAAGAACCGATATCGATGATGAAGCTAAGCATTCAGCTATCCATGATCTCCATTTTCGTCCAAAGGACATTTGCTCCATGACCTCGTCAAGAAATTCCCATGAGATCGAGTCAAATGCTTTGTCAAAGTCTACTTTTAATACGAACGTTTCTTCTTTCCTTTTCTTGGCCGTGGAGATTACTTCACTAATGATCAAAGGACCCTCCAAAATGCTTCTACCTTTGATAAACCCGGTTTGTTCCCTACCGATTAAATCATTTATCACTCCTTTTAACCTTGTTGCCAATATCTTTGATACCACCTTATAAAACGATCCAATAAGACTTATCGGTCTATAGTCCACAAACGAAAGAGGATTATCCACTTTTGGAATTAGTGAAAGAAAAGAAGCGTTGCTACCATATCCCAATTTACCCGTGTCCTCAAAATTTTTAATTGCCGACATGAGATCTTTCTTTATGACATTCCAGAAATCTTTATAGAAACGAAACGAAAAACCGTCCGGGCCGGGAGCTTTTTCATCACCACATTCCCATACTGCATTTTTAACCTCAACCTCAGAAATGGGCCTTTCAAGCTCATTAATTTGCGAATTTGTCAACTTATTAAACCTATTACAATGAAACTTGGGCCTGTTGGTCAAACTTTTATCAAACTTCTTGGCAAAGAAAGAAAACGCCGCTTCTTTTATACCATTTGGATCCACTGTCCAATGCCCATTCCATGAAATCCCATGAATATGATTTCTGATCCTTCTGTTATTAATTACTCCATGAAAAAACCTCGTGTTTTCATCCCCCTCAATTGCCCATTTTATTTTTGCTTTTTGACGCAAAGCCATGCTTTCTTTTCGATCCATCTCCCATCTTTTAAGATCTACTACCAATCTTATTTTACGATCCTCCTCGCTTAAGTCATGTGTTTCAGCCTTTAAATCGAAATCTACAGCCACCTGTTCAAGCTTTTTGCGTTCACCCCTTGCATTATTCTGTTGCTCCATTTGCCAATTTTTTATTTTTCCTTTCAGAATTCTAAGCTTGTGAATAAATTCCCGAGGAGTATGTGACTGTTTTTTCGGCCCAATCTTGTCCCATGAGACTTTAACCAGTTCATGTAGTGAACTGTCTTCTAACCAGGAGTTGTAGAATTTAAAATATGAAGCTCCAAAGTTTAGTGAATCTGTGCTCATTAGGATTGGGCAGTGATCGGAAAGACCACGAGGTAAAATGACCACGTTTGCCGTAAGCCAAGCATTATACGCCGCCCCATTCACAAAAAATCTGTCTAGCAAGCTTAGTTTTTCTCCATTCGTGCTATACCTTGAAAATCTACGTCCTCCACTTTTGATTTCAATGATACCACTCGAGTGAATGAAATCGTTGAAAATCCGAGCCCCGTAATGACAAAATTTTGTTCCCTTTCTTTCTTCCTTCTTTCTAACTTCGTTAAAATCACCGAAAATTAACCAATTAATATTCGGCTTTTGTTGCAAAAACGAATTTAACTCACCCCATAATGTTTTTTTAGAGGACATATCTTGTGGTGCATACACATTTATAAACCCACACCTTAACCCATTTTGCTTTAAAACACCCCAAACAATAAGCATACCTTGAATTTTGACGCAATCTTCTTTTACAAACGTACCTTTTTCCCAAATCGTACATATGCCACCGGATGCTCCTAAAGCCTCCAATTGCACATATTCAACATTGCTGCCCCCCCATAAAGAATTGACGATCCAGTAATCCATCAATCCGGTTTTGGTTTCCTGTAATCCAATGACATCTACCTTATTATTCCTCCTCAATTTCCTCACCCATTCATGCTTATCTATTGCCCCCACCCCATTAATATTCAAAGATATCACCTTCATTGGAAACTTGTCACAGCGCCGTCTTCCTGTATTAGTTTCCTTATGTCTGCCTCTTTCCCTTGCATATCAAATCCCACCAAATTCCCAATGTCAACAGTTTCTTGAACTTCAAACGAATTATCCGACGGACAACGACTTGATTCCTTAGATGACATTTGTCTCCTTGAACTAATTGAGGAAGATTTTGAGATCATATTATAGAAATGAGAGCCTGCTACCTTGTTGAGATCGAAGCCAAGCTTGGCTTTCTTCTTCGATTTCTCTTTTCGCTTACCGGCTGAACCATCTCCATTGATTCCATCTGTGTTGATGGTCCCAACTCCCACCGAGTTATATAGCCCAGCAAGCAATCCTTGAATATTTCCCATATCCCCTTCAGCTTCATTACGGCCCAGATTGCTGTTATAAACAGGCCCATGTTTGTTATTGGGCTTGTCCATCCCCCGATTATTCGGCCCATCATTGATATCCACCTCATCGGCAAGATCTTCAAAATTATTATCATTTTCTAAACGTACATTTTTTGAATTTCCCTCCTCCACAGTTTCCAACCTGTCATTTTCATTGGAACCCTGCGCCATATTATTGCATCCTATTTTCGATGCCCCCATCGACTCTTCATCTCCACCTTCAGAATCTTTTTTCGTCCCTTCATCTACCACCGCCTCCGCCACTTTTTCCGGTGAGTGATCTCCTAATTCTTCTTCCGGAAATGAACCCATGTATGAATCTTCATCGCTATTGATTTCTGAATCAGAATCAGAAGATTGCCACGAAGGGCAGCTTGAGAGGTTGCCAGGAATTAATCGGGCAGATTCCACCAGGTCTTCGAACACTCTAATATGAAAGTCTTCATTGTCTATTATGATCTTCATATTTCGCTCAATCTTATTAACATCTTTGGTAGATATCACAATTTTTCCCACCGCCCAATTCCTGGAATCCGCAGAACCGTTTTCTTCCATAACGACATCCCCGAATGTCTTAGCAATAACATCCAACGCCCCGGTATTCCAAACGTGCGGTGGTAACCCGCAAATTCTAAGTGCCGCCAATCTTTCAGTTACTACGAAGCCCTTCTTCCATGGGATTAGATCGACGAACCAGTTTTTCCACGTATCCGATTCATTGTTGAGAAAGTCTAATGCCGCTTTCTCATTTTCCATTTCCATAAGCACGAATAAACCACCGATATATCTAAAAGTTATATCATTACACCCTTCTGCGTTCTTAATTTCCTCCACATTCCATAATTTTTCTAGTGAAGAAACTCGACCTATCAAGTTACTTTTTGCCCATTCCCAAACCAATGCTGATGACTCCAAACGAATAGTCATCTGTGTTTTATCTCCACGAACCACCTCTGCAAATGATCCTTTTCCAAACTCCTTGTTAACATTGTTTTTTGCTGCATATGCCGATCCTTGATTCCAGTGTACTGACCTTCTTCCGGCGTCTTCCTTCTCATTTCGATTAAATCTGGCTATACTAAGATTCATTCTGCTTCCCTTGATCACCAAGCCTCTGAAGGAGCTGGCAAACCTCCCACTGTTATCGATGTCCATGAATCTAACAAAGCCAAATCGTTTTCCTATTTTATTTTTCTTCTTCGCAATGTATACATCAACCACCTTCCCTTTTCTTAGCATGCTTTTCCAAATGTCTGCTTCATTGATTCCGTCTTCAAAATCCGTTATGTAGAACGATGTAATCCTTTGATCAATTCTCCCAGACTGCCAAACCGACTTCCGTGCACGTTCTCTCTCTCTCTCCATCTACATCGCAAGATGTTACCGTTTTATAAAAATAAAAATAATAATAATAATAAAAAGTATTGTGACTTGTGAGGATTATGTGCATATTATGTTTACGTTAAAGTTATAAAAGTGGCATGTTTTCAAGGTACTAGTGTTAGGATTATTAGGTCCAAAAAGTGTGCACATGATTTTTACGTTAAATTAAAGTCGTATAATTGTATAGAGAAGAGTTCAATTGAGACTATTTATTTTGTGTGGGAATGGGGGAACCAACCACAATATGTCATGTGTCACTTTTTTCTCTATCATCCACGTTTTTAAAAATTAAATATCTCACAAACGACAAGTCGAAAAATCATGAAAATTGCACCATATTTTTCAGCGTTTTATCCTCTTCGATTTGCCGTCCATCAAGACATACTTCCGACAATTTTTTTTTTCATTTTTTTGGTGGGTTTTACATATTAGTAACACATGTGTTAGTGATTTATTATACATTTGATTTAGGGTTTAGGGTTAGGGTTTAGAGTTAGGGTTTAGCAGGGTTTAGTGTTAGGGTTTAGCAGGGTTTAGTGTTAGGGTTTAGCAGGGTTAAGGGTTTAATATGATTTAGGGTTTAGAGTTTTATAAAGCGTTTAGGGTTTAGGGTTTAGGGTTTGGGGTTTAGGGGTTAGGGTTTAGGGTTGGGAATTTGGGGTTTCGTCCCGAATGGTGCAATTTTCATAATTTTTTGATTTTTCGTTTGTGAGATATATAACTTAAGGGGTAAATGGGTTTTGTATTCTCTTTGTACACATGGCACCATATCATTGGTTCCTCTATTCTCAGGCAAATTTTTATTTTCATTTGAACCTTACCCTAATTGTATATATCCATTTATCATTTTATAAATATACAGAGGACTACTTACATTTTCGAAGTGAAATGTCTTCCAAAATCCTTCAAATAATGCGTAGGCCCGTAGGCCCGTCAATCGACCGTTTTAAGAATAATCACAAATCAGAGAAGGGTCATTTTCATGTGACTTTCATTATTTACTTCGTGTTAATCAGTTGTAAATAATCTTTTATTGTACATATGAATCATATTACATTACATACGATATTTATTTTATCATTTTAAATGATGTAACGATTAAGCAGTCGTTAGGATTTACGTACGTTTACCTTCAATTAAAAAAGTACTGATATCGTTAATTACTATACCAGTAGACATGCACAAGAAAACCGGTTTCCCCGACCCGACCCGATTCCAACCCGAAACCGACCCGGTCAAAACCGGTTTTGACCAAAACCGGTTCGGGTTCTCCCCAAACCGCCGGTTCCAAACCGGTTTCACATTCCGACCGTTGAACCCGGTTCCAAACCGGTTTGGCCGACCCGGTTTGGAAAAACCGGTTTGAAAACCGGTTTTAAACCGGTTTTGAATTTTTGAAAAAATTATATCCGTTATAGCCTTGATCTAGCCGTTTTTTTTGTATTTTTTTTACCATTTTGCCATTGTTTTTCAATTATATAAAGAACCATTGAGTTACTTTCAATCACACACAATTACACACTCATATTTACATACAAAACTCAAAAACGCAAACTATATTCTCATGGCAACTCAATCTTCTTCGGCTTCCCATGGTGTTGGTTCTTCAAATGCACCAACGATTGTGAAACAATTGCCCAACAAAAGAAATCCGGAGATTTGGAGTGCTTACGACAAAGTGTTGTTGTCGGATGGTTCGATTAAAGCGCATTGTAAACGTTGTAAGTTGTTCTTCAAACCCGACTCCAACACCACCTTGAAAAATCATACCGAGAAGCATTGTGCGGGACTCAAAGGTAATCCGGAAGCAAGTGGGCAATCATCGATGGCACGAGATGGTTCTATATTTACATACGATGTGGAACGGTGTCGACAAGCTTTTGCGGGTTATGTAATTCAAGAAGCTTTGCCTTTCAACCACTTCGACAACCCTCGGCTTACTAGGGTGATTCAAACCACTCTTCAACCGCGATATAACAATGTAAGTCGTACTACTCTTAAACGCGATGCCCTTAAATTGTGGAAAGATGCTAAAAAACAACTAAAAATCGGTTTTGAAAATTTAAATACATGTGTATCATTAACAACCGATGTTTGGTCGGCTCCTCATGGTTTGCCCGGTTCGTACCTTTGTGTAACCGCACATTGGGTTGATCCCGCAACTTGGCAAATGATGAAACGTACCATTGCTTTTGAAGACTTTGAGTATCCTCACACGGGTCAAAACTTATTTTACATGTTACGAAGTGTGATTAAAATGTTTAAATTGGAAGAAAAGGTTTTTTCAATATCTTTTGACAACGCTAGTAATAATACACTTGCCGTTTCAAAATTAATACTAAAATACGCACCACCATTGAAGGGCATTTTTTATCATAGTCGATGTGTTGCACACATCATTAACTTGGTTGTGCAAGCCGGACTAGCGGTTGAAGATGTAGACGAAGTAAAAACGAGATTTAAATCTATGTTGCAAGACGTTTTTCAAAAGGGTAAAGCTAGATACAAATCTTATATGAAATTGTGCAAGGATACGAATTCTATTTTTTTAACCCCTAATTGGGACATGCCCGTTAGATGGAATTCGACCTACCATATGTTTGTATGTGGTTTACGCCAACGCGATACTTTACAAGTTTTCCATGATCATCTTGTTACAAAAGGCCATGCAACACCATTTCCAATCATATATTGGGAGTATATTAAAAAGATTGTCGAATTGCTCAAACTTTTCAAAACCGCGACTACTTTATTATCGGGTGTTTATTATCCAACTAGCCATTTGGTGCTTAATCAAATTTGGTTAATGACTACAAAATTAAACGACTACGTGTATGAAGGTCCTATATTTGAAGAAATGGTGGCTCCCATGAAAGAAAAACTAAAAAAATATTTTCAAGAAATGCCACCGGTAATTACTTGTTCCGCCGCAATGAACCCTTGTTTAAACGTTACCGGGGTAGAAATGCTTATCGATAACATTTGTCACAATTTGGATTTGAATGAGGCCGACCCATTGTTTTCACATAATGCAAAAACGGATTTTAACAAATGTTTGGGAGATTTATTTGGCGTATATTTTCAAAAATATAGTTCAACCACACATGTGTCCGGTAGTACGGCTAACCCAATGTTTTCTTCATCTTCTTCTAGCAATCCAATGCTAAACTTTTATAATAGTTTAAGACAAGAAAACAATAAACGGGCAAGGGGTGATGGTAACCAAAATACCACTAACGAATATGGGAGATATACGACCACGGATTTTTTGGCCACTATTCTACCCAATGAGTTCGAACAATTTGATATTTTGGCTTGGTGGAAAGAGAGGGAATCTCAATTTCCCATTCTAGCCATCATGGCCCGAGATTTACTAACCGTCCAAGCTTCTACGGTAGCTTCGGAATCCGCTTTTTCTCTTAGTGGCAGGGTATTATCTATACGAAGAACAAGACTCACACCGACCTCCTTAGAGATGTGCATTTGCTTGAAGGATCACTTGGACGCCGCGGAACGCATACAAAATGTATCAAGTCTTGAAGGTGAAATGGAATACGAAGAAGACATACACAATATCGAGGTGGAAGAAGGTGTAACAATATCACTTTCCGACGAAGAAATTGCTCTTGATCAAGCTTCGCGCGAGGCTACCTCCGAAGAAGATTTCGACTTTTGAAGATTAATACAAGTTGAAGATTACTACACGATTACATTTTCGGGTGATGGCCATGCCGAAGCTCGAAATGTATTCGTTGGTATATTTTATATTGTTAGTTGTAATTGTATTATGAAGACTTAGAAGACTTTTGTTTAAGTTATTGTTCAATTACGTTTGTATTACTAATGTTCTACCAATTCAATAAAAAAAAATTTGCTCCAAACATTGTTTATCCTTAAAAAGCCTAACGCTAAAACGTGTTTGATAAATGCAAGGAAGTTTTTACTAAACACACGGAAATGTACAACTCTTTATGCATACAGTATCACTTTTTATGCACATGTTTTCTTGCATTTAGTAAAACATTCCTTGAAAGTATCAACTCACTTTGAATTATATAGAATTTTCGGATTCAATAATATTTTTAAGGAGATTTAGAAGCCTTTTGGTTATGTTATTGATCAATTATGTTTCTATTACTAATGTTCTACAAAGTTAATGAAAAAAAATTGGCCCAAACGTTGCTTTTCATTAAAACGCTTAACGCCCTAACGTTTATGAATTATATAGAATTTTCGGATTCAATAATATTTTTAAGGAGATTTAGAAGCCTTTTGGTTATGTTATTGATCAATTATGTTTCCATTACTAATGTTCTACAAAGTTAATGAAAAAAATTTGGCCCAAACGTTGTTTTTCCTTAAAACGAAGACGTGCGAGCGAAAATACGATTTTTATAAAAAAAACCGGTTTGAAACCGGTTTTGAACCCGAACCGGTTTGGACCCTACCCAAACCGGTTTGGGTCGGGTTGGGGTTTTGGGGTGCCCAAATCGGGTTGAACCCGAACCGGTTTTGGGCCAAACCGGTTTTGACCAAGTTTGACCAAAACCGGTTTCGGGTCGGGTCGGGTCGGGTCGGGTTTTTCAAAAACCGGGTTTTGCGCATCTCTAATACCAGTATGCCTGGCAATCAAGGCCCACCTCTTTTTAATTAGGTCCATTGGGTAACTTAATTGGACCTGTTGAGTCTTCTTAAGTAACTTAAATAAAATAAAGTGAGGTCCACTAAGTCTGTTGGTAATTCAATAACAATTCTACAGGTCCAATGGGTTTATATAATTGGGTCGAGTGGGTTGTGAACAAAAACAAAAACGAATACATCATATAGGGATTAGGGAGTCAAAGACAAAAATGATGATTAAAAACATCATTATTTATTTGTTATCTTTTTATCCTTCTAATTCATAATCACAAGTGGGGTTTTAATTTCGAAACAAACTCTAGAGTTTATAGTTATTATTATTATTTTGCAAAGATAGATTTTTTTTCCCTTTTATTATTATTAGTTTTTATAAATCACGATATTGCGAACATATTAGTTGTAGGCTTGTAAAACTGTACTTGTCATGAACTGAAAAAATTTCGTAATTTTCGGTATAATTTGCATATTGCCCCTGTAACTGATAAATATAAAACAGTTACAATAAGTTCAACGTATACTTATTTAGCCTAGTGGTGGAGATGTTATATGTTGTCAATGTAATTAATAATTTGAATTTGATGTTGAACTAAATGCACTTTAGTTCAACTAAAATAATTTTGGTTAAAGCAAAAAAAATTGAGTCGATGACCGGGACTCAACGTACGCTATTAGATTTTGCCCTCGTGCATTTTTTTCTAGTACCACCCCTAATTAATGATAAGGCTTAATTTTATGAGTTTAAAAGTCAAAATTAGTATACAGGATATAGTCTGATTATTGTGATGCATATAGAACTTAGAAATTGAATTCATCGAACTACTGATTAGCATGTAGGAAGATTCATATGATCAAATTATTATAAACATATTAACTTTTAATGATGAGTTCATAATTAATATTAATATCATAATTTATTTAAAAGTAATAATCAGTAAAACTCAAATTATAAAGAATTTGATTATAGTATTTTAGTACTACGTATTATTTATAGATGTATAAATAAATTTGGTTTTAATTTTACAATAGTGAAAAACGTTAAAAAGCAGAGGCGACAATTAGTGGGTTGACCTAACCCGACCCGACCCAATCCGCTTTCGACCTAACCCGTTCGACTCGATTCGAAAAATGACCCGTTCGACCCATGACCCATCTTGACCCAAACCCGATTTGACCCGTGACCCAACCCGACCAATTTGCCACGCATATTAATTACTTAGGTCTTCACTGTTGTACGCTCGTAGGTTCGGAATTCCCCTCACACATACTATTATAAGATAATATATTAATATGGGATGGTAAGTTCGTGTTCGTGTGACTTATAAGACCACGTTAAGTTGTCATATACCCAACAAAAGTGAGAGAACTCGTTACCTTTGCAGTCTTGAGGAACGAATCTGAAGAATTTAAAGCATGCCTTGACGTGGTGATTCAAGCTGTTATATGGATGTTGTGGAGGTTTAGAAATAAAACTACTTTTAATAACAAGAAACCTAGAAAAGATAGTACCCTTGGAGATGATGTAGTTTTATTTTCATTTATTTGGATTTCCAACAGAAGTAAGAAGATCCATATAAAATGGAATGATTGGTCATGTAATCCGGGTTTAGCATGGTCTAATGCTCGGTAACTTCATGTACTTCCTCTCCTAGCGTCTCACTAGGGTGCCTTTTAATTTAAACTTCGTCTTCTGCCGTTCAAAATATATATATATATATATATATATATATATATATATATAGTGGGAGGATCCAGAGGGAAGTAGGAATCTTGAGGGAAGGGGGGAAGCAACTTTATAGCCGTTGATTTCATCCTCTAATTTTCTTCCCACAACAACTTCCGGTAGAATGAAATTAGACTGTGAGGGGCATCTTCGTCATTTTACATTCATCCTCCATCACAATTCAGGCCCATCTTGATTTTGTAATTATCAATTAAATTATTTTATCCTCAAATCAATTTTCATTCACGCTTTTCATCCGAAACCTACAATACTATCTTTCTGTTCATTCTCACTAAATTTTCAACCGTGAGTGTTTCATTGACAAACAGACCTATCAAGATTTTCAATCACAGTCTATATCTCGTCAATTCAGGTTACACTCGATAAATTTCTACATGACCTCAATTGATCACTATACTCTGTATTCATTTACAGTCAATGAAATTTAGAATTTTGTTGATGTGATTAGTTTTCTATTCATTCATCATGAATTAGTTTTACATATTGATTAATGTCTTATTACTTTTCAACAGTATCAGTTTTAGGGTTTTTGTTCATATATTTGGGTTAAATGGTGCTATAATAGTTTTGATGTGTAGTAATATGTTCATAATGATGTTTCAAGCAAGTGTTACTTTATGTTTTCTTAATGTTTTGTTGTTTCTTACAAATTATTAGTATTTACATTTTTTCTTATTATATAGATGCTGATATGCTGTTTTCAAATTAGATGTAAATTCTTATTAATATTCATCGAAATGAATATTAACAATATTCCCGATACTACTCGTTGTTGATAACAAAAGTGTACATGTTATGTTTGAAATTAATTGGAATCAAACCATTAAGGTTGATTTTGCATCTCTGGCACTCGTCCTTTTGGGAGGATACCTAGGGACACAAGTGACCCTATTCAGTTCCTGATTCGAGTCCAATCAGTTAGCATTTGGCACGTAGGGTTCTACTGTGTATTTGTGGTTCTTATGTAAGTAGTGATTGTTTGTGTTAATTATAGGAAGGTGCAGACATGCATAAGTGAATACATCGAGCGACATATAATCAACAAGCAAATTGGGTCAACATTAGGTTACATAGGCTACGGTGAAGGTGCTAACCTAACTCAAGTCATTTGTAAACGCCCTTTCACCGCGTGCTACTTGACTAAATAGAGAAGGTTCATCTAGATATCTTCAACGTTCTTCTTCAAATCCTTGAAAATGGTCACTTACAGATTCTCAGGTTTGTGATACATAAAAATTTGATAAAAACATATCAAGTTTGAGTTAATTTTTGTGAATTATTAATTATCTGTAATCATGCAGGGTCGTAGAGTATCATTCAAGAATGCGTTATTGGTGATGACTTCTAACATGGGTTCCACAATTATTGTAATGGGTAGACAACTGTATTGGCTTCATGCTTGCTGATGATGAGACACCATATTCTTATGTTCAGTTGAATTCATTGGTAATGGAAGAACTCAATGCTTATTTTCACACTTAGTTACTTAACAGGATAGATGAAGTTGTTGTGTTTCGTGCTACATAACAGACTTAGGTTCGTCCTTCTGCTTTTGAGTTTATTCGCACCTGTTATGTGATCTTTGTGGTAGTGGTGGCAACTTGGACCCGTTACTTATGTTTAGGTGCAACCCTTTCACTGTGATGTGAATATAACAAACATCTTCTTGGATTAAAAAAAATGGGTTACTAACATTTTGGAGACTTTGGGTTATCAAAAATGGGTCATGCCAGGGATCATTCTAATGTAAGCACGTTACTATTAGTGTTAACTAAAACCTAGGATGAATCGTCGGAAACGGATTTTTTTAAGGTTATGTGATATGCTAATTGTTTGTCTTCTTTTTTTTGTTTGAACAACCTTATCTTCATGAATCTCGGCATCAACATGCCATGAGAAAAATGAGGAGTAGTGGTGGTCGTTTCGCAAAGAAAACCAAAGCTGATGCATTGAACTTAAAGCATGTTTGACAAGAACGCATACTCATCAAGCTCATCTAGGTATGAAGCGTGTGAGCTCAGAGTCTACCGAGATTCTTACCACCAAGAAACAAGAGACAAAATGGTCAGTTCTTGCAATGGTCACTCGTTTGCAGGAACCAAGATAACTTTCAGGCTTCATCCTTTGATATAGGGGAAGGTGTTTCTTTAGGGCAACAGTGGGCAACAATACCATCTAATCGGACGTCACATAGGGCTGTAACCATGAAGTGATGATGATGACGATGATGATCATCCTTTGGCCTGGATGGTAAATCATTCTTGGCTGTTGGAATAGAGAAAGAAGGAAGGTATATGGGCTTTTTAATGGCCTTGATCTTATCTCATTTTCAGATTCTTTTTATTGGTATGTACAAAGTATAATGTTTGGTAATGAAATTTAAAAATAATGGTTTAGGGTTTGTTGGAGCCATATAAATTAGTCATGAGTTAATATGCTTCTTGATGAATAATAGCGCTTCCCCATTCTCAAAAAAGAATGCACTTCCCTCTGGATCATTTCAGAGGGAGGAAGCGTTATTATTCATCATGAAACATCTTACAATAATCAATCATAACGTCAACAAAAAATTACTTTTGCCAATATATAGTAATCAAAATTGATGCCATAAAGAATATATTAACGAATTAATTTCATTTTTAAGTCATAACATTAGTTGATGAATATTTACTTAATAAATTGTTAACATTCACCATGATGAATGTTAACTAAAATTCATTACGATGAATATTAATAGATCACATTATTTGAAAGATATTTTTGATTTTAACATTCATCACAATGAATGTTAATTAACATTCACCGCGATGAATATGAACTATTTTAGGTCTAATATTCATAAATTGATGTTATAACTTGCAGACATAGTTTATCAAGGATATTTAACATTCATTGCATTGATTTATATTAACATTTACTATATTCCAGTTTATTTTTTTTGAGATTTGTATGGGCGAAGGTCATATATAATAACCGGATCATTCCAGAGAGGGGGAAGTGTTATTATTTATCATGAAGCATCTTACAATTATCAATCATAACGTCAGCAAAAAAAAATTACTTGCCAATAAATAGTAATCAAAATCGATGCTATAAAGAATATATTCACGAATTAATTTCATTTTTAATTCATGACATTAGTTGATGAATATTTATCTAATAAATTGTTAACATTCACCATCATGAATGTTAACTAAAAGTCATTACGATGAATGTTAAAACATCACATTATATGAAAAATATATTTGATTATAACATTCATCATAATGAATATTAACTAACATTCACCGCGATGAATATGAACGATTTTGGGTCTAATATTCATATATTGATGTTTAACATTCATAGCATTGATTTTGATTAACATTTACTATATTTCAGTTCGTTTTTTGTAAGATTTGTATGGGCGAAGGTTATATGGTTCTTGATGATTTATAACGCCTCCCCATTCTTCTAAAAAAATGCACTTCCCTCTAGATCATTCCAGAGGGAGAGAAGCGTTATTATTCATCACGAAACATCTTACAATTATCAATTACAACGTCAGCAAAAAATTACTTTTGCCAATAAATATTAATCAAAATTAATGCTATAAAGAATATATTAACGAATTAATTTCATTTTTAAGTCATAACATTAGTTGATGAATATTTATTTAATAAATTTGTTAACATTCACCATCATGAATGTTAACTGAAGTTCATTATGATGTTTCGTGATGAATGTTAACTAAAATTCATCGAATATTAAATAATAACATTCATTAAATGTTATAATTTAATTCCAATTGTTCTAACTAAACATTCATTTTGGTGAATATTAATTGATGTATTCATCAGGATGAATATTTAAGTGATATGATTCATTGATTTAGTTGTTACAAAGTTCATTTTGATAAATATTAAGTGATAACATTCACATGTATATTAAGTAATAATATTCACATTAATTTAGTTGTTACAAAGTTCATTCACATGTATATTAAGTAATAATATTCATCCGGATGAATATTAAGTGATATCATTTATTGATATATGTTATGCTTTAATTTTAGTTATCTCATTTTGATGAATATTAGATGATAGCATTCATTTACGTATATATTAAGTGATAACATTCATTGATAATGAATATTAAGTAATAATATTCAAGTGATAGCATTCATTAATAACTAACATTTAAGTGATAACATTCGTCTGGCAGAATATTAAGTGATATCTCTTTGAATGTTAAGTTTACTTTCGGTTGTTATAATGCCCATTTCGATGAATATTAGATGATAACATTCATTTGAATGTATATTAATTGATCAATATTATAGTTCAACTTAACATTCATTGATAAATGTTATAGTTCAACTTAACATTCATTTGATGAATATTAATTGATATATTCATCGGGATGAATATTAATTAAGTGATAATTTATTGATACATGTTATAATATAATTTTGATTGTGATAACGCTCATTTTGATAAATATCAAGTGATACATTCATTCACTTGTATATTAAGTGAAAACATTTATAACGAATACTAAGAATAAAATTTATTGATAACGAACATCAAGTAATAACATTCATCCGGATGAATATTAAGTGGTAACATTTGAGACTCGGGCTAAATTTACAATCGTAGATGTGTTGACACCGAATGTGATCAATGGTTTAATTGTTGGTGCAATGCTTCCGTACTGGTTCTCAGCCATGACCATGAAGACCGAAGAGTACTGTAGGAAGTCCAAATCTCAATATGGTTGATTGATGTTATAATTTTACTTTTGGTTATTATAAGTTAATATTCATTTGGATGAATATAGTCATAACGTTCATGAATCTTAAAAGTGTCATAACTTTATACACATTAATGAATCTTGTAATTTAATATTTATTTTGATGAATAAAGTGATAACATTCATTTAGATTACTATTATGTAATTACTTACTGTTATAATTTAATCTAAGTTGCTGTTACTTAACATTTATTAATATTCATTTTGATGAATTTTAGTGATAACATTCATTCAGATGAATAGTAAGTGATAACATTCATTAATAAATATTATATTTTAACTTTAATGAATATAAGTGATAACATTCATTTAGATAATTATTAAGTGATAACATACATTAAAAAATATTTAAGTGATAACATTTTTGCACTAAATTGAATGTTAATTTATATAAGTTCGTTTCCTTCATATTTCTTGCATCCTTGTTAACATGTTTTCTCATGAATGTTAACTTATAAGTATTATTATGTTTGGTGTTTCTTTTATACTGTTACTAGCTAATAAGTTTTTAACATGATTTCTGCTGAATGTTAGATAACAACTATATTTTCTACAATGTTTTCTAAAGAATGTTAACTTTTATGCAGTATTATGTCGGTTTTTCCTTTGCGTTTTCTACTGTAAGTAGATACTAAATTTTTAGTATGATTTCCGGTAAAATTTATATTACAAATGTTTTTTATACAACGATTTCAGGTTAATGTTAAGTTTTTGAGTCTTATGTTAGATTTTCCTCAGTCCTTTATACTGTTACTACCAACTACCTCCGTCCCATATTTATAGTTTACGTTTCCATATTTTATATGTATATCATAAAATAACTTGAGCTTTTCTAATATCATGAAAGATCAAGTTGCAGACATCTCTCATTTTCTATTTGTAACCAATGAACATAATCGAAGTACACAAACTAGACACAGAAAACAAAGAAAACGGATTTTTGATAATCTGTAAAATTTGTGGTAGGACAAAAAGTATGCAAATGAATGTTGTTATGAAATCACAATCTACCCAAGCTTACCTAAACAAAATGAAAAGATTTTAAAGGCTTTTTGTCACGTGAACATGTCACTATTGGAGAATGCTTGGAAAAAGTGAGTGACAGTTTGGACCAGGTCTGTAAATCTATCCAAGAGATTAAAAACTTTGACTGGGAAAGATTCGGAAGTTTATTTTCAACATGAGAAAAGTTTAAACATGAGTTGGTTCTGCCCTGACCAATGAGAACACATGTATGGATGAATTTGGTGGACGGGTCATGGAGGGTAAGATCAAAATGCAACAGATAAATAACCATCAAATACACCACAAAACATCAAATTACCAAATTGTAACTCTTTCTTACACAATAATAAAGAAACTTCCTGATTTGATAAAATTATTACCCTAGCAAGCACGACCACATACAAAAAACTACATAAACAGTTTCCTTAACAAGTTTAAGAATATGAACGGCTTCTGGATCCATTTGGAACTTTCCTTTTTCATCAATGAAATAATGATACTAGAAATTAAGATTTGGGTCTTGCTAGAGATTAACATTCATCATGTAGCATTCATCTTTATCATTCGTCATCTTAGCATCAATAGTTTGCTACACAATCCTAGAAAACTTTCATAAGCAATTTATAAAGTCTCGGACTACTTACTTAGCATTCATCAAGCAACATTAACATCGATTTATAACATCGCAGCAAAAATAGTTTCTTATACATACAATCTTTCAATCCTAAACAAAATATCAAAATCTCTGCAACTGTCTTGCTAGAATTTAAGATTTTGATCTGGGTATATTGTTGTAATAATAAAACTATATATGAGCCATAATTGAAACCCAAATGCACAGATAAATAACATTCAAATACACCACATTTCTCAAATTACCAAACTCCAACTCTTCCTTACACAATAAGAAATGAATCTACCTGATTCAATATAGATCAATTAACATTCATCACACCGAATCATATTTAGGTGTTACAAATATTGATTCAAAACACTAACACAACAAAGTTTAATGCCAATAACAATTTTTATATATACATTATTACTCATCACCTAAAATTAACAAAACCGCTAAAACACTTCCTTCAAACACTCCTAAATCAGTAATAATCACATTTTACTAGAACATTCATAATCTTTTTGCTGAGAATGTACACAAATTGTTATAAACAAATAAAAAATACGATTAATACTTGATAAATTCTGTACAAAATAGATTAAAAAAATGCTATTGTGCTCTCATACTTTCAACCCAAATACATAGTCAGCAATTAACCTCATGTAAAATATGATACTAATATTCATCACATAACAATAATATATATCGACTGAAATTTAAATAACACAACAACAATAAACTTCGTTTCTATTTTTCTTTCCATCATATGAATCTATTATGTATATATAAGTTAATATTCATCGTAATGAATACTATAGAAATTGAGAATTCCTCGGTTTCAAAAAACTTTAAAAAATTATCATTATATATATGCTTTAATTGGTTATTTATCATCAAGGTCAGTTACATAATATTCATTGTATATGATGACTTTTAGATATATATCACATACAATGAATTTCTACATAAGATTCATTGGTATGTATCAAATTTAGAGAACAAAACATGAGGAACAAGGTAACAAGTTACAAACTTTCAACAGAAAATTGAGTCCAGATGCAAACCTGAATCTTATTAAGTAACTAGTAATTCATCGTATTTCTCTGTACAATACCTCTGATTTCTTCATCTAGGTTTTATTTTATCTCAATTTTTTCTTCAACTTCTTCAACTTATCTGTTCTGATCGATATTTCAACAACTCCGAATTTAATTGGATGTGTTTATGATTCAATCATGTAATTTTGTATTGGCACAATTCGTTTTCATAGTTGTTGCTAGATCTACTAAATTTTTAAAATGATGTTTTGGTGAATATTAGTTTATATATATTTCTTACAAGGGAAATGCTATTGACAGCCCTAAGGGCTGTCAATAGGAACCCTTGAACTTATTTATTAAACTCAAACTTTCCTTTATTGAATGTCAATAGCATTTCCCTTCTTACAATGCTTTCAGTTGAATGTTAACTTTATAAATTTAATTATGTTGAATTTTCCTATACGCTTTATACTGTTACTAGCTGCTAAATTTTAACATCATTTATGGTGAATGTTATATTTTATTAAAAACAAAAATTAAGTTCCTATGGTGATTGTTAACTTTTTTAAAAACACTGTATTGATAAGCAACAAATGGCATTAGAAGTTACACATCTAATGCAGTAGCATATAATTGATGCAAACAGTGCATGACTTTTTAACACAAAAGACTTACAAATACAAAAAAAAAGGACTAAAAAAATCGATCAAGTGCCACCATATGATCTGCTATGTTGCACAAACAATTTGTTCATCCGTCTTCTCACATAGTATACAATTCTATGGTAGATAATCAAGAGATTTCTTTCTTGCAAGTATATCAACACCTTTATTAACTTCTCCGCTCACACGAACAAACTTGATACCATTTAGCTTTTCTTTGATCGAATTAGTCTATCTGCAAATGTCGACCATGTACCATGGAATACATTCAAGATCATTTAAAATCTCAATAGCTTTCTTTTGAGTCAAACAACACCCACAACTCCTCTTTTACAATATCTTTCCTTCTTGCATATAATAACAACACATATAAGATTGTATAAAGTCATTAACGAATAGTATTAAATTATTGATTAACAAACTATATACATTGATTAATGTTATAACTAAACGTTCATTCCGATGAATATTAATGATAACATTCATTTAGGCGCGGGCTAATTAATAACATTCATTCATTTGTTTTAATAAAGTTTCAGTTGTTCAACTTAACATTCATTTTGATGAATATTAAGTGATATTCATCCGTCGGATAAATATTAAGTGATAATATTTCATTGATAAATGTTATAATTTAGTTTTAGTTGTTGTAACGTTCATTTTGATGAATATCAAGTGATAACATTTATTAACATGTATATCAATTGATAACATTTTATCTTCTTTTTTTTTTTTTTTGACAAAACCTTAACATTCATTTAGGCGAATGTTAATTAATAACATTCATTCATTTGTTTTAATAAAGTTTCAGTTGTTCAGCTTAACATTCATTTTGATGAATATTAAATGATATTCATCCGGATGAATATTAAGTCATGCTATTTATTGATAAATATTATAATTTAATTCAGTTGTTATAACATTCATTTTGATGAATATCAATTCATAACAATTTATTGACATGTATATTAATTGATAACATTTTTTTTTTGACAAAACGGGACAAAACCTTAACATTCATTTAGGCGAATGTTAATTAATAATATTCATTAATTTGTTTTGATAAAATTTAAATTGTTCAATTTAACATTCATTTTGATGAATATTAAGTGATATTCATCCGGATGAATATTAAGTGATATTCATCCGGATAAATATTAACTAATATTCATCCGGATGAATATTAAATGATGCTATTCATTGATAAATGTTATATTTAATTTCAGTTGCTATAATGTTCCTTTTGATGAATATCAAGTGATAACATTTATTGACAAGTATATTAATTGATAACATTTTTTTTTTGACAAAACGGGACAAAACCTGAAAAATATATTACTATATCAGAAAGAGTACACCGAGATATTCAAATACAAATCAAGGCTAAACGACACCATGAGACGCCCGGTAGAAACAACGCAATAGAACAAAAGGCAAAAAAAAAAATCGGACTTTAGGACCTCGGGACCAGAACTTGAGCCTTGAGCCTTAGACCCTTCAAAAAACTTGACATTAATCATCACCTTCAGCCTCCCACATTTCCATGAACTCGATCCAGACCCCAAACGTCATTAATCTTAAAAGTGTTACTATTCGGTGTAAGTTTGAAGTTCAAAAATTTTAACCCAACTAGCTTCTTTATCTCCTTCTCAAGCCGAGAATATCAAGTGCTAACTATATATTGATATCATATATTATGTAATAACACTCATTGATAACCAACATTAAGTAATAATATTCATCTTGATGAACATTATCTGATAACATTCATCTGGATGAATATAATGTGATAACATTAATTGATAAATGTTAACATTTAATTTATGTCTCTATCACCTCCTCACAGTTTGGACATAAAATAAAGCCAAATCTACACCTCTCTTCTCGAGTTCGACCCGTACAGGTAATCTTATTTTTATTACCCGTCACACGGACACGTTAATAGATGTGCAACCATATGACTTCCGTTCAATAACTGTTGCCTCTATTTAACAATACCACACAAACACAATATGACTGAAAAAATAGCAACTAACATCAAACAGCATCAGCATAACAAATAACAACTATTTTCAATTTAAAATCGCCAATTTTTCACCAACACGCGGCAGATCCGCAAGAAATATATACATAAAACTAACCACCAGTTCCTAAGCCTATATAACATAGATTATAGATACATAGTAATACAAATACTAAAAAAATAGGTCAATAGCATGAATAATAATTGCAAATCCACAATCATGGAGCGTCTACAAACTATTATCCAATACGTACCAATATATTTCTTCTACTTTTCTCCTTTGTATCTCCACTCGTTAGTATCGTCTCGTCAATCTTCCAAGACAATGCTCTAATTGTAAAGTCTTCTAACACCATCTAGTGACCACTTCCACCTGTTGTGAATTTATCAAAAGAACGTTAATTTTACATAAACTGATTTTTTGTTATAACATTTATCATTATCACTTAATACTCACCTAAATGAATATTATCAATTTTTTCTTAAACTAAAAGTAACAAATTCTTCAATAAAAGCTTTGATACAAAATGGTAAACAAGATATCCAATCTATATATTTATAACCACATTTTAACACCTGATAAAAGATGTGTACGAAATTTCCAAAATAAGTAACTATACAATTAGAATTTACTATGCCCAAAACCACAAAGTGAATGTATTATACTTTCTATTCTTCATTTCACTTCCAAATCACCAATGTGGCCCATAACATCTGCAAGCTACACCTTATACAAGTTAATTAGGGAAGTGCCTTTTGGAGGAAGGGGGGAAGCGTTAATTCTCATCAAGAAGCATATTACAATTATCAATCAAAACGTCAACAAATAATTATTTTTACCGATAAATAGTAATCAAAATCGATGCTATAGAGAATATTTTAATGAATGAATTTCATTTTTAAATCATAACATTAGTTGATGAATATTTATTTAATAAATTGTTAATATTCACTGTAATGCATATTAACTAATATGCATCGCGATGCATATTAAAACTTCACACTATTTGAAAAATAATTTTATTGTTAATATTTACCACGATGCATACTAACTAATATTCACCACGATTCATATTAACGGATTTGGATCTAATATTCATAAATCGATGTTGTAACTTGCAGAAAAAATTTATCAAGGAAGCTTAACATTCATACCATCGATTCTGATTAACATTTACTAAATTTTAATTTGTTTTTTTCGAGATTTGTATGGGTGAAGGCAATATACTTCCTGGTGAATACTAACGCTCTGGAACGCTTCCTCCCTTCCCTCAAAAAATGCACTTCCCTCTTGATCATTTCACAATCTAGCATTATATGACTATAATGGTAAGATTGAAAAACTACATTCAATGTTCAGTTTGTCTTCCCCACTTATAAAAACATCACATTTTCACTTTCTTGAGTATGTGAGGACCCAAATCACACATTAATACGGTAATACTCAAAGTACTAGATTCGATGATCTTGATTAGCCACTATTTGCGTATACATCAGCATGTGTGTTGGTCTCCACTTATGTTAACAAACCAAGCATTTTTTGTGGTACCATTCAACGTTTCTATTCGTCTACCATAATCCCTCCAGCCGTCACGACTTAAATTCTGTCTTTTAATGATCTTTATCAATTCAGATGAATCCGATTCAATTCGAAAGGATTTTCATGCAATTTATTTTCTGCTAAAAATATTTAGAAGAGCCACACAACCCCCTCCCATCTCAGCCTCAAGCATCGTACACGTACATAAAAGTACTGAAAACACACTTATAGTTGCCCCTTAATCATATTCCACAACACAACACTTACACCTCATTGATGATTAAGTCGACAAACTGTTCATCATACATATCACCTCTAAATTGATGATGTGATTCTCATATTCCAATGATTGTAGACAAGTGCTGATGAGTTATACAATTGTGTACAACTTTTCATACGCGGTTTCCAAAACCTGAGATTGCTTAATAACATTCATCAGTAACAATAGTAATCATCAATTTAGGTTCATTATACGATAAACAGTAGTATGATATACAATCCTATCAGCTATTTTCAAAAATTCATATTACTAAAACAATTATAATGTAACACTAACATTCATCAAGTCAACATCTTAGCAATCGTTTTCTATAAATTCATAGACATCATTCATAAGATATTTCAATATTTGAGATTACAACTCTAAGGTTCATCATAGAGCAACAACAATCTTCATCATTTTATAACAAATATTTTACTTTTTACAAATCTCATCAACAAAAAATCTGCAAGAAACAGAGAACTTTCTTTTGATGAAGACCTCCAGAAAATTTTTTTTTGATTATTCAAATAAAAATATTCGATTCTTCAAAGAAAACAAAATCAATTCTTTAGCAACAATACGAAAGTAAATACAAGTTTTAAACACTATTTGATTTGTATTTTGTCTTACCGATTTGTTGTTCATCCACTTTCTTCTAATTTCTTTGTTGTTCTTCATAAGATCGATTCTTCAAGTGCTATTTTGATTGATTCGATCTTTCAAGTATCAATCAGATTCATGCATACGGATTTTGATGAATTTCTACGAGTAATCGTTGATGATTCGTGTCTTTTCAATCGGATGAATGCTTATTTACGCCCTAATATTTTTCTGAAATACGTTGTTTACTCCTGAATTTAGTTTTGTCATATATTATTAATTAATTCCCCTTAATTACAAATTGACCATAATGCCCCCCCACCAGTTTTTTTAAATGAGCTGATCTGACGGCTATAATTCACTTCCCCCTTCTCCAAGATCTTTGCTTCCCCATTGATCATCTCCCTATATATATATATATATATATATATATATATATATATATATATATATATATATATATATATACACACACACACACACATTAGGTGACGCAATAAAGAGAAAACGCGCCAAAATTAAACGAAGAGCTAAACAACTAACTACTCTCTATGACGACTTTATAAATGGTTATAGAATCTCCAATTCAAGGAACCAAACAACCGTCTGAAGTATAACATTGATGTGTTTCCTTGAGAGCGCCTTAGAGGAAAACCCTAAAATCGGCAACTAGATTCGCCGCAAATGAGATAACCCTAAATCGGCAACTATATTCGCTGCACATGAGATAACCCTAAAATCGGCAACTAGATTCGCCGCAATGAGATAACGCCATTGGCATCAAGTTCATTGAAAAGTCCCGAAGCCCCTAACCCCGCCATACAAAAGTCTCGCAAGTATTTTTTTTCATAAAAGAAAGAAAAAATATATATTTCAAGTATTTTAATTTTATAAAAGCAAATTGCACTTATTTATTTTTTTAACATCATGAACTTTCATTAAAATAAGCACTAGTAAGGAACTAGTGCCAAAACAGGATTGCATTTAGAGGAATTTTGAACTAGAAAAAAATGGATGACATGACCATTCGAACCAATTAAGATTACTACTCCTACTTCTATATATGTTTAATCCAAGTGAACGTGAAGCGCTTCACGACTTCACGTCATCTCCGATCTCCGAGCATTTCTTTTCTCAGTTTTTTTTCTTGATTAAAAAGCAAATTGCACTTAAGGAATGGTATGTTTCCTCCTTGCAAGATCGTAAGCAATTGGGTGCAATCTGCCTGGAAACATTTATCCACTGCACTAGTCTTATGGCAAAAACATAGATGACATTTAAATCACATTTAATTTATTGTTAGTAGATTTTTACGATTGTTCGTCAATTAAACAAAATTGGCCATGTGATTATAAGTTTTTCGAGTACTTGATTAAAAACTTCATAATAACACGTAACTATTTTCCATGAACCGATCATTATTTCTCCAATAATAATCTGATATTGTTATTAATAAATCTATTTATACGCACCCACATTTAGTTTGAGCTCAAACATTATTATTCCAACAATACGAAACCGGTGAAGATTTAAAAATTAATCCCAAAAAAAAAAAAACCCTTCACATACCTATCATACCCAACCGGGCCAAGTTTCAACAAACGACGGTTCAACACAAACAACAACCGGAAATAACAAACAACATAAAAGAAAAACAGTCTTCACTCCTTCAATTCCATCACACTAATTAAATTTAGTTGCAATAAAGTCATGATACGGATGCTTTGGTCGCGGCTGCGGTGGCGGTGAGTGAATCTCGTTATGGTTGATTGCCAATCTTAGGGTCAAATCCACACCAGCGAACATCTCCAACGGTGGACCGCGTGTTGGCGTTGCTGCTGTCACCATGGATGTCACTCCATCATCATTTTCAACACCACCTGTTATTCCAAAAATTAATACCATAATATATTACAGTTGTTATTATGAAATCTAAATAATGCATGTAATATTAATACAATTACCTAAATAATTATTTAAAAACTTTAATGCTTAGAAGTAATTGCAATACAACTTTTTTTTTCCCCTTTTCGAAGGTAAAATATTCACACAAACTGAATTACCAGGAACAGGATTGTTGATGATCGGTTCGACGGGCTGTCCAGAACTACCAGTACCCTCAATCATTTCGGGTGGTTGTTTAAAAGGATGATTGGCAGGTAAACGCGAAAAAAGATAATGATTATAGCGAGATATCATATAACGCCATCGATCTATCGCACCATAACCCTTTATGTTGATAATTTCCGCCCATCTGTTTTGCGTATGGATATCATCATAGTTCGACAGCTTCTCCCATCTCAATCTGCAACTGTTGCCTATAAATTTATGCATGTACTTGTACACACAGTCAGTGATCGAGACATAAAATTTTTAAAGGGGTTCCCCAAGTAAACTTAATTACATTTATTCATAAAACTAGTCATTTAAGTGCAGTGTTCTGTAATCGATTATAAATAATCATATAATAATAATAAAATTTGATTTTTTTTTTTTTAAATGTCATTTATAACTAGAATTAATACATTATATTACGTACTCTTATACAAAAAATAACAGAAAATATAAATATTTACGCGAGGTCGGTGGGCCCCGCTACATAGTAATTACTTAATTTTTTTAACCTTTTATAACATAAGCTGAAAATAAGCGTCTTTGTTTAAACTCACAATTTTTTAATTGAAATGAAGTACACATGCACTTAATTAGTACCGTTTTTTCATGAATTGAAAAGTATAGGAACTAGAATGTAAGTAATTACCGTCTCTTCTTTGAAGTTTTGTTGCTATTGTAGGCCATGTAGATGTCCCCCTATGATTAGCAACCGTTTTTAAGAGCTTACAGTCCTCGGCTAAAGTCCAGCGAGGTCGCAGAACAGTTGGTGATATCTTCGCCCTCGGTCGAGTACTGTTAACACCTAGGAAATTCACCCTCGGTTGAGTGATGATGTCATGAGCTCTTTCATCCGCCATTGGTGCATCTTTATTCTTCTCATCAAAAGAAATGATAAACGATACCCTTTCCCTACTCGGCGCCATATCACTAAACCAAAAAATAAAAAAGATTACAACGTCATTTAATCACATATATAGCATTATCAAATAATTGGTAAAACGTACAAATGGTTTTTTTCAGCCTTTTACATACCTAAATTCTTCTCTTTTACATGATTAAAATGCTAGCTAGTGAGATTTATGCTTGTGGGTTATTTATATAAAGTAGCTAAAAGGCTGATTATATATATATATATATATATATATATATATATATAGCGAAATACATATGAAATAAAAGCGAGAGATTTCATGAAAAAAGATAGAGAGAGAAAGGGTGATAGTCATGTAATTAAAATGAATAATATTATCTTGGATGTATTACATGTGACTATGCCATTAATACAAGCAAAATTTATTATTATTAAAAGTAACGCTAAAATACACCAATAGAAAAGGGTGTTGGATATATACTATTTTGTCAGGTTTGTAATTAGATATTTTTATATAATATAATATTTTTAATTATTATATTTTGGAATGAAATCTTCAATGTGCGTCAAACATTAATCAACTTAGTACAATTTAAACTTTAATTATGGGTATTTAATTGGATGTATGTTTAATATATTAACATCATTATATCGCTCATTAATTTTAATTATAATAAAGTAATAGCAATAAAAATAGATTGGATAGTTAGTAGCTAGTTATATATAAAAAAAAAATGATTCCTTTTATAGTTTTATTATTGGTGATGATTTTTAAATTTTTTGCAATTTTATTCCGTGTAAAATCGTCATTGTCGTGAATTATATGTGGATGTATAAAAATAGGTAATTTTCTTCGTAATTTTAATATATATTATAATTATATTAATTTCTTTAGTTTGTATTGTTAAAATATTAAAGACAATATATCAACAAATGGTTAAATGATTAAAAAACTATACACTAATTATTAATTTCTTTAGTTTGTCCTTGCAGCCTTGGCCCACTGGCTGAGTCCGTGGCATTTATTCACAAGGTCAAGGGATCGATCCCTTGCAAGGACATGGAAAATCCCTTGAGCCTTTGGGCTCCGGGGTGAGGAGTTTTACCCGCTTCGTCCCGCAAGCGCATCGAGTCCACTAGCTTGCATAGTGGCCGTAACCGCCCGGGACGCTGTAGGGCTTTCTTCTCGAGGGTGCATCATGGTGAGATGATCGGGTGGTGCCTAAGTGGCCCGTCAGTGATTCCAAACTGCCTTTCAAAAAAAATTATAAGACAATTAATTATTTAATTATTTATGATAATAATAATAAATTGAAAATGAAAATATGCTACCTTTAAAAATACAGCTAGATAGCATAAACTTTAAGATTTATTCGGACTAATAAATGTGAAGATTTAGATAATCATCAAATAACGCTTTTAAAAAATGTGAAGCTAGTTTTAACGAGGTAACGACTATAGTTTTTGTTGATATTTCTTCACACGGATTGATGACGTGTATTTGGTCTGCGTTATAAGAAACGTCCAACTTATACTCGCGATACATGAGTTTTGGCAATGAATTTATTTCATCGATTTTAGGCTTTTTCTCTTTTTACATTTCTTATCGTGTAAAAGTATGTCAAAAAAATTTCAAAAATCATGTGAAAACAAATAGTGCGTACCATAAAAGGAACTAATGTGACATATATTTGGATATACAAATGACGATATGATCATATGATTTAAATTGTCTTAAACTTGATTAAAACATATTTAATTAGGTTGTAACGATACTATCATTTTATATTTTAATCTACAAATATGTACTAACTAGGAATTAATGTACTAAATTGTATCATTTAAGAAAAGTTACATATGTATACAATGTATTAATTTTCAGCAAAAATGTAAGATAAATTCATGCTAACGATGCGTGATCTATCAAGATCACATCCCCTTATCTATATTAACATTAATTAACGTTGTGATTAGATAATCGTAATTTATTACCTGCCGTGCAAATAAACAATAAATGTGACCTACAATTTGACTTAACATGAAACAAATTTGGGAGAAGTCACAAAAACAACACTAAAATACCATTATAAACCTCAAAGGTTGTCGAAATCATATATTTAACCACATAAACATACTATTGCTAGAAAGAACTTGATGGTAGAAACATCAGCTGCGATTGATGAAAATAATACAACAGGGTTGCCTTATTATGAAATCCGAAAGGTAGATGCTACTATATTGAATGAATATAGACTAGTTTTATGTAGTATATGGACAAATTTGAAATAGTACTCAAAGATATCTGTATATGTTCGCGAGTAAGGTTAACGATCTTTTACAACCTCCAACCCTATAAGGATGCATATTTCAGTTTTAGAGTAAACAAATTAATTATTTCAACTAAAAAATGAACTTAAAGAAGAAGAAAAAAAGTAAGAAATCTAAGGCGTGTTTATATATATACTTATTATATGTGTCAATGTGTGTGTGTGTCACTTTGCCAGTATCAATAAAACCGAATACCTGATCAAATTACCAACTAGGGAATACTTGTGCCTTTTGTTTTCCAGAATCGAACAAGAGTCGATATTAATAACTAGTGGAATGTTATTGAAAAAAGGGAATAACAATGAGTTAATTAGTTGATACCGATTTTATAATAGGTTCAATTTAACCGATCTTAAGTTACGCACATTTTGATTTTAATTTATTATATTTGAAATTCTCAAAAATAATAATAGTTTCATTAATTTCGTCTTTTAGAAATTGTCTTCTTGATTTTTTAACGGCATTGATTTAATTAAAACTACTTCTAGTAATTAAGTTGCTTAATTGAGGCAATAAGAAACAATTACAATCCAATTGATACAACTTTTTAGAATTTCGATTCCACTCTTTTCAATCTTGAAAATTATAATATCTGCATGCTTTTTTACATATCCAAGCTACTTGAAAGAACCGCTTAGCACGACCACTTAATTCCGAATTAGGGATAGTGAATATTCCGTGAAATTCATCACATAGCGGACATAGTCACAGTGGCGGATCCAGAATTTTTTTTCGCGGGGGGCCTCGGCTTTTATGTTAACGTAGTCGAAAATAAGGTTGATTCATTCAAACTTTTTAGCTCTATATGACACCCTCGAAAACCAACCAAATAAAACTACTTCCAAATCCTTATAAGAATTCACAATACAAGGCCAGTTTGGATCGAACCATAAAGAACTTTTGTTCTTCTAATCGATGACATTAATTAACAACGGAGACATCAACTTAAAATCTAAGCTAATTTAAATATACAAATGAAAAAAGTAATAATGCAGCCAAATCTAACCTTATATAAATATACAAATGATACAATGAAACCAAATGCTTACAAGAATGTAGAAATAATTTATACATCAGCAAATCCAAATAGCATTATATGCCTTCTTTGTTCTTACTACTGTAATAAACAAGTTGTGGTTTCACTTTTATTTTATTTTAAAATAGAAAGTTTAGTTATATTTAGATGCTAGTTTTTATATGTTCATTTAGTTAGATTTTCAATAATTATTTAATAATATCTTATGCTATTTTTATTATACTCAAAGTATTTATTTTATATTTTATAAGAAGTCTTTTAACTTTCTTAACCTTTAAAAGAGAAATTACAAGTTTGAATATTCTCAAGTACATATAATAACATATTTAAGAAAGTAACAGTAAGTGAAACGATTAATTTGTAGAATTAATAAGTGGTAATTCAAAAATAAAATTTTAGTATATGGAGTGTAACATTATAAATAAAGAGGGGTTTAAATGTATATATAATGTATAATAAAAGGAGGTACCTAAAAGAAAAGTTCATAAAAGCAAAAATATGGGCCCACTGTCATCTTCTTCACACTATACATCTGTGCAAGTTCTCACCATTAAACAAAAACTTTACACCCTCTATTTTTCTTCAATTCTATGACTATGCATCTTTACTATATAAACATATTTTCTAAATCAAAACTATGAAAATTAGATTCACAGTCCAAAATAGATGGCGTTATTGGGGGCCTAAGCATTTATATAGTGGGGGCCTTACATCAAGCTATAAAAAAATTACCTTTACAACCCAAAATTGAGGGGGGGCCTCGGACCCCCTACATATAACGTTGAATCCGCCCCTGGACATAGATTTCGTAGAACTTAATAAGCTAATCGCATGTTTACAATCCTCCATGCCAACTTAGTTGTGTTGCTATATATTATGTTTTATATAGTCACTTATTCGATTGGATTCGGTTCGTTCATATATAATTATTCTTACGTGTTGTGCAAATGTAATTGAAGTTTGTTAATTAATCTATATTTATTTGCATTAAGGTCGCTAATGGTATGGTATAAATGTATTATTAGAACGGAATATGTATTTCTGATTGTACCTCAAAGTTAGTGATATTTAAGGAAAATGATTGGTAGACCTAATTATAGGGACCTAAATCCAGACCTACAAATGTGATTGGTAGAAGTGAAAAATTGATTGGATGAGATTAAGAGAGAGAAAAAAAAATCAACCAATGAGAAAATTAGGTCTATTTTTAGACCCATGTATTTATGCATATATAGCATTACTCGATATTTAACTCAAATCTATATATGTCCATCCACTTTAAAGAAACACGAACTTTTACAATGTAACGTATGTTCTAAAAGTTATTGATGTTGAATATTTTATTATTAAAATATAAAAAAGTCCCTGCTTCGAAAATACAAATTAAAGCTCTTGAAGGATACTTTAGAAAATTTTTTCTATCTAATTGTATATATGACGACAAAAGTGGATGGCTAACTGTAAATGTAATAAACATCAATTCGTCATAATATACGTTACATACATAATTAGGCATGACAATTCTCATCCGATCCGGTGGACATCCATCCATCCAGATTCATTTGTGATGGATATGGACGATCTAAATGAATTAATAGCGGATATGGATGCAGATATGGATGTTTAGTGGATCGAAAATGGATTAGATTTTGTGATCCATGTATTCACCCGTTTCACCCGAAATACACACACACATATAAATTACATATCCGCATACATATAAACCACAAGCTATTAAGGTGTTATTGAATATATAAAGTCGTAAATTTTAAATATATGATGTATATTTGAGGGTTTTTTTGTGTATTTTATATATAAATAGCAAATTGAAATGCATAAATCTATTGCACTGAGTCAAGTTTTGTTTTCAATCATATAGTGAAGTCACAATCCACGATAGATGACAATCAAAATATGTGTGATTAACCGATAAACATAGAGAACACAATTACATTTGTCAAAATATATGTTTGGTTGTAATTGTAACCAATTATGCTTCATTGACGACAATGGTTACATGCTTTTGTAAATAGATTTCTGTATGTTACGTTATATTTATTTTTTTGTTACAATATTTGCTTATTTTATTTCATATTAGGAAAATTTATAAACTTTTTTATAATATCCAACGGACATTCATTAACCCGCTTAATCCATTGGATATGGATATGGATGGATGAATTGAAATTAAATGGATATTGACGAAAATATTTAAATGGATATGGATGTGAATATGGCATCATCCGATCAATTGTAATCCCTATACATAATTCATAATGTGTGTAAGTTATAGCTAACGATGGCACATGATACTAGTCAAATAAATCAATTTAGTGTAATATTAGTTGAAAATTTATTGATTCTTTATGAGTGCCTACTCATGTTTAAGCGGTACGCCTCACTATTTGAATAAACTAACAAATGAGTTTCAAATTTTTTTTGTCACCGATGATTAAATTTTCTGAGTCCATCAATGTGTTCCGATCGGCAGTTGGTTACACGAAAAACTGCATCTTAAGATGAAAAGTTTAACAATATTATATCTATCATATAAAAATTTTATTTTTGTAAAAAAATAACTCACAAAATTTTATATATATACTCAAATCACTAGAAATATATTTTTAAATTAAGTACATTTACGGTGATCCAACTAAGTCGTTTTTTTTTCCAAACGTGACGTACGAGAAATAAATTTTTCGCTGATATCATGATATCAGTTTCTATAAAACAGTATATACTTACTTATCAATCTACACTACTTCTATTTCCATTGAATTATATTTATTATTATAATTATAAAAGTACGATACGATGTTTGATTAACCAAAAACCGATCATGGTATATCAATATCATTCTAATTGTTTATCATATACAAAACCGATCACATTTCATTAAACTTAAGTTTCTTACGAAAAAAAGAAAGAAAGACATGGACCATTGTTTTATTTAATTACAAGCCTGACACCGTTCTAACTTTCTCTTGATTAATTAGCAGCCTCATCAGTCACACGGCCGAGCCAATCCCCTAGAAAATCGAAATACTGAGATGGTGGTCGTGATGGTGATGGTGACAACCCAACCCCTAGAAAATCAAAATATTGAGGTGGTCGATGAATAGGTGGTATGAAAGACATCACAGCATAATTGTGTCTCCTACCAGAATTATCAAATGTTGTTTCTGCTAATTTCCTCCTCTTGTTTAAGAGATCACGTCTCTGATCGTACTTCGTATTCCCGTTCATCTTAGATAAAACTTCTTCCACTAGTAATGGATTTAGGTAGATGTCCGGGAACAACTGAGACCACCACCTGTTTCGACAGCCGTCCGCTACAAAAAAAATACACCAGTCAATAAATTGACAGAGTTAATACTATACTCATTAAATAAACATAAGAAAAACATATAAGTTTTAATAAACTGTACGTGATCTTCCGGCGAGTTTCTGTGAAATCACATTCCACAGCAATGGTCCATGACTAACTATATGATTAAGTAGCGCAATGTCTTCATCGTGCCTCCATAGATTTTTTGGTCGATAAACACCAACATCGTCGTCTTCTGAACTGTGATAACAATTAATGTCAAAAACAAGTTTTAGATATGAATTAATGACATATTACTCATTCCTTTTTTTTTTCTTTTTCTTTTTTTTAACATACCTACTAGCAGGCTCTTCTTTCACCTTTCTCTTCCCAAGTTGGTTGTGATGGCTTGTAGCTTGAGCACTGTAAGGAAAACATTAACGCGCCCATAAATCTCTATTTTATTACGAAAACCTCATTGTTTCAATAAAAGAAAGAAAAAACTAAGGACTGAATTGAAATACTTCATGTGAATCAAATTACCTTGGGTTGGAGGAGGATGCCATTGTTATAACAATTGAGATGAGAAATGAGAATTATATTTAAATCACTTGTTGTTGGATGAATGATTGTGATGAAAAGCTTCTGTAATAACCAATTTATAGAACAGAAAACGTACTAGAGTTTAACTTCAAGATGAACTAGTTTTGACATCTTGTAATTAAGTAAATACCTACCTGAAAGTTTAATGAGTAATAGTATACTTAGTCAATCATATTACGTCACATTATTCTATTCGTCCCAAAATAAATGTTCACATTACTATTTATATATATCCCAAAATAATTGTCCAGTTGCAAAAAATAACTATTTAAAAACTTCAAACTCCCATTTTACCCTCAC